>JACEEZ010022109.1:317500-372500 GCA_016584305.1 Chionoecetes opilio
CCTCTTACTCTTCCTATTCGCAATTATCAATCTATCTTTCCTCTCCCTTTCCTTTTTCCTTCCTCTCTTTGCATTTATCAATCTCTTCCATTTCCTTTCATTTGTCTCCTCAAGGTCTACCCTTCATGCTTCACGGTATACTGGTTTATTACACGTATTTTTTCCCCTTTTCTTGCTTTTGAGGTTGCGAGGTTGGGGTCACGAGCAGTGGGTAGACAAGTGACCTTCTGCATAATATTGGTAGGTCAATTTTTATACTGGTTTTTCTACTTGTCTGCCCTTCCAAGAGAGGTGAGGAAATGACGGTTGTGACAGCCCGGATTAAGTAGGTATTGATAGGTTATAAGGTGGTGTTATATTAATTAAGAGTGGTAAGGGATAGGTATAGGAAGGGAGGGTACAAGAGGAGGAGGAGGAGAAGAGGCAGAGAAAGATATTTAATAGGAATACATAGAGACAGATCCAGGATAGCGTATTGTCTATATATAGAAGGTTTTGGAAGGATAGGTATAGGAAGGAGTGTACAAAGGAGAGAGGGGGAGGGGAGGGGATGAGGGGAGGAGGAAGGATGGAGGAGGAGGAGGAGGAGGAGGAGGAGGAGGAGGAAGAGAAGGAGGAATACATATACATAGGAATAAATAGGAAGAACAGATACCAGGATAGCTATTGGTCTACAACGAGGGTATCTGCTGAACTACATACTACTATCAAACTACATGTAGGAGAACAGTTGGAAAAGGATACTATGTCCCTAAAAAGAATGGATGGGAAATATGGAGGTTCTAATAGAATGGTGAGGGGATGGTCAAGTGGTGGTGGTGGTGGTGGTGGTTGGTGGTGGTGGTGGTGGTGGTGGTAGGTGGTGGTAGTGGTGGTGATGGTAGGTGGTGGTGGTGGTGGTGGTAGTGGTGGTGGATGTGGTGGTGTGGTGGTGGTGTGGTAGTAGTGGTGGTGGGTGGTGGTGATGATAGTAGGTGGTGGTGGTGATGGTGGTGATGGTGGTGGTGGTGGTGATGGTGGTGTGGTGTGTGATGGTGGGTGTGTGGTGGTGGTGGTGTGGTGGTGGTGGTGGTGGTGGATGGGCCGTGGGTGGTGGTGGTGGTGGTGTGGTGGCGTGGTGGTGATAAGGTCTAGGTCGGGACCTTTGGTGTAATACGACTTACGTAACCGAGCGTAGGCGTGATTAGACGTACCCGAGGGCGTTCAAGTTTCGTGTGAAGAGCGTGCGTAAACATCGACGGCTCATTTGATTTGGACGCTTATTTTTGTTTTTGTTTAGCATTTCACGTAATCCTATAATAAGTCTGTGTGGGTGGGGAGTGTGTGTGTGTGTGTGTGTGTGTGTGTGTGTGTGGGGGGGGGGGGGTTACAAACTCGGGCGTGGGAAAATTATCGAAGTGTAGCAACGTACAAGAGGTGAGAAAAAATGCTTTAATTAAGGGCTTCCATAAATGTTACGATTCTCCGTCAGTTTTTTGTCCGAACTCTCACATTCACATTACCACCTGTTTTAAAAGCCTATTTAATAAGTTGCCTAGCAATACATGGCTAGGGTACCTGTACAATAACAATAGACCTGAAAAATAGGTATACAGCTGCTATATAGGCTCAAACAAAGACTGACTCAAATCTTTAAAATGTAAAAGAATTCTACCTGTTCTATTTACAACTCTTGTTTAAATATTTTTTTTTTCCTTCTTTTTTTAGTTTTTTGTTGATTGTTTTTTTGTTTTGTTTTTTTGTTTTTTTGAGTATTGAACTGAACGGAAACTGGACACAGCACACACGTCAGTCACTAGAACAGGTCAGGCCTCCACATACTTCAGTTTCCTTCTTACCTCATGTACCTTTCCTTGGCCAGTCCTTCGTCATGTAAATTTTTTAAATAATAATAATAATAAAAAAAAAAAACTGTCCGTGCAATCCAGTGTTTGTTTATTAGCATGCGAATGTTGTGGCTTATAAGATGTCACCAGACGCTCACCAGACTGTCTTGCGTTGTCAACAGGTATGCAACAATCCATGACGCAGAGGTGTGAAGGTGTCTCTCTCTCTCTCTCTCTCTCTCTCTCTCTCTCTCTCTCTCTCTCTCTCTCTCTCTCTCTCTCTCTCTCTCTCTCTCTCTCTCTCTCTCTCTCTCTCTCTCTCTCTCTCTCTCTCTCTCTCTCTGACTGGAAATTCGTGAACACCTCTTTTCTTTCGTATTGCTGCCTTATTTATGATCTACCTACATCCTCTCTCTCTTCTCTCTCTCTCCTCTCTCTCTCTCTCTCTCTCTCTCTCTCTCTCTCTCTCTCTCTCTCTCTCTCTCTCTCTCCTCTCTGACTGAGGAAATTCGTTAAACACCACTCTCTTTCGTATTGCTGCCTTATTTATGATCTACTTACATTCTCTCTCTCCTCTCTCTCTCTCTCTCTCTCTCTCTCTCTTCCTCTCCTCTCTCTCTCTTCTCTCTCTCCCTCTCTCTCTCTCTCTCTCTCTCTCTCTGACTGAGGAAATTCGTAAACACCACTGCTCTTCGTATGCTGCCTTATTTTGATCACTACATTCTCTCTCTCTCTCTTCTCTCTCTCTCTCTCTTCTCTCTCTCTCTCTTCTCTCTCTCTCTCTCTCTCTCTCTCTCTCTCTCTCTCTCTCTCTCTGACTGGAAATTCGTGAACACCTCTTTTCTTTCGTATTGCTGCCTTATTATGATCTACCTACATCCTCTCTCTCTCTCTCTCTCTCTCTCTCTCTCTCTCTCTCTCTCTCTCTCTCTCTCTCTCTCTCTCTCTCTCTCTCTCTCTCTCTCTCTCTCTCTCTCTCTCTCTCTCTCCTCCTCTCTCCTCTCTCTCTCTCTCTTCTCTCTCTCTCTCTCTCTCTCTCTCTCCTCTCTCCCTCTCCTCTCTCTCTCTCTCTCTCTCTTCCTCTCTCTCTCTCTCCAAAGGTGTGAAGGTCTCTACACAACACCTGGTTCTCTGACGCAACAGTCGCCCCAAAACCTTTAATTTAATCTCTACATTAAATTATCGTTGGCGGTAATTTTTTTCCCTCAGTCTAGCCTCAAGAGTTGATACAGACATGCGAATCCTTAGAACAATGTAAAGAAGATCACATTTGTGCCGTTTTCTTACCTGTCTGTCTGTCTATCTGTCTGTCTGTCTGTGGTAACGAAAGGTGAGAAGTGAGCAATCGCCTCCGTCTTGTAATCTGAAAATGGAAAAAAATTAATGGTTTAGTCTAAATTTCATTCATTGTGAAGAAATTCGTTGCCGACCCACTAACAACTGATCACAACACATTATCGCTACAAACACAACCCAAAGTACCTCATTTATAGACCCAAAAATCCCACAAAAATCCCAAAATATCCCCATAAAATTCCCACAAAATCCCCCCAAATCCCAAAATATCCCAAAAAGTCCCCAAAAATTCAGACATCTTTATACCTGAAAGGAAAAATAATTCAACTCCCTTTGCTATATCTCACGACGGTATCACCAGCTATATTTTCTGATCCACGAGAAATATACAAAACAAAAAGAAATTATACGAAATCCGATGCGAATACTAAACCCCTTGAGACCCAGAACGTATTTCCATTGTAATATGACTACCATGAGACGATTTTTAGTGACTATAAGCAATATTTTATAGCTATGACCTGTTTCGTAGCCTTGACCACTAACTAATTTGGTATATTCAGTTACTTTTCGTAATTTTATGGCTAACAATAGACGATTTTTTATAGCCAAGGAAAGAACTGGGCGTGAAGGGCTTAACACAAGGGTCCATAATATGTTTTTTCGCGTCGTGTTTCACTTCGTTGGTCCCTTTCAGAAGTGTCTCCTTGATAACAAAACAGCACCACAAGGCAAGGCGCTGACCACCACTCTTTACGAAACACCATGTCCTCCTTTCTTGGTTGTGCTTTTTATTACACAGGCTTACAAAGAATTACAAACAGTGTACAGAAGGCTGGCGCTCTCTCTGTCTCTGTCTCTGTCTCTGTCTCTGTCTCTGTCTCTCTCTCTCTCTCTCTCTCTCTCTCTCTCTCTCTCTCTCTCTCTCTCTCTCTCTCTCTCTCTCTCTCTCTCTCTCTCCCCACCCCCCTTTTTTCCCTCCATCCAACCTTTTCATCTTCGTAACATTTTCTTTTTCCCCTCCATTACCAAGTTCTTGATAGCCTTGGTGCCCTTTCCTTAGTTCACTGATCTCCTGCACTCATTCTATACCGCCTATACGACCCAAAAAGAGGCCGTGTCTATTAACATCTCATAAATAAGTAGTTCATTGTCCATAGTCCATATTACATGTCCATTATACATCTCATAAATCTCATCTCAAATCTTATACATCTCAGAAATCTCATCTCATATATTACATTGTCCATTATACATCTCATAAATAAGTAGTTCATGTCCATTATACATGTCATGAAACCACAGAACTCGCTTGCTAATTCACTAATATTGAATGGTATACGGAGTTTTTATATATATATTTTTTGCCTACCTGTCTGTTTGTGTCTGTCTGTCTGTCTTTCTGTTCGCCTACCTGTCTGTCTGCCTTTCTGTTCGCCTACCTGTCTGTCTGTCTTTCTGTTCCCCTACCTGCCTGTCTGCCTTTCTGTTCGCCTACCTGTCTGTCTGCCTTTCTGTTCCCCTACCTGTCTGTCTGTCTTTCTGTTCCCCTACCTGTCTGTCTGTCTTTCTGTTCGCCTACCTGTCTGTCTGTCTTTCTGTTCCCCTACCTGCCTGTCTGCCTTTCTGTTCGCCTACCTGTCTGTCTGTCTTTCTGTTCGCCTACCTGTCTGTCTGTCTTTCTGTTCCCCTACCTGCCTGTCTGTCTTTCTGTTCCCCTACCTGCCTGTCTGTCTTTCTGTTCCCCTACCTGTCTGTCTGTCTTTCTGTTCCCCTACCTGCCTGTCTGTCTTTCTGTTCGCCTACCTGCCTGTCTGTCTTTCTGTTCCCCTACCTGTCTGTCTGTCTTTCTGTTCCCTACCTGTCTGTCTGTCTTTCTGTTCCCTACCTGTCTGTCTGTCTTTCTGTTCCCCTACCTGTCTGTCTGTCTTTCTGTTCCCCTACCTGTCTGTCTGTCTTTCTGTTCCCCTACCTGTCTGTCTGTCTTTCTGTTCCCCTACCTGTCTGTCTGTCTTTCTGTTCCCCTACCTGTCTGTCTGTCTTTCTGTTCCCCTACCTGTCTGTCTGCTTTCTGTTCCCTACCTGTCTGTCTGTCTTTCTGTTCCCCTACCTCCTGTCTGTCTTTCTGTTCCCCTACCTGTCTGTCTGTCTTTCTGTTCCCCTACCTGTCTGTCTGTCTTTCTGTTCGCCTACCTGTCTGTCTGTCTTTCTGTTCCCTACCTGTCTGTCTGTCCTTTCTGTTCCCCTACCTGCCTGTCTGTCTTTCTGTTCCCCTACCTGTCTGTCTGTCTTTCTGTTCGCCTACCTGTCTGTCTGTCTTTCTGTTCCCTACCTGTCTGTCTGTCTTTCTGTTCCCTACCTGCTGTCTGCTTTCTGCTTCCCTACCTGTCTGTCTGCTTTCTGTTCCCCTACCTGTCTGTCTGTCTTTCTGTTCGCCTACCTGCCTGTCTGTCTTTCTGTTCCCTACCTGCCTGTCTGTCTTTCTGTTCGCCCTACCTGTCTGTCTGTCTTTCTGTTCCCCTACCTGCCTGTCTGTCTTTCTGTTCCCCTACCTGTCTGTCTGTCTTTCTGTTCCCTACCTGTCTGTCTGTCTTTCTGTTCCCTACCTGTCTGTCTGTCTTTCTGTTCCCCTACCTGTCCTGTCTGTCTTTCTGTTCCCTACCTGTCTGTCTGTCCTTTCTGTTCCCCTACCTGCCTGTCTGCCTTTCTGTTCCCCTACCTGTCTGTCTGTCTTTCTGTTCGCCTACCTGTCTGTCTGTCTTTCTGTTCCCTACCTGTCTGTCTGTCTTTCTGTTCCCCTACCTGTCTGTCTGTCTTTCTGTTCCCCTACCTGTCTGTCTGTCTTTCTGTTCGCCTACCTGTCTGTCTGTCTTTCTGTTCGCCTACCTGTCTGTCTGTCTTTCTGTTCCCCTACCTGTCTGTCTGTCTTTCTGTTCGCCTACCTGTCTGTCTGTCTTTCTGTTCGCCTACCTGTCTGTCTGCCTTTCTGTTCGCCTACCTGTCTGTCTGCCTTTCTGTTCCCCTACCTGTCTGTCTGTCTTTCTGTTCCCCTACCTGTCTGTCTGTCTTTCTGTTCGCCCTACCTGCCTGTCTGTCTTTCTGTTCCCTACCTGTCTGTCTGCTTTCTGTTCCCCTACCTGTCTGTCTGTCTTTCTGTTCCCCTACCTGCCTGTCTGTCTTTCTGTTCGCCTACCTGTCTGTCTGTCTTTCTGTTCCCCTACCTGTCTGTCTGCCTTTCTGTTCGCCTACCTGTCTGTCTGTCTTTCTGTTCCCCTACCTGTCCTGTCTGTCTTTCTGTTCCCCTACCTGTCTGTCTGTCTTTCTGTTCGCCTACCTGTCTGTCTGTCTTTCTGTTCCCCTACCTGCCTGTCTGTCTTTCTGTTCGCCTACCTGTCTGTCTGTCTTTCTGTTCCCCTACCTGTCTGTCTGTCTTTCTGTTCCCCTACCTGCCTGTCTGTCTTTCTGTTCCCCTACCTGTCTGTCTGTCTTTCTGTTCCCCTACCTGTCTGTCTGTCTTTCTGTTCGCCTACCTGTCTGTCTGTCTTTCTGTTCGCCTACCTGTCTGTCTGTCTTTCTGTTCCCCTACCTGTCTGTCTGTCTTTCTGTTCCCCTACCTGTCTGTCTGTCTACCTGTCTGTCTGTCTTTCTGTTCGCCTACCTGTCTGTCTGTCTTTCTGTTCGCCTACCTGTCTGTCTGTCTTTCTGTTCGCCTACCTGTCTGTCTGCCTTTCTGTTCCCCTACCTGTCTGTCTGTCTTTCTGTTCCCCTACCTGTCTGTCTGCCTTTCTGTTTGCCTACCTGTCTGTCTGTCTTTCTGTTCCCCTACCTGTCTGTCTGTCTTTCTGTTCGCCTACCTGTCTGTCTGTCTTTCTGTTCCCCTACCTGTCTGTCTGTCTTTCTGTTCCCCTACCTGTCTGTCTGTCTTTCTGTTCCCCTACCTGTCTGTCTGTCTTTCTGTTCCCCTACCTGTCTTGTCTTGCCTTTCTTTGTTCGCCTACCTGTCTGTCTGCCTTTCTGTTCGCCTACCTGCCTGTCTGCCTTTCTGTTCCCTACCTGTCTGTCTGCCTTTCTGTTCCCCTACCTGTCTGTCTTGTCCTTTCTGTTCCCCTACCTGCCTGTCTGCCTTTCTGTTCCCCTACCTGTCTGTCTGCCTTTCTGTTCCCCTACCTGCCTGTCTGCCTTTCTGTTCGCCTACCTGCCTGTCTGCCTTTCTGTTCGCCTACCTGTCTGTCTGTCTTTCTGTTCGCCTACCTGTCTGTCTGTCTTTCTGTTCGCCTACCTGCCTGTCTGCCTTTCTGTTCGCCTACCTGTCTGTCTGCCTTTCTGTTCCCCTACCTGTCTGTCTGTCTTTCTGTTCGCCTACTTGCCTGTCTGCCTTTCTGTTCGCCTACCTGTCTGTCTGTCTTTCTGTTCCCCTACCTGTCTGTCTGTCTTTCTGTTCCCCTACCTGTCTGTCTGTCTTTCTGTTCCCCTACCTGTCTGTCTGTCTTTCTGTTCCCCTACCTGTCTGTCTGTCTTTCTGTTCCCCTACCTGTCTGTCTGTCTTTCTGTTCCCCTACCTGTCTGTCTGTCTTTCTGTTCGCCTACCTGTCTGTCTGTCTTTCTGTTCCCCTACCTGTCTGTCTGTCTTTCTGTTCCCCTACCTGTCTGTCTGTCTTTCTGTTCCCTACCTGTCTGTCTGTCTTTCTGTTCCCCTACCTGTCTGTCTGTCTTTCTGTTCCCCTACCTGTCTGTCTGTCTTTCTGTTCCCCTACCTGTCTGTCTGTCTTTCTGTTCCCCTACCTGTCTGTCTGTCTTTCTGTTCCCCTACCTGTCTGTCTGTCTTTCTGTTCGCCTACTTGCCTGTCTGCCTTTCTGTTCGCCTACCTGCCTGTCTGTCTTTCTGTTCCCCTACCTGTCTGTCTGTCTTTCTGTTCACCTACCTGCCTGTCTGCCTTTCTGTTCCCCTACCTGCCTGTCTGCTTTCTGTTCCCCTACCTGTCTGTCTGCTTTCTGTTCCCTACCTGCCTGTCTGTCTTTCTGTTCCCTACCTGTCTGTCTGTCTTTCTGTTCCCCTACCTGTCTGTCTGTCTTTCTGTTCCCCTACCTGTCTGTCTGTCTTTCTGTTCCCCTACCTGTCTGTCTGTCTTTCTGTTCCCCTACCTGTCTGTCTGTCTTTCTGTTCGCCTACCTGCCTGTCTGCCTTTCTGTTCCCCTACCTGCCTGTCTGTCTTTCTGTTCCCCTACCTGTCTGTCTGTCTTTCTGTTCCCCTACCTGTCTGTCTGTCTACCTGTCTGTCTGTCTTTCTGTTCGCCTACCTGCCTGTCTGTCTTTCTGTTCGCCTACCTGCCTGTCTGTCTTTCTGTTCGCCTACCTGTCTGTCTGTCTTTCTGTTCGCCTACCTGTCTGTCTGCCTTTCTGTTCGCCTACCTGCCTGTCTGCCTTTCTGTTCCCCTACCTGTCTGTCTGTCTTTCTGTTCCCTACCTGTCTGTCTGTCTTTCTGTTCGCCTACCTGCCTGTCTGCCTTTCTGTTCCGCCTACTTATTCTGTCATAAATAAGTAGGGTATTTTTTATAGGGTCACAAGTGGTAATTTTAGGTAATAAATGACGAAGCTAAAACGTCAATCTAGTTCCCTGGTTACTTATTTCTCTCTACATCTCTCTCGTTTTTAAATCAGTTACGTAGCTATTTCAATTTTTTTTACCTAGTGTTCAGTAACTTATAATTTAGTTCTAATATTTCACAACCAGTCTACGTATTTAGTTTTGCCCTTTGAAGATTTTTTTTTTTCGTCTTCTTTTAGGTAGGTGCTTTCAAGGCCTTGTTATTTAGTTCACCCTTTCAAAACCATCCTTACTTAATGCCTTAGTATTTAGATCACCCTGGATTAAAAAAATCTTACGTATGTTATTTACTTACGCAATTTCATAGACGCACATCGCTTGATCAAAATGTGTTACAAGTTCAGCTACTTGACTTGTGAATGAGTTTTTTTTGAGTCCATTAACTTGTCATAAGACCATTAGCCTAGCTAATTCATTTACCCCATTTTTCACTTTTTTTTTCTTTTCTCTCTCTCTCTCTCTCTCTCTCTCTCTCTCTCTCTCTCTCTCTCTCTCTCTCTTTTACTCCTCCTCTCTCCTCTCTCTCTCTCTCTCTCTCTCTCTCTCTCTCTCTCTCTCTCTCTCTCTCTCTCTCTCTCTCATAGCCATAATACGTTTTCCCACGCCTGCCCTGCGCCTAAAATTCTACCACATAACAGTATCAAATGCTTGTTATTGGTTAGTATTCCTTATTTTCTATGTATGTACAGCAGTGTATATATTGCCCACTTGGATACATTATATTTTATTTGATATTTAGTACTTCAGTTCATTTACTCATGCATGTGTATTATGTTTTTTTTTCACTGTATGCCTTCGGGTGCAAATAAAATCATTATTATTATTTTCTCACTCTAGTATCGTAAGTCCAATATCATGAGCTACATAAGAGAGCCTATCCCAGCCTATAAGAATTCCTAACTGTTTACAATATTTTGAACACATCTTGCTTCCCATATTCCCCCCACACACACACACACACACACTATTGTAACACTGCCTCTCCTCATGTTACTTTTTATCCATAGTCTTATTAGTACAATGTGTAAGGTGTTCTTGACCTTTCTCCTTAACACAATTTCTACTGATACACCTATTCCAGTTACCGTCACCACACGCCATCAAGTTCAGCTAGTCAGTGCGTGGCTCGATAAAAAATAATATATAGCTTCATTGCACAGTAAGTTTATCTCTTAACACACTCCTATACATACAAATACACCTTTCAATAAAAAACAAAATAGTTCATTCACAATTTCACACCCATAAGTTTTTCGCTCCTTCAACGCAATTACATATATACACAGACATCTTTTAATCATCATATACACTCTACTACCCTTTTAATTTCCGCTTTCTTTCCTGCTTTTAAATAAACACAAACACATTTCATTCATCATACATCCTAAACTACTCTTTCATTTTCCCTTCCTTTCCTGCCTTTAAACATTATCTTCCACCAACACCATACCCTAATACACCTAATTACACTATTACATCTACACCTACTACCCTTTACACTAACACATTTCCATCTAACAGCTAATCATACATCCTATTACCCTTTCATTCACCTTTCTTTCCTACCTTTAACCCCTTGAGACCCAGAACGTAATTTCCATTGTCATTTGGGTACCATTAGCCGATTTTTAGTGAATATAAGCAATATTTTATAGATATGACCTGTTAAGGTACCCTTGTCGACTAACTAATTTGGTATATTCAGTTACTTTTGTAATGTTATGGCTCGACAACAGAATTTTTTTTATAGCAAAGGAAAGATCTGGGCGTAAAGGGGTAAAACAAACTATATTTTACCAACCAATATTTACCAAACCAACCTATATTTACCTACATTTCAAACTCTCCAACCTACTTCACTAGTACGTGTCTATCTAACAGCTACTAGAATAGGTCAAGCAGCCACATTCCTGCTAGATCAAAACTAGACTAGATCACTGACGCACTAGCACCTATTATCACTGTCACTAGTATAGCAGCGTCTAAAATTAGCCCACAACACTTTACTAGACACTACTTCTATTAACGTTCTATGATAGTCAAGCGCCCATTCTTGCCTAGATCAAAACAGTAGATCACGTGACGGCACTAGCACCTTATTATCACTGTCACTAGTATAGCAGCGTCTAAGATTAGCCCACAACACTTTCTAACATGCTCTCATTACTTTTCTATGTTTACGCGTGTTTTTTTGTCCTTGATTCATGTAACAGTAATGGGACGTACAGACAGGTGTGACTAGATGGCAGGTGTGTAACTGAGAGCTTCGTCCCTGTCTGTCTGTGTCTCTATCTGTCTTTCTTTCTGTTCGCCTGCCTGTCTGTGTATGTATGTCTCCCGTGTATGTCTTTCTGTTCGCCTGCCTGTCTGTTTGTGTCTGTCTTTCTTTCTGTTCGCCTACTTGTCTGTCTGTCTGTCTGTCAGTTTTCTGTTCGCCTACCTGTTTGTTTGTGTCTCTGTCTCCTGTGTCTGTCTGTCCGTCTTTCTTTCTGTTCGCCTGCCTGTCTGTCTGTATGTCGCCTGTGTCTGTCTGTCCATTTCTGTCTGCTTGTCTGTGTCTGTCTTTTTGTCTGTCTGCCTGTCTGTCTTTCTGGATCTGTCTGTTTGACTGTCTGTCTTTCTATTCGCCTACCTGTCTGTTTGTGTCTGTATGTCTCCTGTGCCTATCTGTCTTTCTGTCTGCCTGTCTGTCTATCTGTCTTCTTTCTGTCTGCTTGTCTTTCTGCCTGTCTGTCTGTCTGCTTGCCCTCTCTCTACCTGTCCTCTGTATCTGCCTACCTGCCTGTCTATGGTGGACGTGAGAGCCATAAGTTAATTAACGTAATGAATGAAGTGTGAAATGGTCATGGCTCTCAGTCCACAGATATCCCTTTAGTCTGCTACTCAACCTTCCTCTTTTAAATCTCTTTTAATTCTCTCTTTAAATTCTCTTTAAATTTTCTCTTTTAAATGGCAGTGCGACTCTCTTAAATCTTCAGTGTCCTAAGTAGTTCATTTTTTTCTTCCCTCAGACTCAATATAAACATGTCTCTTGTCTCTCTGTGTTTGCCATCCATGTCCTTGGCAGCGTTCAAGCATACTCGGAACTCACTACCTGTACATTCATTCGTCCAGACTCGTTTACCTGAATACTAATCCTCAAAGTACAATATAACCTTTCACTAAGGCTAGGCTACACAGACAATTATTAAGCATTACACAGCTCTAAATGAATGACAATACCCTACAGTTGACCTACTTTCTACAGCTATCTAAAAACCTTCTATTTAAAAAAAGCTATCTACGACCTTCTAAAAAAAAACAATAAGCAAAAAAGTGGCTTGATGCCTTTTCGTAGGTAGTGCATGATGGGACAAAGACGCGAGCTCTTGAAAGTGAACACAGTACAAACATGGGAGACGGGGAGGAGGGGACAGGGGGGGGGGGGGTTGGAGGACAGGGGGAGGAAGGAGGGGACAAGGGTGGAGAGGGGGGAAGAGGGGAAGGGGGGTTGGAGGACAGTGGGGAAGGGGGGTTGGAGGGGACAGGGGGAGAGGAGGAGGAAGGAGGGTAAGAAATAAGAGGAGGTAAAGGCCAGGTGAGGTAGAGAAAGAGGTCAACTCCCCCTTCTCTCTCTCTCTCTCTCTCTCTCTCTCTCTCTCTCTCTCTCTCTCTCTCTCTCTCTCTTTTTCTCTCTCTCTGCCTGCCTCTCTCTTTTTCTCTCTCTCTCTCTCTCTCTGCCTCGTCTATCGCTTGTCTCTCTCTCTTCTCTCTCTCTCTCTCTCTCTCTCTCTCTCTCTCTCTACAACTTGTGTAAAAATATTGCCGACATTCAGAGCACCCCGAGACGCACGTAAAGAGGCCTGCTTGCCGGATTCAAGGGCTCAAGGGCTCAAGGGCTCAAGGGCCAAAACATTCTCTTCCTCAACACACGAACGCATCAACCTACTAAACTTCTACCCAAGATCAACGGACCCTCTATCTATCTATATGTTAAAAGTCAATTGATATCTAGCTTGTCTACCTTGCTGACCAACGCCTCAAAGGATACAGGCCAAAGAAAATATATATTACCTACGCTGACCTATCAACCATCACCACCACCATCACCACCACCTCGAGACCACCACCATCACCACCTCGAAGCAATTGACTATTACGAAGTTTTATTTATTTTTCCTTTCTCTTTCAGAATAAAAATATGTTGACTTAGGTATGGAGAGAGAGGAGAGAAAAAAAGAGTGCAAAGTTTTTTTTTTTTTTTTTTTTTTTTTTTTTTTTTTTTCTTCTTACATTTGTGCCTATATCGCGTGTAGGCTCCTCCAGGGGTGGGATGGTAGGCTCTGGAGGTTCACTTGAGGGTTGTAATGGTTGGCCCTCGCCCGTGGTGGCGCAGGCAGGATTGTTATAGTGACGCCTGTGATTAGAGGCTCATGCCGCCCCCCCTGTGTCCTCCGATGCACTCGCAATCGAAGGTAGAGTTAATGGGCAGCATGTGGGTGTTCTTAGGCCACTCGACGGTACAAAAAGATATTAAGTGGATTTTGTTTCTCATCAGGGATCGAACTCGTGTCATTGAGGTGACAATATGGCCGAGTTTAACGATGATAATCCACAATAACAAAAGCGGATCTAGAACAAAACAAAAAAAGAAATATATAACTGGAGTAGTAAAGTAGGTCACAGGAGACACATACTACAGCATTTCTCCATTTCCTCAATGATTTATAATGCACCTTTGATTTACAACATTCACCTATCACAAAAATAATAATAATACCGAGTAATACCACAAGAACAGAGAAAAAACCCGCTTTACCCACACAATTTCTATCGGTTGAAATAATACTACAGTCTATTTTTTTTAACAAGGCAAAAATTCAATGTTATCTTAAGGTCTCATGCTTAAAAGTATGCCTCTGTTTACCTGATACTATGGTTAACTATGATAAAATACAACTGACATTTAGAAGAAGCGTAGTATTCTCTTCACCTGGCATCAAATATCAGTCAGTAAGCAGCAAGGGGGCAGGATTTTTTGCCTCGTTAAAAAAAGTAGACTATAGTATGACAAAGACTTTAAATCAATCTATATATACCTTACGTTTCTTTTTTTATGTTTAACCCTGAAGAAATCGAGGACATTAATAGTAAAAGAAGTAATACAAGCGGTAGTGACAAGACCCTGACATGATTTCCTTGACCTCTCTCTCTCTCTTGCTAGAAGTAAAGTCGCGAGTCACTGCCTGAAGCAAGCAAGGGAGTGTTTGGGACGAAGTGGCGGACTGTCGATAGGAAGTTAGTAGGTGATGCAGAAGAGTAATAAGTGAGAAGGAGAAAAGTAGGAAAGAAGTAAGGAAGAAAGGAAGGAAGAAAGGAAGAAAGGAGTAAGTTACGAAGGAAAATGCTAGGAATAGGGACAAAAAAAAGTTGAGAAATAGGATCATGATCAGAGTTCGCTTGACAAGAGGGAAAAGTTAGTAGGTGATGAAGAAGATATAGATATATAGACGGTTTATAGTAGTTTATTAGAAGACTAAGTGAGAAGGAGAGAAGTAGGTTAGGGGGGAAAATACTAAGAATATGGCAGACAAAAACAGTTGTGAGAGAGGATAACGCGTGGAGTTAGCATGACAAGAGTGAAAAGATGGTTAAAATGTGATTGAAAGAGGAATGAGCAGAGAAAAAGGCTAATTTTTAAGAGGAAAGATATAACTATAAGGAACAAAAATATTGTAGATATAAAACAATAGAGAAACTGTTTACTTTAATCCAAAAAAGACAAGCGATGGTAAATTTGTAAAGAACGAAATGTATATGCATAAATATATGAAGAAATGAAGAAAAATGATGAAATACAGAAAAATTGCTAGGCAGGATGAAATAAACAAGCAAAACAGATACAAAAATATTGAAATAAACAAAGAATGCAGAATATTACAAAATCACAAAATATGAGAAGAGCAATATGAAAAAATAAATTATAAATGAAGAAAAATTGCGAGGTAGGATAAAAATAAACAAGCAAACCAGATACAAAATATTGAAATAAACAAAGAATGCAGAATATTACAAAATCTGCAAACAAGAGAAGGCCCAGAATTAGATAGAACTTGAATGCTAGGAGTTCGTGCTGACCTTCCTCGCTCAGGCCAAGAACACGAGAGGGAAAAAAACCTAAACTGAAGCGACAGGAAAATGAAAACAAATAGCTAACAAAATAAATGAAAGCTGAAATATAGTTAACAAAATAAAACTGAATTAATTAAGACAAATACTAGTTACTATAATACACTACTTACACTATACACACAGTTACTATGGACAAATACTATAGTTAACAAAATAAAGCTGAAAGATGACAAATAGTTAACAAAATGAAACAGAATTAAGAAAAAAAGTTACCAAATTAAAAAGGAGAGTTCAGAGACACCCTGTTTGACAATGATTAAAAAGATGTGTCGATCAATCAATTTTGTCTCTAGAAGGCAGACGAAAGAAGGGAGACCTTTGAAGGGATTCTTTTTTAATTGATACGTAAAAAGTATAAAGATGGGCAGAAGATGGAAAGAAAAGATAAGTGAATATATAAATAAGACTAATAAGTGAGAGAGAGAGAGAGAGAGAGAGAGAGAGAGAGAGAGAGAGAGAGAGAGAGAGAGAGAGAGAGAGAGAGAGAGAGAGAGAGAGAGAGAGAGAGAGAGAGGAGAGAGAGGAGAGAGAGAGAGAGAGAGGAGAGAGAGAGGAGAGAGAGAGAGAGAGGAGAGAGAGAGAGAGAGAGAGAGAGAGGAGAGAGAGAGAGAGAGAGGAGAAGAGAGAGAGAGAGAGAGAGGAGAGAGAGAGAGAGGAGAGAGGAGAAGGAGAGAGAGAGGAGAGAGAGAGAGAGAGAGAGGAGAGAGAGAGGAGGAGAGAAGAGAGAGAGAGAGAGAGAGAGAGAGAGAGAGAGAGAGAGAGAGAGAGAGAGAGAGAGAGAGAGAGAGAGAGAGAGAGAGAGAGAGAGAGAGAGAGAGAGGAGAGAGAGAGAGAGAGAGAGAGAGAGAGAGAAGAGAGAGAGAGAGAGAGAGAAGAGAGAGAAGAGAGAGAGAGAGAGAGAGAAGACAGAAAAACAGAGAGGCAGAGATTGAGAGAATAAAAACAGACAGATAACATGACAGATTGAAGATGAGAACGAAGAGGAACATGAGAAAAAGAAAGAAGAAGAGGAGGAGGAGGAGGAGACATCAAAACAAGAAGAGAAAGGTCCATCTCACGTCACCTTCATTATTAGTATCACCTGCTCTTGTGAAGGTGTGGGTAGGGGTGGGTGTTGGTGGGTGGGGGTATATCTTCCCTCCCCCCCTCCCCCCACTACCCAGATGCTAAAGGTTTACGTGTCCAGGTCAGAGGATGCAGGGGGGGGGGTAGAGAGAGAGAGAGAGAGAGGGAGAGAGGCGATCGCGGTATCAGTGCCACATATAAGCGCCCGCGTGGCCGATCTCCTGCAATATCTTCCTCGAGACCGCCACTAAAACGACGCCATGAAGGTACTAGCGCAGTGTTGTGTTCAGTGACGCGCATACACACACACACACACGCACACACGCACACACACGCACACACACATAATATATATATATATATATATATATATATATATATATATATATATATATACGGTACTACAGGAGTTGTGGTGTTTGTGAGAAATGGAGTTTGCAACCTGAACTCACTAAGAAAAAAAGTTCAACTTTGCACCTTTAAAGGTGCAAAATAATGTCACAGATTTTGCACCCACAAGGGTGCATAGTTGCACCTCTTCAGGGCAACCCCCTTTAGGGGTGCAACTGTGCACACTTATTAAAGCTGCAAAATATGTGACATTTTTGCACCTTTTTTTCTTAGTGCTACCAAAAGGATATAATGATTCTGCGAATTTACAACTCTCTCTCTCTCTCTCTCTCTCTCTCTCTCTCTCTCTCTCTCTCTCTCTCTCTCTCTCTCTCTCTCTAAGTGTGATAAGAGTGATGCCGTTGGTCTGCCTGCTGCGACGCCGCGTCTGAAATGTTTTTGGTGTGTGTGTGTGTCACTGGCGGATGTTTCAGCAAAGCTTTGTGGGGGGGGGGGCAGATAGCCTGAAGCAGCCACTAACGCCACTGTATGCCTGCACAGTACACGATCGCGAGCACACACCCACACAGTGCAAACAAATATTCTGAAGGAAAAGGAAAACGGCAAAATCAGTGAACACGAAATGGACCGAAGCCCAGGCTGGTGACTCGTCTATTTCACCTGCCGTGAAAAATATTCTTCTTCCTGTGTTCACGCGAACCTGGTAACACTGGGCGGGCGATGGTCTGTTCTCGTCTCTGATTGACCGGCGGCCGCAGGCAGACTGTCTCGCCGCTCATCTTACCCATCAAAAGTTATTGTAAATGGATGGATCTACAATTGTATCCCCGGCAATTCCAATTATCTATCGAATTTTTTTTCTTCGGATTTATGGCTGTTCAAAAATATTCCAAAATTGACGACGATCAATGTATTTGTTATTTTGCCGCAAAACTATGAGTCGTAGAAGAAAATTTATCGAAGTAACAAAGGTTCATCTTGAGGTGTTCTACATGATGCAGTAATCGGCTTGTCAAAACACCTCGTGTTTGTCGAGAAAATTGATATTTTGTATAAATGTACGAATATGCTATTTTCTCGGTTATTTACCAATCAATATTTTTTTGCTTTACGCCAAATGATAGCCCTTTATCTACTTCATATTTACTTCTCTATTCATGTTGCACTTATCTGTCATAGTTTTTTATTTATTGAAAAAAACGTGATTAAAAAAAAAAATCAAGGCATACCCCTTGCAAAATTTGCAATATTTTTTGAAAAATTAATTTGCTTGAAAATTTGTTCCCTACAGTTTTCGGGCATGCTGAACACGAATATGGAATCAGCTTTCAGTTACAATGATTGGAAGTCCCTATTTCAGCCAATTCACAATGAAATGATACTTCCAGATATTCCTTTTAAAAACCACAAATTAGACAAAACTTTCTACAAGACATACAAATATGACGGGCATTGCTAGATTAATCATTACTTCAATACAACGATCAGTAATAGTATTTTCAGTATAAGTATTATTATTATTAATCCCTATTTGAGCCACCCATGCGATTGTCAAAGTACTTATGAAAACCTAGGAATACTATAGCAATCCTGTGGGACTTCTAATGCCCTCCCATGACTCCTGTAGGATGCGTGAAGGATCGCAGAGGCCTGTGAAGGACTCTGAAGGATTATGTACAATAGCGAAGGATACTTGAAAAAAAATAGTTCTTCCTCCTCCCATTTCCTCTCCTCCCTTTCTTCTCCTCTTTCCTCCTCCTCTCCTCCCTTCCTTGTCCCACCTCCTTCCTTCTCCTCCCACTCTCACCTCCTTCCTCTTCCTCGTCCCTCCTTCCCCTCCCCCCCTTCCCCCTCCTCTCCCCTTCTTCCTCCTCCCCCTCCCGCCTTCTTCCTCTGCCTATCGTATTTATACGATAATTATAAATGATCATATATCAGATCACGCTGGGCAGCCGGGGCACGCACCGCATGGGAGAGGTCGGACTCCCACTAGTAGGGCTAAGGATAATTTAAACTTGCTCGAATTATGGAAAGTTATTGAAAAATTAGAACTGGCCTGAAACAGGTCGAATTATCCGAAGTTTGAATTATACGGGTTCGATTTAGAGAGGGTTTCCTGTACCACCTTTTTTTCTACGCTGAGTTTATACGTATTAATTAGAATGATCAAACAACTGTAAACATAAATTGTGCCACGTGATAGAAAACCTTCTCTTGACTACGCTAGTGTCCTCACCTATTCGCTAACGGTAAGATGAAGGGAGACTAACACCATTATAATAAATAATGTCTTGGAGGAGCGGCGACACAGTCTGCCTGCGGCCGCCGGCCAATCAGACCAGGCAGACCATCGCCCCAAAACTCTTATCAGGTTCGCGTGCGCACAGGAAGAAAAAAAAAAAATTCACTGTAGGTGAAATAGACTATAGTATTCAGATTTTTATGTATTCAGAACCAAACTATACGATTTTCCTTATTTCTGGAGGAGGGGAGGGCATGGCCCCGGTGGACACCCTCCCCCCAGAATCTGCGAGTGGTGTGTGTGTGTGTGTGTGTGTGTGTGTGTGTGTGTGTGTGTGTGTGTGTGTGTGTGTGTGTGTGTGTGTGTGTGTGTGTGTGTGTGTGTGTGTGTGTGTGTGTGTGTGTGTGTGTGTGTGTGTGTGTGTGTGTGTGTGTGTGTGCGTGCGTGTGCGCGCGCGCGTGCGTGCGTTATTACCTCCGCCAACGAAGTTGGAGGGGTTATGTTTTCACCCCGATCTGTCTGTCTGTCTGTCTGTCTGTCTGTCTGTTTGTTAGTGTACAGGATTTCTCGAAAAGTTACGAATAGATTTGGACCAAACTCGGTATACCAAGTCTATTTGGTATAAGGAAGAACAGATTTAATTTTGGATGAAATCTATTGACAACTGTTGCCATGGCAACCAATTGATGAAATATTCGGCAGGAGGTATGCGCTCATACTGAGTGCATATATAACTAGGGGGGGGAGCACTCAGTAGAGCGCATACCTCCGCCCGAATATTTCATCAATTATATATAAATATATAATATATATATATATATATATATAAATATATATATATATATATATATATATAATATATAATATATATATATTATATATATATAATATATATTATATATATAATATATATATATATATATATATATATAATATATATAATATATATACATATATATATATATAATATATATATATATATATATATAAAATATATATATATATATATATTTTTTTTTTAAAATTATTATTACCTCCGCCAACGAAGTTGGAGGGGTTATGTTTTCACCCCGATCTGTCTGTCTGTCTGTCTGTCTGTTTGTTTGTTAGTGTACAGGATTTCTCGAACAGTTACGAATAGATTTAGACCAAACTCGGTATACCAAGTCTATTTGGTATAAGGAAGAACTGATTTAATTTTGGATGAAATCTATTGACAACTGTTGCCATGACAACCAATTGATGAAATATTCGGCCGGAGGTATGCGCTCATACTGAGTGCGTAATGCATATATACTCGTATATATATATATATATATATATATATATATATATATATATATATATATATATATATATATATATATATATATAAAATATATATATATATATATATATATATATATATATATATATATAATATATAATATATATATATATATATATATATATATATATATATATATATAATATTTTTTTTTTTTTTTTTACTTTTTTTTATGCGGGCGGAGGTATGCGCTCTGAGTGCCCCACCCTAGTTAATACGATGTTTCCCTCTCCCTCGGCGTGCAGGTGGTGGCGCTCTTCCTGATCCTTGCGGGGGCGGTGACGCTGTCCCTCGCGCAGACGGCCACCTCACAACCCCAACAACAACAACCTCAACAACAACAACAACCCCAACAACAACAACCTCAACAACAACAACAACCCCAACAACAACAGCAAACACCCCAACAACAGACACCCCAACAACAGCAACAACAACCCCTACAACAGCAACAACAACCCCTACAACAGCAACAACAACCACTACAACAGCAACAACAACCACTACAACAGCAACCCCTACAACAACAACAACCCCTACAACAACAACAACCTCTACAACAACAACAGCCCCTACAACAACAACCCCTACAACAACAACCTCTACAACAACAACAACCCCTACAACAACAACCTCTACAACAACAACAGCCCCTACAACAACAACCCCTACAACAGCAACCCCTACAACAACAACAACCCCTACAACAACAACAACCTCTACAACAACAACAGCCCCTACAACAACAACCCCTACAACAACAACCCCTACAACAACAACAGCCCCTACAACAACAACCCCTACAACAACAACCCCTACAACAACAACCCCTACAACCACGATTCCAACAACCCCTACAACAACAACAACCTCTACAACAACAACAGCCCCTACAACAACAACCCCTACAACAACAACCCCTACAACCACGATTCCAACAACCCCTACAACAACCTCTGCAACAACCTCTACAACAACCCCTTCAACGACCACTAACCCAACAACAACAACAACAACAGCAGCGACAACAACAACGAATCCAACTCCAACAACAACAACAACTACAACAACAAATCCATCAACAACAACAACAAATCCAACTACAACAACAACAAATTCAGCAACATACAACGACTGCAACAACAGCAACAACAACAGCAGCAACAACAACTACCCCAACAACAACCCCGAACCCAACAACAACAACAACAACAGCAACAGCAACCTCGATTCCAACAGCAACTACAACAACGAGTCCAACAACAACAACAACAAATCCAATTACAACAACAACAAATACAGCAACAACAACAACTGCAACAACAGCAACAACAACAACGGCAGCTACGGCCACTATCCCAACAACTACCACTATCCCTACTACAACAACAGCGGCAACAACAACGGCAACAACAACAACAACAACTACAACAACGAATCCTGCAACAACAACAACAAATTCAACTGCAACAACAGCAACAACAACAACAGCAGCAACAATCACTACCCCTGCAACAACTTCAACTACAACAACTAATCCAACAACAACGACAACTAATCCAACTACAACAACAACAAAGCCAGCAACAACGACAGCAGCAACAACAGCAACAACAACAACAACAGCAGCAACAACCAATATCCCAACAACCACAAACCCTACAACAACAACAACAACGGCAACAACTCCAACAACTACTACAACTACAAATCCAACAACAAACACAACTAATCGAACTACTAAAACTATTCCAACAACAACAGCAGCAACAAGCACTAACCCAACAACAACCACTATCCCAACAACAACCACTATCCCAACAACAACCACTAACCCTACAACAACAACAACCACTATCCCAACAACAACCACTAACCCCACAACAACCACTATCCCAACAACAACCACTAACCCAACAACAACCACTATCCCAACAACAACCACTATCCCAACAACCACTAACCCTACAACAACAACAACCACTATCCCAACAACCACTAACCCTACAACAACAACCACTATCCCAACAACCACTAACCCTACAACAACAACCACTATCACCACAAATCCAACAACTACAACAACAAATCCGGCAACGACAACAACAAATTCAACTACTACTGCAACAACAGCAACAACAACAACTACAGCAGCAACAACCACTAACCCTACTACAACAACAACAACAGCAACAACAACAACTACAAATCCAACAACAACAACAACAAATTCAACTAATACAACAACAAATCCGGCAACAACAGCAACAACAACCACAACAACCACAACAACCACTACCACTACCACTACCACTACCCCCACTACTACCACTACCCCCACTACTACCACTACCCCTACCAACACTACCCCTACCAACACTACCCCTACCACCACTACCCCTACCAACACAACCCCAACAGCAACAACAACAACAACAACAACAACTCCTAACACAACAACAACAAATCCAGCAACAACAACAACAAATTCAAAGACAACAACAACAAATCCAACAGCAACAACAGCAGCAACAACAACAAATCCAACAACAACAACAACAACCACCACCACCACCACCACCACCACAACAACAACAACAGCTTCCACTACAAAAGTTCCCACCACAATATCCCCCACCACCCACCACTCCAGCATCATCCTACCACACCACACCACCATACCACACCACACCATCCTACCACACCACACCATCCTACCACACCACACCATCCTACCACACCACACCATCCTACCACACCACACCATCCTACCACACCACACCATCCTACCACACCACACCATCCTACCACACCACACCATCCTACCACACCACACCCCAACCATCCTACTCCACCACACCAGCACCATCTTACTACCACACCACACCCCAACCATCATCATACTCCACCACACCAGCACCATCTTACTACCACACCACACCCCAACCATCATCATACTCCACCACACCAGCCCCATCATACTACCACACCACACACCAACCATCATCATACTCCACCACACCAGCCCCATCTTACTACCACACCACACACCAACCATCCTACTCCACCACACCAGCCCCATCATATTACCACACCACACACCAACCATCCTACTACCACACATCCTCCCACCACTCCCACGTCCCATCCTCCTATATTCCACCAGCCTCCTCCTCATCCTATCATACTCCCAAATCCTCCTACACTCCCTCAAACTCCTATTATCATTCCTCAACACCCGCGTACCATTCGAAGTCTCATCACACCTCCTATCACACTACAGTAGGTTCACCAAGGATTATACACGTGGGAAATGTCTACGGAACACCCAGAGTAAAGTCCATTGTCCACCATGCTACTCACCCCTCATACAAGGGTAGTGGTGGCAAGGCATCGTACTACAAGTCTGCCTATCCGTCCTACCACAACAGTCAAGCTCTACACAATTTCCAGTTGGATGTTCGTAATCTTCTCAATGGAAGTTCGCATGGACAGTCCAGTACCAAGAAAGGAGGGAGTACTCATTCCACGTGAGTACTGGTGTGTGTGAGTGAGTGAGTGAGTGGGTAGGTTGACTATATTGGGCTCACTAACCAGTAAAGTAATAAGAAAAGCATGAGCCAGGGGGTGACGAAATTGGTGGCAGCGGTGGGATTAGAGCCCACGCCTCCGAAGAGACTGGTGGTCAATGCTATTCATCTGCCCGCCTTCCTGATTGTTTACTGCATCTGTTTATTACCGTAGCTTCCTCCTATTCCTTCTTCTTCATCCTGCTTTATCCTGTGTCTATTTCCATCACTTATTTCATTCCTATTGACTGATACGACAGAGTGAATGAGTGAGTGAGTGGGTGGGGGAATAGGTAGGTGGGTTGAGTGAGTGAGGGGGTTGTGTAATGAGTGGGTGAGTGGGTGAGTGAGTGAGTGAGTGAGTGAGTTAGTGAGACATAAAGGGGTCAGGTAATCAATTAATGAGTTATTAGTAAGTGAGTTAATGAATGAACCAACAAAATAATGACTAACATTTCGATAACAAATGTCAGAATGAGTTTGTAGTTTTAGGAACCTTTAATAGTGAACCTTTTTTTGCCGTCATAGCACGTTCTACTTCACTAAGATTGCGTGAGGTTAGTCATGCTTATAATGAACATATTCCACAATCACCCAAAGAATAATGCACCGTAAGTAAGAATTGCCAAACATCAGCCTCAAATTTGATCCCTTACTCGCTCTCCTACTAATCTGATCCAATTTCGTAATGCTTGAGATAACTAGCATTATTTCTTTACTCCTTTAAAATAATTATATATGTAGCTAATCTTGTTCTGTTCAAGTTTTGGAAGTAGATGGACATTAACTAAAGAACCTGATATATTCTTGTTTGCAGATCTATAATATTTTTCTGCTGTGTAGGAATTACGAGGATTACGTAATATAGATTTTTTCATTACATTAAATTTCAAAATAAGAATGGAAATTTGTTTGTTTGTTTATATTACACGGTTTAGAAGATACAATGAATGAATGAATCTCTCTCTCTCTCTCTCTCTCTCTCTCTCTCTCTCTCTCTCTCTCTCTCTCTCTCTCTCTCTCTCTCTCTCTCTCTCTCTCTCTCTTATTACTGCACTTTTTCCCCATGATATCTTAACAAAGGTGATTTCACAGCTTGTAATCAAATTTGTTCAGCAATATTGCGTCATAATTGTGTTCATTCCTCCCGTTTTCTGAAGGAGGGTGTTCTGTGAGGCGGGGTTGTGAAGGTTGGGTTGTGTGGGTGGAGGTTGTGAAGGTGGGGTTGTGAAGGTAAGGTTGTGATAATGGGGTTATGTGGGTGGGGTTGTGTGGGTGGGTTTGTATATGTAGGGTTCTAATAGTGTGGTTCTATGAGTGAGGTTCTGTGGGTGGGGTTGTGATGGTGGGGTTGTGATAGTGGGGTTGTGAGGGCGGGGTTGTAATGGGGTTGTGATGGTAGGGTTCTAATAGTGGGGTTGTATAGGTAGGGTTCAAATAGTGAGGTTGTGGGCTGAATTTTATGAGTGGGGTTATCAAGGTGGGTTCATAGGATGCAAGAGCATAGTTGGGGGTTCTGTGGGTGGCGGGAGGGGTTGGGGGGTTGGGCGAGGTTGAGGCATGATAGACCAACAACTGGCCCGCCCCAATCAACCTCACTGCGATAATGAACGACCTGGGAGCACCTAGAACGACTTGTTTTTAGGGATAACATTGCTTGTACACGCGAATCCAGATCAGTCAGTGAAAGGGTTTACCGCTGACCTTTAAGATTTTTTTCCTCCACATCTTGGGATAGTGGCGGTGGTGGAGGAGGCAGTGGAGGATAAATAGGTAGTGTGGAGGTGAAGGTGAAGGCCAAGACATAGCTTTCTCTGTTTGAGGCTTAAGTGAACTAGTCAAGTTTTTTCGTATCACTACTTGATTTGGGTCTATTTTGGAGCGCCTGGTTATTTTTTTTTCCTGACTGACTGACTGACTGACTGACTGAGGTGTGACTGTAGGATGCTTTTAGTCTAGGATTCTGTAACTCTCTCACCCACTATAGTATCCTACGGCCTCTGTTTTTCGTCCTTCCACTAACATAGGGAGTGACTGTAGGATGCTAACAGTTCAGGATTCTGTAACTCTCTAACTTACTAGTATTCTACGAATGCCTGTGTTTCATATCCTTTTATTAACATAGTTATTTGTACTTACGGTTAGTTAAGGACACTCTATAGCTTCTTTTTTACCTACTAGTATCCTATGAACGCCTGTGTTTTTCTATCACTTTACTAACCTAGGAAATTATTTGTAAGATGCGGTTAGTTAAGGACATACTCTATTGTAGCTTCTCTTCTACCCTCACACACACCCTCACGCCCTTCCTCCCTCCTTCAGGTACTACGCCAGCCTGCCCGGGTCTCGCCAGTCCAGGGTAGACGTGTACAAGGTAGTGCCCGCTGTCTTCGCCTCGGGACCCACGATACCCTCCTACACCAAACCCAAGTCTCAGTACAGATACTACGGTTATCCTAGGTACTAAAGGGGCGTTTCTACGAACTTCCCCTCTCTTCTGTCTGAGGAAGATGACGATTAAGAAGAGACAAGGAAGAGACAAGGAAGAGACAAGGAAGTGAATGGGCTTGTGAGAACAGATGTTATGCCAGTAAATGTTCTTAGATAGAGAAGAAGAGACAAGAAAGAGATGGGGCTTGTGAGAACAGATGTTATTCCAGCAAATGTTCCTGAGATGGAGTAGAGAAGAAGAGACAAAGAAGAGATGGGGCTTGAGAGAACAGATGTTGTTCCAGTAAACGTTATGAGATCGACATGACGGGTAAAAAAATTATGGGGCTTGAGAGAACAGATGTTATTCCAGGAAATATTCTGAGATAGAGAAGAAGAGACAATTAAGAGACGAGGCGAGAGAACATATATTATTCTAGCCAATGTCAACCATCGGTGGTGGATTGATTTCACCACCACATGCTGGGGAAACTTAAATTATAGTTAATGATATTTCCTGTGTCCAGACTTTAGGGACACCCTGTATAATTATGTATAACAGTTTTCACGTCCTACTGCATGTACAGTATGTACATACTAACATGTAGCTAATTTTTGCTTTTTATATGCCTTATTTATATTTTCAGAGAAGAAATTATAATAAACTTTTGAAACCTGAAGTCCTTTTTTATACCTATAAGCTATAACCACACCTAAGGGCATAATGGATTAGAGTACGAAGGTATATAGATCATCTAGAATACCCTTTAGCAGGGTATTCCTTGCCTTGCATATACCCCTATGTAAGGGTACTGTAAGTATATGTTATACCCTTGAAAGGGTATAATGTTAAGGGTATATCATAGTTCTAATATACCCCTATAGGGTATACTATTTTAGACACTAGGAATACCCCTTGTATACCCTTTGTATACCTTTAATTTTTTACATTGTAGGCATGAAATTTCCGTCTAACCTCATAAAATATAATGGGAAAAACTGACGTTAGTAGAAAGACGACGAAAACTAGGCATGGAATTTCACTCGACAATTTTCGTTACTGAATTTATTAAGCAGTTGTTTGTTAGTGATGCAAATATATTATGTGTTAGAACTCGGCTCTTCCTCATCTCATATACATACAACGAACAGAGTATTTGGATTCACTTTGGAATGGTAATGGGGACAGCTTTGTGTGGAATATTGAAAGGACAGAGAAGTATATGATAAACTAAAAGGTTAAGTATCGATGAAAGTATATTTTGTTTTTTCATCATAGAGAGAAAAGAATAATGAAATACAAAGCCATATAGAAAACTCCACAATCACTGTCAAACTCCATTGCATTACCATTCCTGATATGTTACCACGAGAACAATCATTTACAGAATAAACAAGATAAGATTTTCATCCTATCTAGACACTTTGCAAGTACCAACTACAAGGTTATTGACTATACAAAGCGCCGCCACGTCAGCACGAACTAGGCGGACTCGAACCGCTGACCGAATGCACAGGGACGCTGCACATTGCGAACTCACGTCTCTACCAACCTTGCCACCCTGACGGGCTACAGAATAAACAAAACAAATGAGTAAGTTACGGGGGATAATTGACGCCTCTGCTACGTCACATGCGTCACAGCGCGTCACATTTCGTCACATAGAAAAATATATTAAAATAAGGCGTTGGTTGTGCAGTTCTACGCCTTGCCACGCAGAGCTTCAGCACGGGTAGAAGGGTGCGTGACAGGAAATGGAGACAGAACATCGGCTAGAATAATATATGTTCTCTCGCCTCGTCTCTTAATTGTCTCTTCTTCTCTATCTCAGAATATTTGCTGGAATAACATCTGTTCTAAGCCCCATCTCTTCATTTTCTCTTCTTGTCGATCTCAGAACATTTGCTGGAATAACATCTGTTCTCTCAAGCCCCATCTTTTTTTTACCCGTCATGTCGATCTCAGAACATTTATTGGAAAAACATCTGTTCTCTCAAGCCCCATCTCTTCTTTGTCTCTTCTTCTCTACTCCATCTCAGAACATTTACTGGCATAACATCTGTTCTCACAAGCCCCATCTCTTTCTTGTCTCTTCTTCTCTATCTAAGAACATTTACTGGCATAACATCTGTTCTTACAAGCCCCATCTCTTTCTTGTCTCTTCTTCTCTATCTAAGAACATTTACTGGCATAACATCTGTTCTCACAAGCCCATTCACTTTCTTGTCTCTTCCTTGTCTCTTCCTTGTCTCTTCTTCGTCGTCATCTTCCTCAGACAGAAGAGAGGGGAAGTTCGTAGAGCTGAAACGCCCCTTTAGTACCTGGATAACCGTAGTATCTGTACTGAGACTTGGGTTTGGTGTAGGAGGGTATCGTGGGTCCCGAGGCGATGTCAGCGGGCACTACCTTGTACACGTCTACCCTGGACTGGCGAGACCCGGGCAGGCTGGCGTAGTACCTGGAGGAGGGAGGAAGGGCATGAGGGTGTGTGTGAGGGTAGAAGAGAAGCTACAATAGAGTATGTCCTTAACTAACCGCATCTTACAAATCATTCCCTAGGTTAGTAAAGTGATAGAAAAAACACAGGCGTTCATAGAATACAGTAGGTAAAAGAGAAGCTATAGAGTGTCCTTAACTAACCGTATGTACAAATAACTATGTTAATAAAAGGATATGAAACACAGGCCTTCGTAGGATACAAGCAGGTATAGAGAGTTACAGAATCCTGAACTGTTAGCATCCTACAGCACACCTCAGTCAGTCAGTCAGGAAAAAAAAATAACCAGGCGCTCCAAAATATACCCAAACTAGGGGGGGGGGGGGCACTCAGTAGAGCGCATACCTCCGCCCGAATATAAAAAAGTAAAAACAAAAAGGAAAAAAAGAAAGTTAAAAAAAAAAAAAAAAAAAAATTATATATATATATATATATATATATATATATATATATATATATATATATATATATATATATATATATATATATATATATATATATATATATATATATATATATATATATATATATATATATATATATATATATATATATATATATATATATATATATATATATATATATATATATATATATATATATATATATATATATACCTCCGCCAACGAAGTTGGAGGGGTTATGTTTTCACCCCGATCTGTCTGTCTGTCTGTCTGTCTGTCTGTCTGTCTGTCTGTTTGTTTGTTAGTGTACAGGATTTCTCGAAAAGTTACGAATAGATTTGGACCAAACTCGGGATACCAAGTCTATTTGGTATAAGGAAGAACAGATTAATTTTTGATGAAATCTATTGACAACTGTTGCCATGGCAACCAATTGATGAAATATTCGGCCGAAGGTATGCGCTCATACTCAGTTCATAATGCATATATATATATATATATATATATATATATATATAAATATATATATATATATATATATATATATATATATATATATATATATATATATATATATATATATATATATATTTATATATAATTGATGAAATATTCGGGCGGAGGTATGTGCTCTACTGAGTGACCCCCCCCCCCCCCTTCCTAGTTATATATGCACTCAGTATGAGCGCATACCTCCTGCCGAATATTTCATCAATTGGTTGCCATGGCAACAGTTGTTAATAGATTTCATCCAAAATTAAACCAGTCTTTCCTTATACCAAATAGACTTGGTATACCAAGTTTGGTCCAAATCTATTCGTAACTTTTCGAGAAATCCTGCACACTAACAAACAGACAGACAGACAGACAGACAGACAGACAGACAGACAGACAGACAGACAGATCGGGGTGAAAACATAACCCCTCCAACTTGGTTGGCGGAGGTAATCAAGTAGTGATACAAAAAAAACTTGACTCGTTCACTTAAGCCTCAAACAGAGAAAGCTTGTCCTGGCCTCCACCTTCACCTCCACACTACCTATTTATCCTCCACTGCCTCCTCCACCACCGCCACTATCCCAAGATGTGGAGGGAAAAAAATGTTAAAGGTCAGCGGTAAATCCTTTCACTGACTGATCTGGATTCGCGTATACAATTTTTAGTTAAGTTTATTTACATCTCTTACGGAAAGAAAAAAAACAACTTATTGTAACCTTACATAATACCTTAAGTTAAACTTACATTACATATTTATACTAATCTTACATCTATACATTTATAAGAGATGAGCGGGCACCAGCCCGCCGCTGGAGTCACGAGCGACTTCCTGTGAGCGAGGCTCGTCACCTCGCTCCATGTTCCGCTGTGTAGTGCGTGGTGCGCTCAGCGGGGGGGAGGGGTGCTGCGCGCCACTACTAACAGCCGAGGCAGGTCCTCTAGTGCCCGCCGGAGCACCAGGGCTGCCCTATCCTCGTCGTCCTCTGGGCCGCCGATCTCCTGCCTCAGCTGAGCCGTGGCTGGGCAGGACAGCAGGTAGTGCCTTAGTGGGTGTCGGGCGAGGTGGCCACAGTGGGCACACTGCCGACTCTCAAAATCGTCCCTCAGCTCCTCCAGGGTGCGATAGCCAAGCCGGAGTCGGTGTAGCTTGACCTCGTCTGCCCTGGAAAGCTGGCGGGCGGGAAGCAGTGGGCGGTAGGCGGTGGCTTTGGCATACCAGGCCGCCTGCCGCGATGACGCCTCCCTCTCCCGGTGTTGCTGCTCGGTGCTGTTGGCGGCAGCACGTCTGGCCATCGTCTTGCCCTGCTGTATGCTGGGCAGAACGACGGCGGTGACTGTAGGCCACCTGGTGACTGCGCGGGCCGCCTCATCAGCAGCTTCGTTCCCCCGCAGCCCCACGTGACTGGGCACCCAGTTGAGCCGCACGTGACGCCCCTGCTCGGCGATTCTTTGGGCGAGGCCCAGGATAGTGGTGGTGAGCCGCACGTTGTCCGTTGGTGGGCTCAGCTGCTGCAGGACCTGTAAGGCAGACCTGGAGTCGGAGTGGACGACCACCATCTCCTCCCGACGGTGGCGAGCGTGCTCCAGGGCGTGCTGGATTGCCACCAGCTCCGTCTGCAGAGTGGAGCAGTGGTCGGGCGTCCTCCAGGACAGCACCTCCTGCCCTGTGACCACCGCCGCGCCCGTCGTGCCTCTCTCAGGGTCAACTGAGCCGTCCGTGTAGTAGACGGCGCTGCCTGGGACGTTGGCCTCTGCAATCCCCCTCAGTGCGTGCTGCCGCAGCTCCGACCTGGGTGCACAGCGCCTTAACTGGCCGGCAGGGCGGTGATGACGACTTCCACTGTCGGGGCTTGCCACGGAGAAGGAGCGACGTAGAAGGCGGCAGGACGATCGGGTCCTCCCTGCAGTAGCTGGTCGAGGTCGAGCAGGTGGTTGGCGGCTTCGGCCACCTCCGTAGCCAGGTGTTGCCAGCTGACAGGTCATGCCCTTGTGGCAAGACGCGTGTACAAGCAATGTTATCCCTAAAAACAAGTCGTTCCAGGTGCTCCCAGGTCGTTAATTATCGCAGTGAGGTTGATTGGGGCGGGGCAGTTGTTGGTCTATCACGCCTCAACCCCGCCCAACCCCCCAACCCCTCCTGCCACCCAAATAAAACCCCCAACTATGCTCTTGCACCCTATGAACCCCACCTTGACAACTTGACTCATGGAACCCAGCCCACAGAACCTCACTATATATTAGAACCCAGCCCACAGAACCTCATTATTAGAACCCTGCCTATACAACCCCAGTATTACAACCCCACCCACAGAACACAGCCCATTGAAACCCATTATTTGAACCCTACTATCACAACCCTACTATCACAACCCCACTATTAAAACCCTACCTATACAACCACACCTTCACAACCTCGTTATCACAACCCCACCATCACAACCCCGCTATCACAACCTCACCATCACAACCCCGCTATCACAACATCACCATCACAACCCCACTATCACAACCCCATCCCCTCAACCCCATCCCCCCAACCCCACCCACACAACCCTACTTATCACAACCCCGCCCCACAGAACACCCACCTTCAGAAAACGGGAAAAATGAACACAATTACGACGCAATATTGCTGAACAAATTTGATTACAAGCTGTGAAATCACCTTTGTTAAGACATCAAGGGGAAAAAGTGCAGTAATAAGAGAGAGAGAGAGAGGAGAGAGAGAGGAGAGAGAGAGAGAGAGAGAGAGAGAGAGAGAGAGAGAGAGAGAGAGAGAGAGAGAGAGAGAGAGAGAGAGAGAGAGAGAGAGAGAGAGAGAGGAGAGAGAGAGAGAGAGAGAGGAGAGAGAGAGAGAGAGAGAGAGAGAGAGAGAGAGAGAGAGAGAGAGAGAGAGAGAGAGAGAGAGAGAGAGAGAGAGAGAGAGAGAGAGAGAGAGGAGAGAGAGAGAGAGAGAGAGAGAGAGAGAAGAAGAGAGAGAGAGAGAGAGAGAGAGAGAGAGATTCATTCATTGTATCTTCTAAACCGTGTAATATAAACAAACAAACAAATTTCCATTCTTATTTTGAAATTTAATGTTATGAAAAAATCTATATTACGTAATCCTCGTAACCCTACCAGCCAGAAAAAATAATTAATGATCTGCAAACAAGAATATATCAGGTTCTTCAGTTAATGTCCATCTACTTCCAAAACTTGAACAGAACAGGATTAGCTAAATATATAATTATTTTAAAGGAGTAAAGAAATAATGCTAGTCATCTCAAGAATTACGAAATTGGATCAGATTAGTAGGAGAGCGAGTAAGGGATCAAGTTTGAGGCTGATGTTTGGCAATTCTTACTTACGGTGCATTATTCTTTGGGTGATTGTGGAATATGTTCATTATAAGCATAACTGAACCTCACGCAATCTTAGTGAAGTAGAACGTGCGATGACGGCAAAAAAAGGTTCACTATTAAAGGTTCCTAAAACTACAAACTCATTCTGACATTTGTTATCGAAATGTTAGTCATTATTTTGTTGGTTCATTCATTAACTCACTTACTAATAACTCATTAATTGATTACCTGACCCCTTTATGTCTCACTAACTAACTCACTCACTCACTCACTCACTCACCCACTCATTTACACAACCCCCTCACTCACTCAACCCACCTACCTACTCCCCCACCCACTCACTCACTCACTCACTCACTCACTCTGTCGTATCAATCAATAGGAATGAAATAAGTGATGGAAATAGACACAGGATAAAGCAGGATGAAGAAGAAGGAATAGGAGGAAGCTACGGTAATAAACGGATGCAGTAAACAAATCAGGAAGGCGGGCAGATGAATAGCATTGACCACCAGTCTCTTCGGAGGCGTGGGCTCTAATCCCACCGCTGCCACCAATTTCGTCACCCCCTGGCTTATGCTTTTCTTATTACTTTACTGGTTAGTGACCCCAATATAGTCAACCTACCCACCCACTCACACACACCAGTACTCACGTGGAATGAGTACTCCCTCCTTTCCTGGTACTGGACTGTCCATGCGAACTTCCATTGAGAAGATTACGAACATCCAACTGGAAATTGTGTAGAGCTTGACTGTTGTGGTAGGACGGATAGGCAGACTTGTAGTACGATGCCTTGCCACCACTACCCTTGTATGAGGGGTGAGTAGCATGGTGGACAATGGACTTTACTTGGGTGTTCCGTAGACATCTCCCACGTGTATAATCCTTGGTGAACCTACTGTAGTGTGATAGGAGGTGTGATGAGACTTCGAATGGTACGCGGGTGTTAAGGAATGATAATAGGAGTTTGAGGGAGTGTAGGAGGATTTGGGAGTATGATAGGATGAGGAGGAGGCTGGTGGAATATAGGAGGATGGGACGTGGGAGTGGTAGGAGGATTTGTGGTAGTAGGATGGAGCTGGTGTGGTGGAGTATGATGATTGGTGTGTGGTGTGGTAGTAGGATGATGGTTGGTGTGGTTGAATATGATGGTTGGTGTGTAGTGTGGTAGGATGGTGAGGTGTGGTAGGATGGTGTGGTGTGGTATGATGGTGTGGTGTGGTATGATGGTGTGGTGTGGTATGATGGTGTGGTGTGGTATGATGGTGTGGTGTGGTAGGATGATGCTGGAGTGGTCTTGTGTTTGGTGTGTGGTGGGGGATATTGTGGTGGGAACTTTTGTAGTGGGTGCTGTGGTAGTAAGATGGGGCTGGTGTGGTGGAGTATGATGATGTTGGTGTGTGGTGTGGTAGGATGGTGTGGTGTGGTAGGATGGTGTGGTGTGGTAGGATGGTGTGGTGTGGTAGGATGGTGTGGTGTGGTAGGATGGTGTGGTGTGGTATGATGGTGCTGGTGTGGTAGCGTAGGATGGTGTAGTGTGGTATGATGGTGTGGTGTGGTAGGATGGTGTGGTGTGGTATGATGGTGTGGTGTGGTATGATGGTGCTGGTGTGGTAGCGTAGGATGGTGTAGTGTGGTATGATGGTGTGGTGTGGTAGGGTGGTGTGGTGTGGTAGGATGGTGTGGTGTGGTATGGTGGTGTGGTGTGGTAGGATGGTGAGGTGTGGTAGGGTGGTGTGGTGTGGTAGGATGGTGTGGTGTGGTAAGATGGGGCTGGAGTGGTCTTGTGTTTGGTGGGTGGTGGGGGATATTGTGGTGGAAACTGTTGTAGTGGGAGCTGTTGTTGTTGTTGTTGTTGTTGCTGTTGGATTTGTTGCTGTTGTTGTTGGATTTGTTGTTGTTGTGCTAGGAGTTGTTGTTGTTGTGTAGGAGTTGTTGTTGTTGTTGTTGTTGCTGTTGGGGTTGTTGTTGTAGGGGTAGTGGTGGTAGGGGTAGTGTTGGTAGTGGGGGTAGTGGTAGTAGTGGTAGTGGTTGTAGTGGTAGTGGTTGTAGTGGTAGTTGTTGTTGTTGTTGTTGTTGTTGCTGTTGTTGCTGGATTTGTTGTTGTAGTAGTAGAATTTGTTGTTGTTGTTGTTGGATTTGTTGTTGTAGTTGTTGTTGGAGTTGTTGTTGTCGTTGCTGTCGTTGTTGTTGTTGTAGGGTTAGTGGTTGTTGCTGCTGTAGTTGTTGTTGTTGTTGTTGTTGCAGTAGTAGTTGAATTCGTTGTTGTCGTTGCTGGATTAGTTGTTGTAGTTGTTGGATTTGTTGTGTAGTAGTTGTTGTTGTTGTTGTGTTGTTGTTGTTGTAGGTTAGTGGTTGTTGGGATAGTGGTGTGTTGTTGTTGTTGTTGTTGTTTGTTGCTGTTGTTGCAGTCGCAGTAGTAGTTGGATTAGTTGCTGTTGTTGTTGGATTTGTAGTTGTAGTTGTTGTTGGAGTTGTTGTTGTTGTTGCTGTTGTTGTTGTTGTTGTAGGGTTAGTGGTTGTTGGGATATTGGTTGTTGCTGTTGTTGTAGGGGTTGCTGTTGTAGGGGTTGTTGTTGCTGTTGTAGGGGTTGTTGTTGCTGTTGTAGGGGTAGGGGTTGCTGTTGTAGGGGTTGTTGCTGCTGTTGTAGGGGTTGCTGTTGTAGTGGCTGTTGTTGCTGTTGTAGGGGTTGTTGTTGCTGTTGTAGGGGTTGTTGTTGTGGTTGTAGTGGTTGTTGCTGCTGTTGTAGGGGTTGTTGTTGTGGTTGTAGTGGTTGTTGCTGCTGTTGTAGTGGTTGTTGTTGCTGTTGTAGGGGTTGTTGTTGTGGTTGTAGTGGTTGTTGCTGCTGTTGTAGGGGTTGTTGTTGCTGTTGTTGGGGTGTCTGTTGTTGGGGTATTTGTTGGGGTTGTTGTTGGGGTTGCGGTTGTTGTTGAGGTTGTTGTTGAGGTTGTTGTTGAGGTTGTTGTTGGGGTTGGGGTTGTGAGATGGCCTGTGCCTGCGCGAGGGACAGCGTCACCGCCCCCGCAAGGATCAAGAAGAAAGCCACCACCTGCACGGCGAGGGAGAGAGAAACAGTGTATTAACTACGGGGGGGGGGGGGGGGGGGGCACTCAGTGGAGCGCATACCTCCGCCCGAATAAAAAAAGTAAATATACATATATATATATATATATATGCACTCAGTATGAGCGCATACCTCCAGCCGAATATTTCATCATTGGTTGCCATGACAACACTTCTCAATAGATTTCATCCAAAATTAAACCAGTTAAATAGATTTGGTATACCGAGTTTGGTCCAAATCTATCCGTAACATTTCGAGAAATCCTGTACACTAACAAACAGACAGACAGACAGACAGACAGATCGGGGTGAAAACATAACCCCTCCAACTTCGTTGGCGGAGATAATAACGCGCACAGGCAGGCACGCACACGCGCGCGCGCGCACGCGCAACGCACACGCACACGCACACGCACACACACACACACACACACACACACACACAACACACACATCACTGGCGGATTCTGGGGGGAGGGGGTCCACCGGGGACATGCCCTCCCCGCCCTCAAAAATAAGGAAAATCGTATAGTTTGCTTCTCTTAAAAAAAAAATCTGAATACTATAGTCTATTTCACCTACAGTGAATTTTTTTTTTCTTCCTGTGCGCACGCGAACCTGATAAGAGTTTTGGGGCGATGGTCTGCCTGGTCTGATTGGCCGGCGGCCGCAGGCAGACTGTGTCGCCGCTCCTCCAAGACATTATTTATTATAATGGTGTTAGTCTCCCTTCATCTTACCGTTAGCGAATAGGTGAGGACACTAGCGTAGTCAAGAGAAGGTTTTCTATCACGTGGCACAATTTATGTTTACAGTTGTTTGATCATTCTAATTAATACGTATAAACTCTGCATAGAAAAAAAGGTGGTACAGTAAACCCTCTCTAAATCGAACCCGTATAATTCAAACTTCGGATAATTCGACCTGTTTCAGGCCAGTTCTAATTTTTCAATAACTTTCCATAATTCGAGCAAGTTTGAATTATCCTTAGCCTTACTAGTGGGAGTCCCGACCTCTCCCATGCGATGCCGCGGCTGTCCAGCGTGATCTGATATATGATCATTTATAATTATCGTATAAATTCGATAGGCGGAGGAAGAAGGCGGGAGGGGGAGGAGGAAGAAGGGGAGAGGAGGGGGAAGGGGGGGAGGGGAGAAGGGACGAGGAAGAGGAAGGAGGGGAGAGTGGGAGGAGAAGGAAGGAGGTGGGAGAAGGAAGGAAGGGAGGAGAGGAGGAGGAGGAAGAAGGAGAAGAAAGGGAGGAGAGGAAATGGGAGGAGGAAGAACTATTTTTTTTCTCAAGTATCCTTCGCTTTGTACACAATCCTTCAGAGTCCTTCACGGGCCTCTTAGATCCTTCACGCATCCTACAGGAGTCATGGGAGGGCATTAGAAGTACCACAGGATTGCTATAGTATTCCTAGGTTTTCATAAGTACTTTGACAATCGCATGGGTGGCTCAAATAGGGATTAATAATAATAATACTTATACTGAAAATACTATTACTGATCATTGTATTCAAGTAATGATTAATCTAGCAATGCCCGTCATATTTGTATGTCTTGTAGAATGTTTTGTCTAATTTGTGGTTTTTAAAAGGAATATCTGGAAGTATCATATCATTGTGAATTGGCTGAAATAGGGACTTCCAATCATTGTAACTGAATACTGATTTCATATTCGTGTTCAGCATGCCAAAATCTGTAGGGAACAAATTTTCAAGCAAATTTATTTTTCAAAAATATTGCAAATTTTGCAAGGTTGGTGCCTTGATTTTTTTTGGCAAATCACGTTTTTTCAATAACAAAAAAACTATGGCAGATAAATGCAACATGGATAGAGAAGTAAATATGAAGTAGATCAAGGGCTATCATTTGACGTAAAGCAAAAAAATATTGATTGGTAAATAACCGAGAAAATAGCATATTCGTACATTTATACAAAATATCAATTTTCTCGACAACCATGAAGTGTTTTGACTAGTCGATTACTGCATCATGTAGAACACCTTAAGATGAACCTTTGTTACTTCAATAAATTTTCTTCTACGACTCAGTTTTGCGGCAAAATAACAAAAACATTGATCGTCGTCAATTTTGGAATATTTTTGACCAGCCATACATCCGACATTTTTTTTTCTCGATAGATAATTGGAAATGCCGGGGATACAATTGTAGATCCATCCGTTACAATAACTTTTGATGGGTAAGATGAGCGGCGAGACAGTCTGCCTGCGGCCGCCGGTCAATCAGAGACGAGAACAGACCATCGCCCGCCCAGTGTTACCAGGTTCGCGTGAACACAGGAAGAAGAATATTTTTCACGGCAGGTGAAATAGACGAGTCACCAGCCTGGGCTTCGGTCCATTTCGTGTTCACTGATTTTGCCGTTTTCCTTTTCCTTCAGAATATTTGTTTGCACTGTGTGGGTGTGTGCTCGCGATCGTGTACTGTGCAGGCATACAGTGGCGTTAGTGGCTGCTTCAGGCTATCTATCTACGCACACACACAAACACTGCTACGCACACACACACACACACAACACTACTACACACACACACAAACACTACTACACACACACACACACACAAACACTACTACACACACACACACACACAAACACTACTACACACACACACACACACAAACACTACTACACACACACACACACACACACACACACACACACACACACACACACACACACACACACACACACACACACTACTACACACACACACACACACTACTACACACACACACAAACACTACTACACACACACACAAACACTACTACAAACACACACAAACACACACAAACACTACTACACACACACACACAAACACTACTACGCACACACACAGTAGCGCGGGAAGAGGAGCCTTCCTTTTGTTACGTCACCGAGCCGTGGCGCATCGTCTGCCAGTTGCCAGCAGCGTTTTCGAAGCTCGGGGAATTTAAAGATTTTGATTGCGGATTATTAAAAAACGGCTGACTGGATGCAAAAAATGACAACATATTGTTGATACACTCGATAATGGCTATACTCTAACTACATCAAATCAGGAATGATGAAATGGTCTGGACGATTACTTTAAGTGTTAAGTGAATAGACTATAGTACCTTCATGGCGTCGTTTTAGTGGCGGTCTCGAGGAAGATATTGCAGGAGATTCGGTCACGCGCGCGCTTATATGTGACACTACAACCGCGATCGCCTCCCTCTCTCTCTTTACCCTTTAAACCCCCCTCCCCCCCTGCATCCTCATTTATGCATCTGGATGTGCATTTATGCATCAGATACATTTAGCCTTTGGATAGTGGGGGGGAGGGAAGATATACCCCCACCCACCCCTACCCACACCTTCACACGAGCAGGTGATACTAATAATGAAGGTGGCATGAGATGGACCTTTCTCTTCTTGTTTTAAAGTCACCTTCTCCTCCTCCATGTTACATTAGTTGTAGATATGAACTAGAATAGGAACTACTAACACACACACACAAAACATACATCTTAAACTCTGTCAGGGCCCATACAGTGGCGTTAGTGCAGCTGACTTAAAAAAAAACGGCTATCTAACTTACATCAACACACACCAAATCACTGCCTTACGCCACAAAAACCCCCAACACTACACCACCTCTACCAATCGCACCACACAAGCCGACTACCGAGAAACCCCCACCCACCACCACCCTCACACACAGGAACAAATCTAACTAACCCTCCCCTCTCAATTAGATAAACTAGAACAGAACATCGGTACTCCGAAAGCACCTGTACAACGAGAACCCTTCACCCGGCGACAAACAGCGTTCTTACAACCCAGCACACTCACCCACATATGTACCGGGTTACCGGGGTTACACCGTCCGGGCATGCTTGCCAACACATAAGACTAGCAGGACATCTTAGGGAGTCTCGACTATCTAAAGAACTGCTGACAGTGGAAATCACACCACTGCGTCAATAACTAACAAATCATCAAACATCAAACATAACTAACATTACTTACAGTCATTTACAGAATACACGACTATAAAAAATACCTACTTATGACAGAATAGTAGGCGAACAGAAAGGCAGACAGACAGGTACGGAGAACAGAAAGACAGACAACAGGTAGGCGGAACAGAAAAGCATGACAGACAGGTAGGGGAACAGAAAGGCAGACAGACAGGTAGGGAAGAACAAAAGTACAGACACACAGGTAGGGGAACAGAAAGACAGACAGGACAGGTAGGCGACAGAAAGACAGACAGCAGGTAGGGGAAAGATATGAACAGACAGGCAGGTAGGGTAACGAAAGCAGACAGACTAGGTAGAACAGAAAGCAGACAGACCAGGTAGGGACAGAAAGCACGAGTGGACGAAACAACAGTAGGGGAACAGTAAAGACAGACAGCAGGTAGGCGAACAGCAAAGACAGACAGGCTAGGTAGGGGAACAGAAGACAGACTGGACTGGTGGCAACAAAAGACTAGACAGACAGTTAGGGGACAGAAGCAGACAGACAGGTAGGGGAACAGAAGACAGACGGACAGTAGGGAACAGCAAAGACAGACAGACAGGTTAGGGGAACAGAAAGACAGACAGACAGGTAGGCGAACAGAAAGGCAGCAGGCCAGGTAGGGGAACAGAAAGACAGACAGGAAGTGTGAGGCGACGAGAAGACAGACATAGGAACAACAGACAGACAGGTTAGGGAACAGAAAGACAGACAGACAGGTAGGGGAACAGAAAGACAGACAGACAGGTAGGGGAAACAGAAAGGCAGACAGACAGGTAGGGGAACAGAAAGGCAGACAGGCAGGTAGGGGAACAGAAAGACAGACAGACAGGTAGGGAACAGAAAGACAGACAGCAGGTAGGCAACAGAAAGCAGACAGGCAGGTAGGGGAACAGAAAGACAGACAGCAGGTAGGGAACAGAAAGACAGACAGACAGGTAGGCGAACAGAAAGACAGACAGGCAGGTAGGCGAACAGAAAGACAGACAGGCAGGTAGGGGAACAGAAAGACAGACAGACAGGTAGGGGAACAGAAAGACAGACAGACAGGTAGGGAACAGAAAGACAGACAGGCAGGTAGGGGAACAGAAAGACAGACAGGCAGGTAGGGGAACAGAAAGACAGACAGACAGGTAGGGGAACAGAAAAGACAGACGGGACAGGTAGGGGAACAGAAAGACAGACAGACAGGTAGGGAACAGAAAGACAGACAGGCAGGTAGGGAACAGAAAGACAGACAGACAGGTAGGGGAACAGAAAGACAGACAGGCAGTGGGGAACAGAAAGACAGACAGACAGGTAGGGAACAGAAAGACAGACAGGCAGGTAGGGGAACAGAAAGACAGACAGACAGGTAGGGGAACAGAAAGGCAGACAGCAGGTAGGGGAACAGAAAGACAGACAGACAGGTAGGGGAACAGAAAGACAGACAGGCAGGTAGGGCGAACAGAAAGACAGACAGGCAGGTAGGGGAACAGAAAGACAGACAGGCAGGTAGGCGAACAGAAAGGCAGACAGGCAGGTAGGGGAACAGAAAGACAGACAGGCAGGTAGGGGAACAGAAAGGCAGACAGACAGGTAGGGGAACAGAAAGACAGACAGACAGGTAGGGGAACAGAAAGACAGACAGACAGGTAGGGGAACAGAAAGGCAGACAGACAGGTAGGGGAACAGAAAGACAGACAGACAGGTAGGGGAACAGAAAGACAGACAGACAGGTAGGGGAACAGAAAGACAGACAGACAGGTAGGGGAACAGAAAGACAGACAGGCAGGTAGGGGAACAGAAAGACAGACAGACAGGTAGGGGAACAGAAAGACAGACAGACAGGTAGGGGAACAGAAAGACAGACAGACAGGTAGGGGAACAGAAAGACAGACAGACAGGTAGGGAACAGAAAGACAGACAGGACAGGTAGGGGAACAGAAAGACAGACAGACAGGTAGGGGAACAGAAAGACAGACAGCAGGTAGGGAACAGAAAGACAGACAGACAGGTAGGGGAACAGAAAGACAGACAGGCAGGTAGGGGAACAGAAAGACAGACAAACAGGTAGGCGAACAGAAAGACAGACAGACAGGTAGGCGAACAGAAAGACAGACAGGCAGGTAGGGGAACAGAAAGACAGACAGGCAGGTAGGGGAACAGAAAGGCAGACAGGCAGGTAGGGGAACAGAAAGACAGACAGACAGGTAGGGGAACAGAAAGACAGACAGGCAGGTAGGGGAACAGAAAGACAGACAGGCAGGTAGGGGAACAGAAAGACAGACAGACAGGTAGGCGAACAGAAAGGCAGACAGGCAGGTGGGCGAACAGAAAGACAGACAGACAGGTAGGGGAACAGAAAGACAGACAGGCAGGTAGGCAAACAGAAAGACAGACAGGCAGGTAGGGGAACAGAAAGGCAGACAGGCAGGTAGGCGAACAGAAAGGCAGACAGGCAGGTAGGCGAACAGAAAGACAGACAGACAGGTAGGGGAACAGAAAGACAGACAGACAGGTAGGGAAACAGAAAGCAGACAGCAGGTAGGGGAACAGAAAGGCAGACAGACAGGTAGGGGAACAGAAAGACAGACAGACAGGTAGGCGAACAGAAAGACAGACAGACAGGTAGGGGAACAGAAAGGCAGACAGGCAGGTAGGCGAACAGAAAGACAGACAGGCAGGTAGGGGAACAGAAAGACAGACAGGCAGGTAGGCGAACAGAAAGACAGACAGGCAGGTAGGCGAACAGAAAGACAGACAGGCAGGTAGGGGAACAGAAAGACAGACAGGCAGGTAGGCGAACAGAAAGACAGACAGGCAGGTAGGGAACAGAAAGACAGACAGCAGGTAGGGGAACAGAAAGACAGACAGACAGGTAGGCGAACAGAAAGACAGACAGACAGGTAGGGGAACAGAAAGCAGACAGACAGGTAGGGGAACAGAAAGGCAGACAGCAGGTAGGCGAACAGAAAGACAGACAGACAGGTAGGGAACAGAAAGACAGACAGAGCAGGTAGGGGAACAGAAAGACAGACAGACAGGTAGGGGAACAGAAAGACAGACAGGCAGGTAGGGAACAGAAAGGCAGACAGGCAGGTGGGGCGAACAGAAAGACAGACAGACAGGTAGGGGAACAGAAAGACAGACAGGCAGGTAGGGAACAGAAAGACAGACAGGCAGGTAGGGGAACAGAAAGACAGACAGGCAGGTAGGGGAACAGAAAGACAGACAGGCAGGTAGGCGAACAGAAAGACAGACAGACAGGTAGGGAACAGAAAGACAGACAGCAGGTAGGCGAACAGAAAGACAGACAGGCAGGTAGGGGAACAGAAAGACAGACAGACAGCAGTAGGCGAACAGAAAGACAGACAGACAGGTAGGGGAACAGAAAGACAGACAGACAGGTAGGGGAACAGAAAGACAGACAGACAGGTAGGCGAACAGAAAGAAGACAGACAGCAGGTAGGGGAACAGAAAGACAGACAGACAGGTAGGCGAACAGAAAGACAGACAGACAGGTAGGCGAACAGAAAGACAGACAGACAGGTAGGGGAACAGAAAGACAGACAGACAGGTAGGGGAACAGAAAGACAGACAGACAGGTAGGCGAACAGAAAGGCAGACAGACAGGTAGGGGAACAGAAAGGCAGACAGACAGGTAGGCGAACAGAAAGGCAGACAGACAGGTAGGCGAACAGAAAGGCAGACAGGCAGGTAGGGGAACAGAAAGGCAGACAGGCAGGTAGGGGAACAGAAAGGCAGACAGGCAGGTAGGCGAACAGAAAGGCAGACAGGCAGGTGGGCGAACAGAAAGACAGACAGACAGGTAGGGGAACAGAAAGGCAGACAGGCAGGTGGGCGAACAGAAAGACAGACAGACAGGTAGGGGAACAGAAAGACAGACAGGCAGGTAGGGGAACAGAAAGACAGACAGGCAGGTAGGGGAACAGAAAGACAGACAGACAGGTAGGCGAACAGAAAGACAGACAGGCAGGTGGGCGAACAGAAAGACAGACAGACAGAGACAAACAGACAGGTAGGCAAAAAAAAAAATATAAAAACTCCGTATACAATTCAATATTAGTGAGCTAGCAAGCGAGTTCTGTGGTTTCATGACACGCGGATAATGAACAGGGACTACTTATTGAGATGTCTAATGGACAATGTAATATGGACTATGGACAATGGACTACTTATTTATGAGATGTATAATGGACACGGCCTCTTTTTGGGTCGTATAAGGCGGTAAAGAATGAGCGCAGGAGATCAGTGTACTAATAAAGAAAGGGAACCAAGGCTATCAAGAACTTGGTAATGGAGGGAAAAAAAGGAAATGTTACTGAAGATGAACGGGTTGGATGGGGAGTAAAAAAAAAAAGAAGAGAGAGAGAGAGAGAGAGAGAGAGAGAGAAGAGAGAGAGAGAAAGAGAGAGAGAGAGAGGAGAGAGAGAGAGAGAGAGAGAGAGAGAGAGAGAGAGAGAGAGAGAGAGAGAGAGAGAGAGAGAGAGAGAGAGAGAGAGAGAGAGAGGAGAGAGAGAGAGAGAGAGAGGAGAGAGAGAGAGAGGAGAGAGGAAGAGAGAGAGAGAGAGAGAGAGAGAGAGAGAGAGAGAGAGAGAGAGAGAGAGAGAGAGAGAGAGAGAGAGAGAGAGAGAGAGAGAGAGAGAGGAGAGAGAGAGAGAGAGAGGGAGTAATAGTTTATTTCCACCGGCAGTGGTTATTCGTTACATACAATTATTTTCAAGATAATAGCTACATAAATTAAATTACACAGTTTTGCATTAAAACATTAAAAATATAAAATTATAAAATTGTAAAATAGAAAAATAATCGATATTAATATATATATATATATATATACAGAATATGCTAATAAAAAGTAAAGGAATAAAAGCATGATTAAAAGAAAACAAATATATAAGTAAAATCATTATAAAAGGTACATATAGTTCTACCTAAGAATATACTATATACATTAAAAGAAAAAGTTCTATACTAAAATTAATTTCCATCCCGAAGTACAAGTTTGAGTTTAGTTTTGAAAGACTGTAGGGTGTTAGCATCTTTAACTAGCGACGGGAGGCTGTTCCATAACTTGGGGCCCCTTACAGAGAGAGGTCTGGCCCCCATGTCTGTGTTGGTCTTAGGGACGTACAGGTGATCTCGCTGTCTGGTGGTGCTACCAGTAACGTCCCCTACAGTTGGAAAAGTCAGTTTAGGATATAGATGGGTCATATACTTGAACATAGTGACCCCTGTGTCGTGAGTTATTTGGTCTTTAACATTCAGCCATTGTAGTTTTTTCAAAATTGGAGTCACGTGATCGTACTTCCTGGCTTTACCATCTACTACTTTTGCTGCAAAATTCTGTAGTTTTTGAACATTGTTTAGGAGAGTTGTGTTTGCTGTGCCCCATATTACATTGCAATAATTAATAATGCTAAGTAAAAGTGATTGTATAATTGCTGTGCGAGTATCCTTGTCGAAGTATTCTTTTATTCTATTTACATACATTAGAGATCCGGTTACTGTTTTACTCATTTCACATACATGTTTGTTAAAAGTCATGTACCTGTCCATGTGTAGTCCAAGGTTTTTTTACATGTGTGGTGGGTTCAAGGGTTGAAGAGAGAGGAGAGAGAGAGAGAGAGAGAGAGAGAGAGAGAGAGAGAGAGAGAGAGAGAGAGAGAGGAGAGAGAGCGAGCGAGAGAGAGAGACGAGAGCGAGAGCGAGAGCGAGAGCGAGCGAGAGCGAGAGCGAGCGAGAGCGAGAGCGAGAGAGCGAAGCGAGAGCGAGAGAGCGAGAGCGAGAGAGCGAGAGCGAGCGAGAGCGAGAGCGAGCGAGAGCGAGAGCGAGCGAGAGCGAGAGCGAGAGAGGCGAGAGCGAGCGAGAGCGAGAGCGAGCGAAGCGAGAGCGAGCGAGAGCGAGAGACGAGACGAGAGCGAGAGCGAGAGCGAGAGCGAGAGCGAGACGAGGAGAGGAGAGAGAGGAGAGACGAGAGCGAGAGCGAGAAGGAGAGAGAGAGAGAGAGAGGAGAGAGAGAGAGAGAGAGAGAGAGAGAGAGTGGGAACTTCTGAAAGGGATGACGAGCGAAGTGAAACAAGACACGAAAAAACATGTTATGAACCTTTGTGTGAAGTGTTCGCAGCTGATTTTCTCTAACTTCTTAATGGTTTTGTAGGTTTCTCGTGGATCAGAAAATATAGCTGGTGATACCGTCGTGAGATATAGCAAAGGGAGTTCAATTATTTTTCCTTTCAGGTATAAAGATGTCTGGATTTTTGGTGGATTTTTAGGGATATTTTTGGATTTTAGGGATTTTTGGGGATTTTTGGGGATTTTGTGTGAATTTTATGGGAATATTTTGGGATTTGGGGGGATTTTTAGGGATATTTTTGGATTTTAGGGGATTTTGGGGGATTTTGGGGGATTTTTAGGGATATTTTTGGATTTTAGGGGATTTTGGGGGATTTTGGGGGATTTTGTGTGAATTTTATGGGGATATTTTGGGATTTTGGGGGGATTTTTGGGGTCTATAAATGAGGTACTTTGGGTTGTGTTTGTGATAATGTGTTGTGATCGCTGCTTAGTGGGCTGGGAACTATTTTCTTAACAATGAATGAAAATTAGGCTAAACCATTTTTTTTTCCTCTTTCAGATTACAAGACGGAGGCGTTGCTCACCTTTCGTTCCCACAGACAGACAGACAGATAGACAGGTAAGATAGCGGCAAAATGTGATCTTCTTTACTTGTTGCAAGGATTCGCATGTCTGCATCAGCTCTCGAGGCCAGACTGAGGGAAAAAAATAACCGCAAAAGATCATTGAGTGCCACCATTCTCGTTCACTAAGCGATAAATATGCAGTTTCAACAAATACTCTCCTGACAGACCACCATGCTAGTTCACTAACCTATTTTTTTTTTCTCTCTCTCTCTCTCTCTCTCTCTCTCTCTCTCTCTCTCTCTCTCTCTCTCTCTCTCTCTCTCTCTCTCTCTCTCTCTCTCTCTCTCTCTCTCTCTCTCGACACAAGCGGCTGCTTAGGTCTCCCACGCCCCTTCTGAATTTCCCTCTACACGAGATATTTTTTTCATGTGAACTGCACAACACAAATACAAGTAATAACATTGATAAAAAGGTGTAAGATTTGAAGTTTTCGAATGATTAAGCATTGATCGTAGTCAATACAGTTGGGCCCGGGTTTGGGGATCCAAATCAAATTCTGCTTAGGTCCCTATAATGGTTTAGGCCGGCTCTGATACATAGACTTAAGTTTATAAAAACGGCCACATTATTGTGCTTACCTTGGTCAGCTGATTGTTGATGAAATCCAAAGGAGGCACTAAGGAGGACAGGAGATTATGCACAGCTACACTCGGGGCGCCCGTCTATTATGCACAGCTACACTCGGGGTGCCCGTCTATTATGCACAGCTACACTCGGGGCACCCGTCTATTATGCACAGCTACACTCGGGGCACCCGTCTATTATGCACAGCTACACTCGGGGCACCCGTCTATTATGCACAGCTACACTCGGGGTGCCCGTCTATTATGCACAGCTACACTCGGGGTGCCCGTCTATTATGCACAGCTACACTCGGGGCACCCGTCTATTATGCACAGCTACACTCGGGGTGCCCGTCTATTATGCACAGCTACACTCGGGGCACCCGTCTATTATGCACAGCTACACTCGGGGCACCGTCTATTATGCACAGCTACACTCGGGGCGCCCGTCTATTATGCACAGCTACACTCGGGGCACCCGTCTATTATGCACAGCTGCACTCGGGGCACCCGTCTATTATGCACAGCTACACTCGGGGCACCCGTCTATTATGCACAGCTACACTCGGGGCACCCGTCTATTATGCACAGCTACACTCGGGGTGCCCGTCTATTATGCACAGCTACACTCGGGGCACCCGTTTTATTATGCACAGCTACACTCGGGGCACCCGTCTATTATGCACAGCTACACTCGGGGCACCGTCTATTATGCACAGCTACACTCGGGGTGCCGTCTATTATGCACAGCTACACTCGGGGTGCCCGTCTATTATGCACAGCTACACTCGGGGCACCCGTCTATATGCACAGCTACACTCGGGGTGCCGTCTATTATGCACAGCTACACTCGGGGCACCCGTCTATTATGCACAGCTACACTCGGGGCACCCGTCTATTATGCACAGCTACACTCGGGGCACCCGTCTATTATGCACAGCTGCACTCGGGGCGCCGTCTATTATGCACAGCTGCACTCGGGGCACCCGTCTATTATGCACAGCTACACTCGGGGCACCCGTCTATTATGCACAGCTACACTCGGGGCACCCGTCTATTATGCACAGCTACACTCGGGCACCCGTCTATATGCACAGCTACACTCGGGGCACCCGTCTATTATGCACAGCTACACTCGGGGCACCCGTCTATTATGCACAGCTACACTCGGGTGCCCGTCTATTATGCACAGCTACACTCGGGGCGCCCGTCTATTATGCACAGCTACACTCGGGGCACCCGTCTATTATGCACAGCTACACTCGGGGTGCCCGTCTATTATGCACAGCTACACTCGGGGCACCCGTCTATTATGCACAGCTACACTCGGGGCGCCCGTCTATTATGCACAGCTACACTCGGGGCACCCGTCTATTATGCACAGCTACACTCGGGGCACCCGTCTATTATGCACAGCTTTCACTCGGGGCACCCGTCTATTATGCACAGCTACACTCGGGGCACCCGTCTATTATGCACAGCTACACTCGGGGCACCCGTCTATTATGCACAGCTACACTCGGGGCACCCGTCTATTATGCACAGCTACACTCGGGGCACCCGTCTATTATGCACAGCTACACTCGGGGCACCCGTCTATTATGCACAGCTACACTCGGGGTGCCCGTCTATTATGCACAGCTACACTCGGGGCACCCGTCTATTATGCACAGCTACACTCGGGGCACCCGTCTATTATGCACAGCTGCACTCGGGGCGCCCGTCTATTATGCACAGCTACACTCGGGGCAACCCGTCTATTATGCACAGCTGCACTCGGGGCACCCGTCTATTATGCACAGCTACACTCGGGGCGCCCGTCTATTATGCACAGCTGCACTCGGGGCACCCGTCTATAATGCACAGCTACAAATCGGGGCACCCGTCTATTATGCACAGCTACACTCGGGCACCCGTCTATTATGCACAGCTACACTCGGGGCACCCGTCTATTATGCACAGCTGCACTCGGGGCACCCGTCTATTATGCACAGCTACACTCGGGGCACCCGTCTATTATGCACAGCTACACTCGGGGCGCCCGTCTATTTTGCACAGCTACACTCGGGGCACCCGTCTATTATGCACAGCGCACTCGGGGCACCCGTTCTATTATGCACAGCTACACTCGGGGCACCCGTCTATTATGCACAGCTACACTCGGGGCACCCGTCTATTATGCACAGCTACACTCGGGGTGCCCGTCTATTATGCACAGCTACACTCGGGGCACCCGTCTATTATGCACAGCTACACTCGGGGCACCCGTCTATTATTGCACAGCTGCACTCGGGGCACCCGTCTATTATGCACAGCTGCACTCGGGGGACCCGTCTATTATGCACAGCTGCACTCGGGGCACCCGTCTATTATGCACAGCTGCACTCGGGGCACCCGTCTATTATGCACAGCTGCACTCGGGGCACCCGTCTATTATGCACAGCTACACTCGGGGCACCCGTCTATTATGCACAGCTGCACTCGGGGCACCCGTCTATTATGCACAGCTACACTCGGGGCACCCGTCTATTATGCACAGCTACACTCGGGGCACCCGTCTATTATGCACAGCTACACTCGGGGCACCCGTCTATTATGCACAGCTACACTCGGGGCACCCGTCTATTATGCACAGCTACACTCGGGGCACCCGTCTATTTTGCACAGCTACACTCGGGGCACCCGTCTATTATGCACAGCTACACTCGGGGCACCCGTCTATTATTTCACATCTACACTCGGGGCACCCGTCTATATTGCACAGCTACACTCGGGGCACCCCTCTATTATGCACAGCTACACTCGGGGCACCCGTCTATTATGCACAGCTACACTCGGGGCACCGTCTATTATGCACAGCTACACTCGGGGCAAACCCGTCTATTATGCACAGCTACACTCGGGGTGCCCGTCTATTATGCACAGCTACACTCGGGGCACCCGTCTATTATGCACAGCTACACTCGGGGCAACCCGTCTATTATGCACAGCTACACTCGGGGCACCCGTCTATTATGCACAGCTACACTCGGGGTGCCCCTCTATTATGCACAGCTACACTCGGGGCACCCGTCTATTATGCACAGCTACACTCGGGGCACCCGTCTATTATGCACCCGCTACACTCGGGGCGCCCGTCTATTATGCACAGCTACACTCGGGGCACCCGTCTATTATGCACAGCTACACTCGGGGTGCCCGTCTATTATGCACAGCTACACTCGGGGCACCCGTCTATTATGCACAGCTACACTCGGGGCACCCGTCTATTATGCACAGCTACACTCGGGGCACCGTCTATTATGCACAGCTACACTCGGGGCACCCGTCTATTATGCACAGCTACACTCGGGGCACCCGTCTATTATGCACAGCTGCACTCGGGGCACCCGTCTATTATGCACAGCTACACTCGGGGCACCCGTCTATTATGCACAGCTACACTCGGGGCACCCGTCTATTATGCACAGCTGCACTCGGGGCACCCGTCTATTATGCACAGCTGCACTCGGGGCACCCGTCTATTATGCACAGCTACACTCGGGGCACCGTATTATGCACAGCTACACTCGGGGCACCCGTCTATTATGCACAGCTACACTCGGGGCACCCGTCTATATGCACAGTACACTCGGGGCACCGTCTATTATGCACAGCTACACTCGGGGCACCCGTCTATTATGGCACTGCAACTCGGGGCACCCGTCTATTATGCACAGCTCACTCGGGGCACCCGTCTATCCGCTCACTTGGATGGCGTTTAGGCGCATACATTTTCGGCGGCAACCAGTACTCAGCACACAGCTCAACTCGGGGCACCGCTATTTGCACAGCTACATTCGGGACGTCTATTATGCCATGTACACTATATACATAACTGTATCTATATTTATAATACTACATCGGATGGACCGTTATTATAATAATCTGACTATCTATATAATAGATATATACCCTATACTATTATGACATAATATATTATAATACTAGGGTACTCTATATATGCTAATGTATATACTTAACATTAGTCACCGTTATATTTTATAATATTATATTATACTATTATATATAATATAATAATATGATATATACCTTCATATATATGCATAGCTACTACTCGGATGAGTCTATTATGATATATAGTATATATATACTCATATTGAGATATGTATATGAAATATATATGCACATATATAGCATAATATATAGTATAATATTGTATATATTGATAATATTAGGGTATATATATATGATTATATATATATATTATATATATATATATATATTATAATATATATATATATATATATATATATAATATATATATATATATATATTATTATATATATTATATATATATATATATATATATATATATTATATAATATATATATATATATTATATATATATATATAATAATATAATATATATATGTATATACATATATGTATATATATATATATATGGCAGTGCGAAACGGCGATGATATGTTCAAGCGACTTTTGGCAGCTTTGGATTGCCAAGTACCGCTACCCAAGATAACTTGTGATATTTAAAGAAAATACTAATATCTCGAAATTGATACATTTTAATTACCTCTTTTGTCGCATTATATGTTCAGTGTAACAATGTGGTAATTTGATAAAGAGTTACAATGCCTGTCAAGGCCTACACTTTATAAGCTTACCAAGCACATTTGTGACTGAGTCTAATGAAGGGTATAAAAATACATTAAAATACCCCTCCTCTTGACTGAGAGGGGTATTGGTGAAGCTACGGGTATTTTAGCTCGAAATTATACCTTATTCCCCAGTTATACCTTTTCTATACCCTGCATTTTTTTACAGTGATATAGTCAATGATTCTAAAGTACAAACGTTTCTTTCCCCCCGTACGTTTAATGTAATGACAACACAACACTCAATGGACAACATACATACACACATTATTTTCTTACAATAGAAAAATGCTTTGTTTGTCTCATCGCAGCGCTGTAGAATAATTTAGTGTTGTGTCAAGACAGAAAACAAGTCCCAGTCATGTCGTAATCAAGAGTCCAAATATAACACTTCAGTAGTAATGTGTCAGTCAAGGAGTCCAAATATAACACTTCAGTAGTAATGTGTCAGTCAAGGAGTCCAAATATAACACTTCAGTAGTAATGTGTCAGTCAAGGAGTCCAAATATAACACTTCAGTAGTAATGTGTCAGTCAAGGGTCGAATATAACAGTTCGATGTACTGTGTACCAAGCGTCCAAATAACACTTCATGTATTGTCAGTCAGAGTGCCAAATAACACTTCAGTAGTAATGTGTCGTCAGCAGTCCAATATAACACTCTTCAGTATAGTGGGGGGCGGTACGGATGGTTAGCGTCTCCGACTGGCGTTGGTGACCGAGTTCGATCCCCGAGAAACCAAACCTTTCCACGTCGGTGCCTAAGAACACCCTGCTGCCTCACTCACTTCGTTGCGAGCATCGAGGACACAGGGGCGGCATAGCCTCTATCACAGGCTCACTATAGATCCTCCTGCGCCACCAGGGCGGACACCTCATCACGCCCTCAATGACCTCCAGAGCCTACCATCCGAGCCCTGGGTCACCACTGCCTACAGGCGCTGTAGGCACAAATGTGAAAAAGTAAAAGAAAAAAACCGTTATGTGTAGTGACAAAGATGTGAATTGTATATACAAAATTTACTTAAAAACAGTTACAACGATTTTATGAGCCAAGACGACGGTCATTCCATTGTTAATAAGCCAACATTGTTTTTTTGTAAACTATAAGAATAACCCAAACAAAACAGTTGAACCTTTGTTGTTTAACCAACCATCAAACACTTTTACTTATGACCCGAGCTGCCAAAAAAGTGAATAAACTGAACAAGACCAAATAAATAGCTTTGTTGAAATAACTGGACGACTACAACCTGTTAACACAATAGATGTAAAAAAACAAAAAAACATCAACAACAACAACAACAACAACAACAACACGTAGATGGCAGGTCACAAAGGCTACAAACAATGCAATGAAGGTGAAAATAATGAATACAATGAACGAACATGACTACAAAAGCTGCAATGAGGGTAAAAATAATGGATACAATGAACAAACTTGAGAACACACTCAATGTAATGAGGGTGAAAATAATGGATACAATGAACGAACTTGAGAACACACCCAATGCAATGAGGGTCAAAATAGTGGATACAATGAACGAACCTGACTACAAAAACTGCAATGAAGGTCAAAATAATGGATACAATGAACAAACCTGACTACAAAAACTGCAATGAAGGTCAAAATAATGGATACAATGACACAACCTGACTACAAAAACTGCAATGAAGGTCAAAATAATGGATACAATGAACGAACTTGAGAACACCCAATGCAATGAGGGTCAAAATAGTGGATACAATGAACGAACCTGACTACAAAAACTGCAATGAAGGTCAAAATAATGATACAATGAACAAACCTGACTACAAAACTGCAATGAAGGTCAAAATAATGGATACAATGAACAAACCTGACTACAAAAACTGCAATGAAGGTCAAAAAATGGATACAATGAACGAACTGAGAACACACCCAATGCAATGAGGGTCAAAATAGTGGATACAATGAACGAACCTGACTACAAAAACTGCAATGAAGGTCAAAATAATGGATACAATGAACAAACCTGACTACAAAAACTGCAATGAAGGTCAAAATAATGGATACAATGAACAAACCTGACTACAAAAACTGCAATGAAGGTCAAAATAATGGATACAATGAACGAACTTGAGAACACACCCAATGCAATGAGGGTCAAAATAGTGGATACAATGAACGAACCTGACTACAAAAACTGCAATGAAGGTCAAAATAATGGATACAATGAACAAACCTGACTACAAAAACTGCAATGAAGGTCAAAATAATGGATACAATGAACAAACCTGACTACAAAAACTGCAATGAAGGTCAAAATAATGGATACAATGAACGAACTTGAGAACACACCCAATGCAATGAGGGTCAAAATAGTGGATACAATGAACGAACCTGACTACAAAAAATGCAATGGTGAAAATAGTGGATACAATGAACGAGTCTGACTACAAACAATGCAATGGTGAAAATAATGGATACAATGAACGAGCCTGACTACAAAAACTGCAATGAGGGTCAAAATTATGGATACAATGAACGAGCCTGACTACAAACAATGCAATGGTGAAAATAATGGATACAATGAACGAGTCTGACTACAAACAATGCAATGGTGAAAATAATGGATACAATGAACGAGCCTGACTACAAAAACTGCAATGAGGGTCAAAATTATGGATACAATGAACGAGTCTGACTACAAACAATGCAATGAAGGGAAAGTAATGAAGACAATGAACTTGAGAACACACCCAATACAATGACGGTTAAAATAATGAAGACAATGAACAAAATTAAGAACGAGGGGAAAATTATAAAGAAAAAACGTGTGAGTCAAGGGGTCAGTGCGATTGCTTGAAGGTTAAAGTTACGTACCAAAGCTTAATGCAACATCTTAACCTGAATGTTACCTGACGTGGAGGAGGATTGTAAGTAAACGCCGATACCAAAAGAACAAACAAGGAGTAGGTCATATGTGTATTAGCTTACACAAGATGCTTAAATGTGTGTGTGGGGGGGGGGTGGGGGGGGGGGGGTTGTGTGGGGGGAGGGGGCTTGTGTGGGGGAAGGGGGGTTGTTGTGGGGGGGTGTATGTGTGTGTGTGTGTCTGTGTCTGTGTGTGTGTGTGTGTGTGTGTGTGTGTGTGTCTATCTGTGTGTATCTGTCTATCTATTTGTCTGTATGTCTGTCTATCTGTCTGTATATATGTATATATGTCTGCTGTGTGTGTGTGTATGTGTGTGGGGGGGGGGTTGGTGTGTGTGGGGTTGTGGTGTGGGTGTGTGTGTGTGTGTGTGTGTGTGTGTGTGTGTGGTGTGTGTGTGTGTGTTCATACTACGGGGAACTCCGTAGTGTAG
>JACEEZ010022109.1:377500-382500 GCA_016584305.1 Chionoecetes opilio
GAGTACTATGGACTGTACTATAATATTTTTTTTTTTACTTACAGCTTCACTACTTTTGCTATTCCATTTCTTCGTTTTGCATTAAGTATATAGAAGAAGAACCTACAGTATTTCACTTTTCCTTATTATTGCTAAAAAATACGTCTAATCAAAAACCACCCTGAGTTAATTAATCATTCTTCACTGACAAACATAAAGCAACATTCGGCCAAACTTCACATTTTCTTCTGTAGTAATAAAAAAAAATATATCACGCTTTTTTTCCGAAGAGAAAGATGGCAGACGTCTATACGAAAAGAATAAAGTTTTTTTTATGTATATTTCCTCTCCATGTCGTTATCAAAATCTGTTCAAACGCAGTATTTTTCAGAAGAGAAAGATGGCAAACGTCTATACAAAAAGGATAACAATACCTATTACTTTCATTCTCTCTCCAGGTAGTTATCAAAAATACCTCAAACTCACTATTTTTTCAGAAGAGAAAGATGGCAGACCACCCCAACCCCCTTGTTTATATTCTATATTTGTCTTCTGTATAGGGACTGGCAATTAAGTGAGCTCTTTGTTACTGCTATTTCTTTCCCTTGGCCAGTTCTTAGTCTTCGTGATGTAAAAAAAAAACAAAAAAATCTACCTACTTTTTTTTTTTTTTATTTTTTTATTTTAACATTATTTTTTCCCCTTCATTCTCTCCCTCCAGGTTATTATCGCATTGGTCAGCGTGGCGTCGGTGTCAGTCGTCCTCAGCCAGTCAGCCCCTGACGTCGGTTACGGCTACGACGCCCCGGCAGGCTCTGGGAACGACGCCGCTAATAACGCCGCGGCTCAGTACAGCTTCCAGTGGGACGTTGATGATGAACCCTCAGGAACTTCTTCGGCCAGCAGGAGCAACGGGACGGCGGCCGCACGGAGGGAAGGTGAGTGACAAGGGGTGAGGGAAGGGTAGGAAAGAAGTTGAGGGAAGGTGAGGGAAGGTTAGGTAACTTAGGTAGGTTACGGGTAAGGTTAGGTAAGGTTAGGAAGGTTAGGATAAGATATAAGATCAGATACTTTGATCCTATCTAGACACTTTGCAAGTACCAACTACAAGGTTATTGACTATACAAAGCGCCACCACGCCAGGACGAACTTGGCGGGCTCGAACCGCTGACCGAATGCAGGGACGCTACATTCGAAGCCCGCAGCTCTACCAACCGAGCCGCCCTGACGGTAGGAAGGTTAGGAAGGTTAGGAGGGAAGGTGAGGTACAGGGGCATAAAAGGTGATATTTCTGACGGCTAGTTCGTAGGAAAATAACCTACTCTCTACTATGTGTTTTCTGTATACCAAGCAAGGAATATGTTTTTTTGATCTTTTGACGCATATTATGTTATGTATGACCTCTATTATCTAACGTGTACAAACACAAACACCTTATCTCTACTATCTGGGCTTTTTTATACGGCTAAAAAATATGCTCTTGAATTTCTCGACGTATATAATTTTGTGACCTCTGTTTTTTCACACACACCATACAAACCATCATAATACAAAGGAAGGTTATGAATCAAAGCTTATAATAGTATTTGATAGTATTTTTCACTATTTCTGACGACCAGTTCGTAGAAAACAACCTTATTTCTGCTAGCTGTTTTCTGCATGCCAAGAAATATGGTTTTTGATTACTCGATATATTTGATTTTATGATTTCTATTCTTTGACGCGTACACACACACATACACACCATAAATACAAAGGAAGGTTATCAATCAAGGCTTATAACTGTATTTGAGAATATCTAATCTTATAATTCAACGATACCTTTCATATTGTCAATCTCGGAGACATTATGCGGCTCTTAACCCCTTTACGCCCAGATCTTTCCTTTGCTATAAAATAAAATGTATGTTGTCGAGCCATAAAATCACGAAAAGTCACTGAATATACCAAATTAGTTAGTCGACAAGGATACTAAACAGGTCAAATCTATAAAATATTACTTATATTCACTAAAAATCGTCTAGTGGTAGTCAATTACAATAGAAATTACGTTATGGGTCTCAAGGGGTTAACTAAATTGAATGATAAACACGACGTGATGTGATCAATAGGTATACCCAACAGGAACATATTGAGGCGTTATACCACGAATCATCAACCTTTATTCAGCCCTTCGATTTTTCCTTGTTTTTTTTACCCGCTACAAAGAGGCAAGTCACCACCAAGAGTACAGTCATGACGGTGCATAATTTGTTTTTCCGACTATTTTCCTCCTTTCTTCATCCTTCTCTCACTCTCTTTCCTTCTTTACGTCACTCAACCACTTACTCACTCCCTTCTTTCACTCCCCTAATCACTCCCTTAATCCCACTCTCTTCCTTCCTTCCTCTCCTTACTTTATCACTCACTCACTCACTCCCTTCCTTACCACACCTAACGTAAACACTCCCTCCCTCACTCCCTCCCTCCCTGATTGGGATCTTCAAAAGGAGTCTTGGGGTCTTCAAAAGAGTCTTGGGGTCTTCAAAAGGAGTCTTGGGGTCTTTAAAAGGAGTCTTGGGGTCTTTAAAAGGAGTCTTGGGGGTCTTTAAAAGGAGTCTTGGGGTCTTCAAAAGGAGTCTTGGGGTCTTTAAAAGGAGTCTTGGGGTTTTCAAAAGGAGTCTTGGGGTCTTTAAAAGGAGTCTTGGGGTCTTCAAAAGAGTCTTGGGGTCTTTAAAAGGAGTCTTGGGGTCTTTAAAAGGAGTCTTGGGGTCTTTAAAAGGAGTCTTGGGGTCTTTAAAAGGAGTCTTGGGGTCTTCAAAAGGAGTCTTGGGGTCTTTAAAAGTAGTTCTTCTTTTCCTCATTTAATCACTCACTCACTCCCTTAATTCCTCTCCTCACCTAACTGAATCACACTCTCTTCCTTCCTTTATCACTTTACCTCTCTTTACTGTATCACTCCCTCACTTACTCCCTTCCTCACCACACCTATAGTTAATTTTTTTGAACAAGGCAAAAATTCCATTCTATCTTAAAGTCTCATGTTTAAAATGATGCCTATGATGACTTGATAATAGGGTTAATTATGATAAAACACAACTGAAATTTACAAGAAGCGTAGTATTTAGTAGTTTTTAGAAGTACCTTTCTCCTAGCATCAAATATCAGTCAGTGAGCAACAAAGGGGCAGGATTTTTCACCTCGTTAAAAAAATAGACTATAACGTAAACATTCCCTCCCTCACTCCCTTCCTCTCCTTCCTTACCTCACTCCCTTCTTTCACCCCCCTAATCACTCTTACACCTTCAGCTACTACGTCAGGCTGCCCGACACGCGGCTCATGAAGGTCGAATACTACGCTGATGAGACCGGCTACCACCCAACAATAACCTACGAGGGCGAGGCACAGTACCCAGACCCCTCAGCCCCCGCCCAAGACCGCACGCACCCCCAGCCCGCCCCAGGAGCCGCCCAAGCCCCTAATCAGTCTTATGGCCAGCCTGCACCAGCCCCCGTCCCTGCTTCAGCCCAGCCCCCGTCTCAGTTCTATTCGTCCCCTGGGAAGTAGATATATGAACTCGACAACCTTACTATTATTATTATTATTATTATTATTATTATTATTATTATTATTATTATTATTATTATTATTATTATTATACACTCATTCCCTTCACCGTCGCCGTCAGAAGCTGTATTGAAACTGTAACTGTATTGAAACTATGACTATTGAAACTGAATTGAAACTATGACTGTACAACTCTGTATGAAGTTATAACTCTTTGTCTACCTAATAGTACCTATGATATACACCAGAATGCATAATGTATATTTCACAGTATGAATATCTTGCACAGGGCAAAAATATAATATCTAATAAAACGTATAACAAAAGATATTTTTTCTCTCTCTAACTCACTTATCCAAATATATACTTTTTTTCTCTAACTGTCTTAATATAACAAAATATATATATAAAAAAATGTATCACACTCTTAATTAATATAACGATATATATATATATATATATATATATATATTTTTTTTTCTTTAACTGTCTTCATATATAAAAAAAATCGTCGTTTCTGTCGCTCAAAAACTTTGTTAATGCTCAAATACGGGTGGTCCTTTTTATCGAAACCGACCGATGTACACTAACCGACCCTAAAACCAATGTTCAAACAAGGTTAATGTTGGTTCTGAAGGTGGTGGGGGTATGCAAGGTATCTCAACATGCCCTTGACAAAATTTCAGATCAAAACCTGGTCGCTAAGTGGTCAAAACCGGCCATTTATATCTGCTATTGACGGACGTTCTCTCCCAAACAAGAAAACTGGCCACAAAGGTTAGTGGTAAACTCTACTATTAGATTAGTCGGTAAATTTCTAGTTTGACACCAAATTTCCTTTGGTGGACGAAACAATTTTTTTCTGGTGAGTTTTGATGTTATGAATTATCTGCTAACCGTTTGTGTCGCAAATTCCTTTTTTTTTCTTCTTTTTTTAGTGATTTGGAACAAAAATGACAAGAACAACAACACCGAACCGAACCTATATCTAATCTAACCTTTACCTAACCTAACCTAACCTAACCTTTACCTAACCTAACCTAACCTAACCTAACCTAAGCCTAACCTAACCTTTACCTAACCTAACCTACCTAACCTAACCTAACCTTTACTAACTAACAAAAAACTAAAAAAAATTGCGACAGAAACGGTTAGCAGATTAATTCTAAACTCATCAAAAATCACCAGAAAAAAATTGTTTCGTCCACCAAAGTGAATTCGGTGTTAATCTGGAATAATACAGATTATTCGAGTTCATCTGCACACTACTGTAGTTGTAGATGAAAATAAACCAGCCTCACATAACGAATTAAGTAACAAAAAGATTGCAGGTAAATTATGTCCACTTACGAGACTTCCAAGACTTGCTGCTGCGGTAAATGGCACGAAAGAGCAAGCAAGGAATGCCGTACGTATATAAGAGTAAATGAAATATTGGTAAAAGTAAGAGTAAAAGATATATAGGAATAAAAGT
>JACEEZ010022110.1:0-17500 GCA_016584305.1 Chionoecetes opilio
CACACCTGGTTTATAACCTGTAAACTTATCCATCATCACAATGGTTTCATACATTGTCTTCAACAATGCAGACTTCAATGTAGCTACTGTTAGTGGTCACAATACCTTCCATAGTATGGGTGGTATTGCATGTGTAACTCCACCTGGAAATACGGATACCCAACCAATCAAGCGGAAAGTGAAAGTATAATTTCCTGAATCAGCAGGAGCCTTTGAAGCATCCCTAAGAAAACATACCTGAAGCCAGCTGTGCCTGCCTTACAATCTGTAGTAGTACATCCCCTGATGATTCCTGACCAGCAGCTTAAATCTCTGCGCTCAGCAACTGCGTTGGACTACCTCTGGGCATTAGCTGTATCATGGAACTGTCACCCTGTTCTTCGTGGAGCGGCTTCATGAAAATGGCCATGCAGGGTGACCAATATGAGAGGAACAGGATAGAAACTCTACCCTTCATAAATATGGATCCCTCAAATTTAAGCAATCAAGCAATTTAAGCAATTAAGCAATTTTTTTTTTTTTTTTTTTTTTTTTTACATTTGTGCCTATGGCGCCTGTAGGCAGTGGTGACCCAGGACACGGATGGTAGGCTCTGGAGGTTCACTTGAGGGCTCTGATGGTTGGTCCTCGCCCGTGGTGGCGTAGGCAGGATTCTTATAGTGACGCCTGTGATTAGAGGCTCATGCCGCCCCCCTGTGTTCTCCAATGCACTCGCAATCGAAGGTAGAGTTGATGGGCAGGGCATGTGGGTGTTCTTTGGCCACTCGACGGTGCAGAAAGGTTTTGGTTTTCTTCGGAGATCGAACTCGGGTCACCGAGAACGCCAGCCGGAGACGCTAACCACTCCGCTACCGCCTCCCCATATCTCATATCCCATATCCCATATCCGCCTCCCCATATCTACGCTGCATTATGCTTCGCACAGCAGCAGTGTGAAAAAACATGGCTTGAGGATATGTACAGTCACATTCGACCAGCCTTTGTATATCAAAGTTGCAGAGATTGTAGCTTCTTCACAGGATCTTGACAGGATTATTGTCCGACAAGGTGGATTTCATTTTTCTCATGTCGTATCTGGGTAGCATGGATCATATCATGACAGGTAGTGGACTGGCAGAGCTTTGGGAGACAGTATATGCCAAGGGATCCGTGATGCATATGCTATCTGGTCATGCCTTCAGTCGCGCTCTGCGTGCTCACTTTCTCAGCTCAGCTGCCCTCATTAGTGTTTGGGATGGATCCCAACTGGCACCTTGGAGGCTTTAGACAAAAGCCATTTGGAAAAACCTGCACGGGGCTTTCAAAAACCCATGACGAAATGCTGTGATGAAAGCTGAGGATAAATATATAAGAAAATTGAGCCATATTTTTCCCAACCCCTGGGCCATGTTTCCCAAGTCAAAGCAAAAACGGATAGTGCGGGTGCAGTATATCAGGCAAGGGGGCTCTTCAAACAACGATTCTTTCGTGCGGAGGGGGGACGGGGGAAACGGGGAGCTTCATTTTTGGGTTGGTGAGGGAGATGTTTAACCACTTTTTCATGGTGCAGGACATCTTCATTTACCCCAAAGGTCTGCCGGGTTTGAAATTGGCCCCAACAAAGGGAAAAGGCCGGGGAGGAAACAATGCCGACAGAAGAGTACAGTCTGTTTCGGAGAAGGGTTACTTCACCTTTCCCCCGTCAGGTTTCTTTTGGAGGGGAAAATTTTCCCCCCCGGATCAAAAAAATTAGAGGTTTTTGATAAAAAAACTTCAAAGTTTCGGGAGGTATGACCCATGATCGGGGAAATTTCAGAGAGCCCCACTGGTACATGGGTGCATGCCTTACCTCGTTGCGTCCCCGCTTTTGGGGAGTCACCTTGTCGTGGTGGGGGGGTTTAAAAGCGGGTGGGCCCGGCGCCCCCTATCTGGGGGCCCTCCCTCCCATTGTTGGGTTCGGTGGCCGTGGGCCCTTTCGTGGACCAAGCGCCCCCTTCGTCACTGGGGGTGGACCCTTCCGGGATGTCGCCTTTATCTTCCCCCCCCCTTTCTCTCCTTCTTTAGGGCGATTCTAGGGCCCGGTGAGCCCCTTTCTCTTCCGTCTCCCCGCTTCTTCTTCCTTTTATACTTCACCCCCTCCGTTTCCCCAGGTTTTTTTGCCGTGCGTGGCGTCCCGTTATTCCCCGGGGCCCCCCCTCAAATCTGGGGGGGAGTCCACCGCGGGGCGGGTTTTGTATTTCCCGGGGGGTGGGCAAACGTTTTTTTGGTGGGGGGGTTGGGGGTTAAAAACGGGAGGTCCAGTGTGGCCCCGCTGGATCAATCGGCTGGTCATGCGTTGGCTAGGGCCAAGCGGAGGTTGCCTGGTGGGAAACCGCATCGGCCCCCGCGGCCCCACCACACACAGGAAAAAGGGAAACGTAAAATTTTCCCCCGCAAACCCCTGGAGTTTTGGGGTGAGGCCCTTTCCCCCAAAACAGACAGTTTCCCCTTTGGGCTCCTTTGGTGGGGGGGGGGGGGGGAAAAGTGAAGAAATTTTTGTTTTTTGTATACAACTAAAGATTTCCCCCGGCCCGGGCCTCTCCCCTGACGTCCCCCTTTCCCCGGGACATTTTCCCATTGGATCCTCTCACATTGAAATCTGGCCCCTTTTCCGGGGGCCCGCCCGTGGAACAAAAGCGGGCAGCCCCCCCTTCCCCCTCAGCCCCCCCCCCCGGTCGGGCCCGGTCCCGCATCAAGGGAGGGGCCAGACCGGTTTTGGGAGAGGGAGCCTGGCCCTGGGGGCGTTTCACTTTTAAAAACCTTTGGTTTTCTGCCCAACGTGTCCCGGGGCTTGACTTCCAGAGAAATACATGATATTTTCAAGGTTATGGTGTGGTTCGCCGCTTTAAGACTTTTAATGTGACAAGGGGAAGAACAAATAGGTGTACAAAATTTTGCTGCAGCAGATGATGCTTCCTTGTTTATGAGGAAGCCAAAAAGAGGGAAAATTTTGGAGGAGACATTACAAAACCCGAATCATTCGCTCTGTAAAGGGTTGGAGACGGCCCTGATAACACCCCCAAACAATTTGGGGAAAAATACAACATCTACTCGACCTGCCCGCCAACCCCTCCCCCTTCTTGGTACGTGACTTTTTTATAAGGAAATTTTGGGTGGCAATTTTTTTCCTTTGCCGCGGGGTTTTTGAGAAAAAAAATTGCAATGTTTCCCGGAAGGAAAACCTAAAAAGGTTTATGGCAGGGGGGTTTCTAATCCAACCCAAGGACCTTACTCAGGTGGGAAATGCTCTTCCACATCCCCATCCCCAAAGGGCCCGGGCTTTTTTGATCCCATAAAAACCTCATCCAAAGTTAATTTACCAGAAAAGGCGTAGTCTAAAAACTACGACCTTTTTGATTTTTCGGGGGCCCGGGAAATACAAAACATGTCCGGGGAAAGAGTTCAACAGTCTATAAGGTCAGAGGAAGAAAAAGACATGATCATTATAATTTTTCTATGGTTTAAAGTCTCCCGTTTCCCCCATCAGGATCCCCCCCCGCCCTTAAAAAAAAAAAACCCTTTTTATCAAACCCCCCTTTATGCAGTGCTATGAGGGCAAAAGTTTGGGCAGGGGCCAAAATTTTTTTGTAAACCCCCTCCCGCTGGGGGTCGAGTTTGGGCCCTTTGGGGTTTCCCCATGCCAGCGGACTGTACGTCAACCCCCTTACTGTTTTCCATCCCGTGTTATCACCCCCCGATTTCCCCGCCCAGTGTGGGATTTTCCCAAATTGGGAAAGGGAAGGGAATCCTTTTTTTGGCCCAAACCCCCCAAAATTTACAGTCGGGGGGCGCCAAAAGAGAATTTTCCCCAACCCAGACAAGCAGGGGGGGGGAGGAAGAGGACCTACGCACCCGCGATGGTGCGCTTCTTCACCAAAGACTCCTAATCAGCCTTCTGCATTTTCCAAAACCAAAATTCCCCTTCTACCTAACCCTTTCCCACCCCAAATGAAGAATAAGTTTGCATTACCTGCGACTCTGGGGAAAGTCGCTGATTTTCCTCAAATGGGGCCTCCAACCCCCTCTCGTGTGGGTGCAGCCGCACGGGGGGAAAATATACAATAGTGGACTCCCCCTCTAAGAGGCCCCCGGGAAACCCCTTTCCTAATAAGGATTTCAAAAGGGACTCGCAGTTCCAATGAGTCCTTAGAGTGTGGGCGTCCCTCCAGCAAAAAATCCCCAATTGCTGAGCAGAAGGGGATGGACGGCGTAAAGATACACCTACTGATAGGTGGGGAGTACTGCCGTGACCCCTAATATCACTCCCCCTTTTTACCACCCCTGAAAACGGCTAGCGACCCAGCTTTACACCCACGCTGATGGCAAAAGGGTAATCCCAACTTATGGACACACAAGCAATTGATAGCCATGCTGATAAGCAATCTTCAAGCCCCCTCGTCGGGAGCTATAGTAAACCTAGAAGTGGAAAATCATCTGCAGTAAACATACGGTATCTATACTGCCGCGGGCCCTTTCGCATGAAAACCCCGATTTCACCGCCGGATGTACGCAAGCCCCCAACCCGAATCGGAATGTATGGGAAAAGTATTTTACCATCTTCTAAAAACACAAAAAAAAGTTTGGCGGGGGCTTTCAAATAGCGCAGCGTCTAAAAAGCCGTAAGGCTTCTGCATAATTTTCACGCACGAAATAACATCTTCAATCCCCCAATGGAATTTTCGGGGGTTACGTGCAAATTGGGAGGAACTAGCCCTTCTCATCAACGAGTTGGCCCCAGAAATTATCTGTTTACAAGAAACAATAAATAGGGCGGGGAAGGTGTCTCGGGCCCGACGGGTTTTTATACCTGCCCAAAACACCACCTCCAGCAGGGGTGGTTTTAAAGGGGGTGGTTGGTTTTTCCCAACGTGGGGACCCCCCAAAAAATGTCTTTCCCCCGCAATCACCCTTGAAAGGCTGTAGCGGGGTCGTATCCATCTGCCCAAGCCCTAACGGTTTGCCCCAATATATCTCCCCCCAAATGAAGACATACCTCTCCAAGATTTTGAGGTTTCTTATCCCCCCAGTTCCCCCGGCCTTTTCTTTCTCCTGGGGGACATGAATGGGCGGCTTTTTCTGTGAGGGGGATTCCCCAGAAAGTTTGCGGGGGATTCTCTCGTAACTCTTATAGAGGGCCCAACGATTTTTAAATATATTAAACAGGGGAGAAACCAAACACATTTCCATTCGCAGACGGGAAAACATGACTGAATTGACTGATAAACTCTGCAGTCCACGGGGTGGGCCCTCGACTTCTCCCCGGGAGGGGGCCGATTTTGGGGAAAGGGACCATTATCCCATACTACTTAAAGCAGTGTCCTCCCCCCCTTCCCGAGGTCTCCCAAAATGGTGCCTCCCCGTGCGGGACTGGGGGGGCTTTCAAAAGGTTTGGTTTTTTTTGAACATCAATAGATGATTTTCCAAAACAATAGATGAGGCCGTAAAATTAATTTTGGTTCTCGAACCCCTTTTTTTGCACCCTGGGTGGGCATCCCCCGCTCATCTGGATTTTCTCCCCCGGGCCCTGTTCCGTGGTGGATCAGGACGTAGGGCAGCGAGGAGTCATTTCCCCCCCGTTGGACGAAAATACTTTCTCGGGCCAACTTCAGAAACCTAAAAAAATCTTTTCACAGGTCAAAGTTTAGTTTACCGAGGGTTATGAAAGAGGCTCTTTAAACCCCCTCTTGGGGGGGTTATTTTAAGGGTTCCCGGTTTTTGGGGAAAAAATTTTTTTCCCCCCCCCCCGGGGGTTGCCCAAAAGGTTTGGCAAAGAGTGGGGAAAAATAAAGGGGGAATTTTAAACCACCCCCCCTCCCGCCATTCTACGTTAATGGGGGCCCATGTGGCAGACCCCTGATGTAGCAGGGAAATTTGTTTTCCCTTTTTCTGTCAGGGGCGCAGCCCGCCTTTTGGTCTCCAAGGGCTGGGGACAGCCCCCTGCGACAAGAAAGGGGGGCCCAAAGATTTTTCATCCAAGGGGGGGAATCTTCCCAATGTTTTTTTTAAACCCCGTGAGCTTTTGTAAAGGCCATGAAGGTTTGCGCTGACATTTTCCCCGGGCCCAAGATGAGTCCCAATATGCGAGCTCTGTCATCTAAGAGATGATGCTCTGGGATTTCTTTTTGAGCATCTATAATAGGATCTGGTTTAAAGGGAACCCTTCCCCAAGTAGCGGGTGGGCGGGGGGTTTGTTTCCCGATCCCAAGCCGGGGAAAAGGCCCAAATAAAACTCCCGGACAAATTTTCCCCGGCCCCCATACCCAAAAATTTCATGGTTTTGAAAGTTATTCGAAAAAAAGGGAATTAAATGTCGACTTGTAGGGTTTTTTGGAAGGGGAAAAAATTTTTTTTTTCCCTTTCTCAGTGTGGGTTTCCCTTAAGCACCCACTTCTACACGGAAGCGCTTATTTCCTTAGATTTCATCCATATGCGGGGCTTTCGCCTCTCGAAAACACCATGTGCCCCTATTTTTTGACCTTAAAAAGGTTAGACAGGGCTTGGGGGGACACGGTATTTTGAATCTCTGTATGATTTTGGGCTAAGAGGTTTTTGCCTGTTTTCCTCCAGATTTTCCTACCCAAAACCGGGGTTTCTTAGAGTTCGAGTTGGGGCAACATAGGGTCTTCTGAACCCCCGCTTCCGGGTTTGGCATTCCCCAAGGTAGCTCTTGAGTGAGCTCGTTCGCGGGGGCCATAAAAGGGGATGTTGATGTAATCCCAAGAGGGGATTGTTAGACATTATACGGGGATGATTTATATCTCTTTTGCTGCTTCTAAAATGGGTTGCAGAGAGAAAACTTTAACTTGCTATTTATAAAGTTTGTGAATGGACGACGAATGTGGCTTCCCGGGTTTTTTCCAGCGAAGACTGTAGCGGTTCATTTTTGAGAACCCCCGGGGGGTTTACCCGACCCCGACCTGATCTTTACGATAAGAGATTTCCCCTGTAAGGGAAAAGGGCCCGGTTTTTTGGGGTCATTTTTGGGCAATAGGGCGACTTGGGGGTACCCCACCTTTTGTGCTCTCAAGACTAAAATGTCTCCGGACCATGGATCTTTCTGAAAGTCCCCTCGCCCCCACCAAACGGGGGGCTGATCGCGTACCCTCCCCACTTTACCTCTCAATTATCCTTTCGAAGTTGAATATGGTGTGAAGGTACTCCCTGCCCCACCCACCCGACGCGGATTTCTGGGTTCGGTAATCAGCTGATGTCCCCTCTGGAAAACCCGGGGGGGTTCAGGGCATCTCCCCCTCCCAAGTCTATGGGGGGATGCTGGTGTCCCCCATTAGTCTTTAAAGGCAAGTCCCTCCTGTTAAGAAAGTTGGGGATCGCCTCCCGCCCCCCTGATCAATAGCTTGCCGTGCTGGTCTTTTGATTCAGGATCGCAACTTTTTCCAAAGGGGGAAGAAGCTTACCAAAGCCCCTTTGGTTTCCCAGACAGTATTATGGAGGAAAAGCTATCCTTCCCCGCTTTACGGTCTGCCCGGGATAGGCCTACGAGAGTCGGTCCATGGTTCTCCCAGAAAATGTCCTTTTTCAAAAGCCTTTTCCCCTCTCAAAGGGTCTTTACCTCCTTTAGGGTGAGCGTGCCCAGTTTTGACCCAAATTTTTTCACACCTCAGAGTTCGGTCCCTGTTTTACTGATGGTTTTCCCCAAAAAAGGGGCGAAGGAGTTGGGTTTTTTGGTGGATTTCCCTCGTTTAACAAAGGGGTCAGGGCCCTTCCCAAATGTTTCATCTGTTTTTCGGCGGGGAAAAAAGTGCTATTTTTATATGCTCTCATGATTATTTTTACCCTTCCCGGATGTTTTCTTTACAATTTTTAGGATTCTTGTAGGCTCTTCAATCATTTTGTAAATTTTAAAATCTCCCCCTTCCCCTGGTCAATGCCATTCCCCCGGAATGGGGTTTATCTGCCAAGAGGGGGAGGGGCCCGGGCTGTCAGTTTTTTTGGGGACCGGCACTGTAGTTGTTGCCGGGAATGACAAGCTGATGCCTTGGGAAAAGCTGCCCGCTAAAAAAACCAAACTCTATCACATTTTTCAGGGCCGGCTACGGGGCTTGCCCCTCGGGCAACCATAGATCAGTTCACAATAGTGGAAAGGAAAAGTTGGATTACTATAAGGGGAAAAAAAACTGCGAAAATCCCCCCAAAAAAATGAGGACTGGAGCTTTCTGCGGTCTCTCCCGGGGGATGGGAGAACTGCCCTTGGGACATTGCGTATTGGTCAACTCTATATACTCATTTGGGTTTCCCCCATTTGGGGGGGGGGCCCCCCCTCCCTTTCTGGATGATTGTTTGGGCCCCTTAACTGTGCGGGACTTTCTGGTCGATGGTCCCCGTTTTTGGGGCCGACGTGGGGCAAATTTTTTTTTCCCGGTGTCGCGGGGCGGGGCGGTTGGGTTTCCGGGCTCCCCCTGGCATTGGGAGAGAGGTGTTTTTCCCCCGGGACATGAAAGTCCAACCCTTTTTTGAGAAGGCTGGCCTTCTCAACAAGTTATGATGTTTTTTATTAACTTATTTATTGTTTTAATGTACTTTGTTCTTTTATGTATTTTGTTTTTTTAAATATTTTTATTCTAAACTTAAATTTGATTTTTTGTTTTTCTTTACATGTATCTTCGGGAAGCAGTCGCAATAACCCCCCAGTTTCCCCGGGGCCTTAAAACTATTTAAACAAACAATCAATCAATACCTCGTTTCGTTTTCCCTCCCGCGAAAAGACCCGAGCAGTTTACAGGAGTTTTACCCCTGGTACATCAGAGCAAACAAAAAATTTTGTGGCCAAAAAAGTCCCGTTTAAGGAAAAAAAGCGGACCCCCCATGTTTTTTTCGGATGGCTGCAAACACCCCCCCACCGTTTGCTGGTTCAACCTGATCCCCCGGGGTTCGGGTTTTGGAATTGTTGGAAAATGGGATCCCCAAAAATTTTGGGGAATGCGGTTAAAAAATCGGCCAGAAATAGCACAGAAAAAGTCAGGAAAAAAGTTCACGACATAAAACTACGCCCGGAATGACAAAATTTTAAGCCAAAAAGGAGCAAAGGGGGAAAGGGGTTTGGGAAAAACTAGGGGACAGCCCGGCAGAAGTGAACCCAACCCATCCCTTTTAACATAATCACATTCGTCCTAAACAAAAACCCGAGAAAGAGATCTTTCTTGAATTTTTAACTTTTCGGGTCAAAAACCTTCGTCTTCCAAGATGGTGTCATGCGGGGAAAACCCGGAAAAGTTCCTTGGGTCTTGGGGTTAAAGTCATTCAACCCCGCCATCCCAAACCCCCCAGATAATTTTCTGTACGTCTTGGATGGTGGGTTTTACCTTCTTCACTCAGTTGTTTGGCCTCAGCAGTCCCCCTATGCTGATTTATGCCAGGCCTACATTACTTTTCATCTTCAAACATTATGAAGCTTTAGTCGACTTTGGGTGTTCGAGGGGGAGAAAAACCCGACTTCAACAAAAGGGAGCGGGAAAAGGGGGCGGAGGCTCAGAAGTGCCCCAGCTAGTGATATCATGTTTGAAGATGACACGCCCAACCCCCACAACTCAAAGATAAATTTTAGGGAAAAAAGTTTCAACAAAAAGAGGGCTGATACAAAGTCTTCGAGAAAAAAATGCGATTTTGGGTGGGCATATATGTCAAAAAAAGCAGGGTTTCGACGCAGAACACTGATTTTTTTCAAAAAGCACTAAATGTAGCGAGTTAAGGCCCCGTTGCAAGAAGTGGGGCGTTTTTCCCTTTGAAATACACGATAGTGAGTGGGGGGCCCGACCATCGTGATTATCCATTTATAAGTTTTATGAAGGGGGTGATTTTTTCCCCCCTCGGGATGATTTCCCGAAGTCGGGGGCGAGGGTACCCAACCCCTGCGATAAATAGAATGATTTAAAATTTACTACTATAAATAAAATTTTCTCCTGTCTTTTTTTATCATGAATTTTTCTTTTCCCAAACATAAAAAAAAAGTAATACTTGATTTGCAATCTGTTTTCAATAGTAAGAGGCGGGGACAAAAAAAATTTTAAAAGTTCTGGGGGTTGGTTATTTTAGTTACCAGCAGGGCAACGCCCGGCTGGCTTTCCCGTGAAAACCCCCTCCTATATCTCTCCCCTCTCTCCTCTCTCTCTCTCTCTCTCTCTCCCTCTCTCTCTTCTCCCCCTCTCTTCCTCTCTCTCTCTCTCAGGTTACAATTTATTTGCGTTTTTTAGATGATTTTAGTCAGTAATGTTTGCCATATTCTTTTTTATATAGGATTCGTTGGGGAAGGATTCGTTGGGGGAACCAATTGCCCTGGTGATGTCCTATGGGTGCGTTTACGGGTGATTTGGGGATCCGTCTTTTTCAGGAAGACACCCGGGAAAGTAGATGACAACGTATCTTATGAGGTTTTGGATGGGGCCCGGCCCCCCTGCCCGCCCCCCCTATATCGCTCATCGCTTCAATAGGTGGGGGCGGAAAATCCCCCCGCTTGTTTGAGTTTTTACGGCAACGAAAAATTATGAATTAAACCGGGTTTTTTGGGTTTGTAAAACCCCGTTTATTCTTTCCCCCCCAAAAGTGTCAAAAAATTGGGAAAATGTTGATTATTGATGTTTTAAGGGAAGTATTTTAAAATATATAAAAGCTCATCGATCATTCCCTCGGTTTGGGGTTACCGCCCCACGATTTTTGCCCGATGGGGCCCCGATGGGGATGAAAAAGGCATGTTCTTGAACCCGAGGTGTCGGGCATTTCCCCGCCGGGACCCCCATAGGGCACGAAAGACCTTCTTGCAAAATGGGGCCCAAAAAAACTGGCCAGTCTGTTATTGGCACAGACACGGAAACTACTTGTAAGCAGTGGCCCCAGCAACAACCACTACCCGATATCTTAAGCAATGTTCCTTTTAACCTGTAACGGGCCTTCAAAAAATTCAGGAAAATTTAGAATGCTGTAGGAGATAAACCCGACACCACTCCTCTTTCCCTTTAGCTGGACTGGCTTTTGATACGGTGTTGCAATCCCATCGAAAAGGGCAAGGTTTAAAGGTTTTAACATGGTCCACACCCCCCAAGCGCGAATCGACCCTGTTGGATACCCTTTTCCCAAACCCAAAGGGAAACACCCATGATAAAAGTGAAAAGGGGGTTTCTGAACCCCCTTTATCCTGAAAACTGCGGGGCAACGTTTTAAATCCCCGATGAATTCCGGGCACTCGCGTACAAACGGGGCCCTAGGTCGAAAATTCCTTGGTTTATCATTTAAAATTTGCGAGCTTTCCAACGAGCGCTGCTGCAAAGCAAAAAAGGCAACCAAACGTTTTCATACTGTTCAAGAATGGAAAGGGCAATAGTTTTCCCCAAAAATAAGGGGGTGGGGCCACAAGATTTAAATTTCGTGCCCATAGAAACGGATATCCGTTGCACCCCACACCTTACTTAACAGGGGTCATTTTGGATGCAAACAGGATAGGTGCAAAACCAAAGAGTAGCTGCAAAAAAACTTGGATTTTTATTGTAGCCCATGTGAAAGGGAAAAGTAGCGGTAAATTTTTTGCACCAACACAGCCCGGGTGTTAGATTTGAAAGATGATGACCCTTTGAGTCCCAAAGCCCCTGAACAGAGTGTTGAAGACACAACAGGGGTGACGGATTCCAAAACTACTGATGTACGGGAACAAGAAAACCAAGTGTGCACTTATTTGCTGTTTTGCAAAAATAAAGATGAGAAACCCCAAACAAAAATTAGTTATTTTATGACTATCATTTTTTTTTTTATCTTGCTTTTTGGGAAACAAAGTTGTGGAAAAATAAAGGAGTTTCAGGAAAGTTTGCATTTTTTGTTTGGGTATTAATTTTAAAAAATTCCTAGGGTTTTTGTAACCTGCAAATACTTTTATTGCGTTTTCCCCGTACCCTTAAAAAATGTTTCAAAACCAGTTTTTAGTTTTTTTTCCTGTCAAGAAACGAAGGTTTTTCAGAAATATTCAAAAGGGGGCTATTTTGGGGCCCCCCACGGATTTGAGGGGAAAAACACCAATGGAAATTTTTTGGGGTACTTTTATTATTGATTCTACAATTTTTTTAGACCACCCCGAAAATTTACAGCGTTTTTCGCCCCCCAAATTTCCCGGGGTTTTTTCTAATGTATTTATATGCTCTCATGATTATTTTTACCCTTCCGGATGTTTCTTTTACAATTTTTAGTGATTCTTGTAGTGCTCTTCAATCACTATGTAATTTTAACTCTCCCCATCCGCTGGTCAATGCCATCCTGGAATGGCTTTATCTGCTCAAGAGGCGAGGCCGGACTGTCAGCTTTTGTTGGGTACCGGCACATGTAGGTGTTGCCGGTAATGACGAAGCTGATGCCTTGGCAAAAGCTGCAGCTAAAAGACCAGCTCTATCACATTTTGCAGTGCCGGCTACGGACTTGCGCTCGGCAATCCATAGATCAGTTCACAATAGTTGGCAGGAACGTTGGATTACTATAGGGCAAAATAAACTGCGCACCATCCGCCAAAGTATCGAGGACTGGAGCTACTGCGGTCTCTCCCGGAGATGGGAGACTGCCTTGGCACGATTGCGTATTGGTCACACTCTATATACTCATGGTTTCCTCATGGAGGGGGGCCACCCTCCTTACTGTGATGATTGTTTGGTCCCCTTAACTGTGCGGCACTTGCTGGTCGAGTGTCCCAGTCTTGGGGACCGACGTGTGCAATTTTTGTCCCGGTGTCGCGGGTCGGACGGTGCTTACCGTCTCTCCCTGGCATTGGGAGAGAGGTGTTTCTCTCCGGGACATGAAGTCCATACCTTTATTGAGAAGGCTGGCCTTCTCAACAAGTTATGATGTTTTTAATATTAACTTATTATTGTTTTTAATGTACTCTTGTTCTTTTATGTATTTCGTTATTTTAAATATTTTTATTCTATCTTAAATTTTGATTTTTAGTTTTACTTTACATGTATCTTCTGTAAGCAGTCGTCAATAACCCCGCAGTTGCGGCGCCTTAAAACTATAATCAATCAATCAATCAATACCTCGTTGCGTTCCCATCTGCGATAGACCAGAGCAGTTTACAGGAGTTCACACTGGTACATCAGAGCAACACAAAGATATGTGGCAAAATGTCCAGTCAAGGAATAACGCGGACCGCCATGTTTTTATCGGATGGCTGCAAACACACCCACCGTTTGCTGGCTATCAACCTGATCCCCTGGTGTCTCTGTCTACTGGAATTGTTGAAGATGCATCCCCAAATTGTGATAATGCGGTAGAAATCGGCCAGAATATAGCATCAGAAATGTCAGGAAAGAAGTTCACAGACATAAAACTACGCCGTAATGACAAAGTGAAGCCAATCGGAGCAAAGGCGAAGTTGGTAAAAGCTAGGGGACAGCAGGCAGAAGTGAATCCAACTATACTGTTCAACATAATCACATGCGTCCTAAACAACAGCAGAGATATGAGATCTTTCTTGAATTATGAACTTGCGCCTCAACCACCTTCGCTCTTCCAAGATGGTGTCATGCGGAAACCAGTGAAGAGTTCCTTGGGTCTTGTGTTAAAGTCATTCACCCAGCCATCCAACCTCCCAGATAATTGTCTGTACGTCTTGGATGGTGGTCACCTTCTTCACTCAGTTGTTTGGCCTCAGCAGTCCACCTATGCTGATGTATGCCAGGCCTACATTACTTACATCTTCAAACATTATGAAGCTGAGTCGACTGTGGTGTTCGATGGGTATGAAAACCTGACTTCAACAAAGGTAGCTGAACAGGGACGGAGAGCTCAGAAGTGCACAGCTAGTGATATCATGTTCGAAGATGACACGCCAACCCCTACAACTCAAAGATCATTCTTAGGAAACAGTTACAACAAAAAGAGACTGATACAAAGTCTTCGAGAAGAAATGCGATTGGCTGGCATATATGTCAAACAAGCAGATGCAGACGCAGACACACTGATTGTTTCAACAGCACTAACTGTAGCTGAGTCTAAGGCCCAGTTGCAAGAAGTGGACGTTTTCCATCGAGTACACGATAGTGAGTGGGGCGCCCGACCATCGTGATACTCCATTGATAAGTTTCATGAACGGCTGATTTTGCCCCCATCGGCATGATTTCCCGACGTCGGGAGCGAGGTGTACCAACCCATGCGATAAATAGAATGATAATATTTACTACTATAAATAAATTTACTCCTGTCTTTTCTATCATGAATTATTCTTTTCTATAACATAAAAATAAAGTAATACTTGTATTAGCAATGCTGTTTTCAATAGTAAGAGGCGGTACAAAAAGATTTCAAAAGTTCTGAGGTTGGTTATTTGAGTTACCATGCATGACAACGCCAGGCTGGCGTGCCAGCTGAACCTCCTCCTCATATCTCTCTCTCTCTCTCTCTCTCTCTCTCTCTCTCTCTCTCTCTCTCTCTCTCTCTCTCTCTCTCTCTCTCTCTCTCTCATGGTTACAATTCATTTGCGTTTCTAGATGATTTTAGTCAGTAATGTTTAGCCATATTACTTATTATCATAGGATTCGTTGGCAAGGATTCGTTGAGGAACCATATTGCCCTGGTGATGTCCTATGATGCGTTCACAGGCGTGATAGTTGATCCGTCTTCTTCAGGAAGACACAGGTAAAGTAGATGACAACGTATCGTTATGAGGTGTGGATGGACTCCGCCCGCCTGCCCGCCCGCCCTATATCGCTCATCGCTGTCAATAGGTGGCGCGGACATCCACCCGCTTGTCTTGAGTTCACGGCAACTGAACATTATGAATTAGCTGCCTTTTTGGCTTAGTAACCGCGTTGATTCTTCCCCAGAAATGTGTCAAATATTGAATATGTTGATTATTGATGTTCAATGGAAGTATTTAATAATATATAATGCTCATCGATCATCTCGTCGGTAGGGTGTTACCGCCCCACGATTTTTGCCCGATGGGGCCCACGATGGGGATGAAATGGCACTGTTCTTGAACCAGAGGTGTCGGGCATTTCCACGCCGGGACCCTATAGGGAGCACGATAAGACCTTCTTGCAACTGGGCCTAAGAACTGGCCAGTTGCTGTTATTGGCACAGACACGGATCTACTTGTCATGCTAGTGGCCCGAGCAAGCACTACTACAGATATCTTCATGCAATGTTCCTTTAATCCTGTAACGGCCTTCAACATTCAGGAAATTCAGAATGCTGTAGGAGATACCAGACACCACCTCCTCTTCCTTCATGCTGTGACTGGCTGTGATACGGTGTCTGCAATCTATCGACAGGGCAAGCGTAAGGCTTTTAACATGGTCCACACGAAGCGCGAATACGACATGTTGGATACCTTTACCAACCAAGGAAGCACCCATGATAACGTGAAAAGGGTTGCTGAACCCTTCATCCTGAAGCTGCGAGCAACGTTGAGTCCCTAGATGAATTCCGACACATCGCGTACAAACGGGCCATAGGTCGAAGTTCCTTGAGTTCATCATTTCAACTAGCGAGCTTACCTCCAACGAGCGCTGCTGCAAAGCAACAGTCATACCACACGTATCATACTGTTCAAGAATGGATGGGCAATAGTCTACCTCCAACATAATGGGGATGGCGGCCACAAGATGAAATTCTCGTGCCCATAGAAACGGATATCCCTGTTGCACCCGACACCTTACTTAACATGGTGTCATGTGGATGCAAACAGGATAGGTGCAACACCATGACTTGTAGCTGCAAAAAACTTGGATTATATTGTAGCTCGATGTGCAGGAAATGTAGCGGTCAATCTTGCACCAACACAGCACCGATGTTAGATGTGAACGATGATGACTTCGAGTCAATGCCATGAACATGAGTGTTGAAGACACAACACTGGATGACGGATTCCAAAACTACTGATGTACTGAATCAATGTAATACCAAGTGTGCACTTATTTGCTGTGTGCACAATATAAAGATGAGAACCAATCAAAATTAGTTATGTATGACTATCATTTGTTTTTTATATCTTGCTTGGAAGCAAAGTTGTGGAAAATAAAGTAGTTTCAGGAAAGTTTGCATTCTTGTTTGGGTATTATATTAAATATTCCTAGTGTGTGTAACCTGCAAATACTATATTGCGTTCCCAGTACCTTAAAACATGTATTCAAACATTTTGTGCTAGTTTTTAACCTGTCAAGAAGCGAAGTTATTCAGAAATATTGAAGCAGCGGCTATTTTGGACGCCATCTTGGATTTTGAGAAAAGCACCAATGGAATTTTTGAGTACTTTTATTATGTGATTCTACACATTTTTTTAGACCTACCCTGAAAATGACAGCGTGTTCGCCAAAATTTCCGGGTTTAGCTAATGTTCTTGGACTAGAAGGTTTCTGTGTAAAAAGGAGTTTAATTAAGTTAAAAACAAAAAGCGTTGAGTAATGGAAAAAAAAAAGTGAAGCAAGTATAGCAGTATACTGAACCACAGTCGACTCTTCAATTGGGCAGTTTCACACAACTGAATTACCGGCAGTGGATGCCGATCTTCCCATTGACGAAACCGCATCCTCTCTTGACGATGTCAGAGAGGCTGTAGCAAAGTTGAGGGATGGAAAGGCAGCTAGTGTTTGTAATATCAGAGCGGAGCTCCTCAAAGCTGGGAAAGAGGCCATGATCCGCGTGTTGCATGCTGTCCTGACTGCCGTGTGGCAATCAGGTACCATTCCTCCTGACTGGAAAAGGGGGCTGGAAAGGGAAAGGGGACCGTCAGGACTGCAACAATTAACGCGGTATTACACTGCTCAGCGTGTCAGGCAAAGTGCTTGCCTATCTATTGCTAACACGGATCCGCAGCCATCTGCTGACGCATCAGAAACCTCAGCAGACTGGGTTCCCGCCTGATAAATCAACAACGGACCGTATCGTAGCGCTTCGTGTCCTAGTGGAACGCCGACGTGAGTTTCGACATGGGATGCTTGCAGCCTATGTTAATCTCAAGAAAACGTTTGACTCAGTGCATCGTGAGGCACTCTGGCATCCTCTGCGACTTCGCGGGATTGCTGCAAGGACTATTGGTTTGATGACTGGTCTATACTCTGGGACTAAGAGTGCTGTGAAGTGTGGGGGAGGTGTATTCAGCTTCTTTCCAGTGAATACAGGAGTGAGGCAAGGGTGCGTCCTTGCCCCATCACTTTTAAACACTTGTATGGACTGGGTATTAGTCGAAGCTGTAAATCAAAGTAATTGTGGAGCATCCATCGGCAACACTAACATCACTTATATTGTTTTTGCCGATGATGCAGTAATCCTTGCTGAGTCGCTGGAGGTCCTTGTGATGGCTCTCGAGGCGTTGCACAAGGAAGCGAAGCCTTTGGATCTTGAAGTCTCCTGGCTCAAGGCAAAGGTCCAAGTGTTTGGAAGCTTACTAGATAAAGCAGTACAATCTGTTCATGCGTGCGGCGAGGACATTGATATCTTGGAAAGTTTTACATACCTTGGTAGCGCAGTCCATAATGATGGCGGTGGATTGTCT
>JACEEZ010022110.1:22500-50000 GCA_016584305.1 Chionoecetes opilio
TTAGTAAGTTATATAGCTCTTTTTATAAAGACTCCAATAAAATAAATAGATCAAAAATTGATCAATAAATAAAAAAGATAAAGCATTTTGAACGCAAGCATCCCGAGCAATTATTGGCTTCGATTTTAGCGGCGATGGGCCTTTTCATCTAATATACCAAATATTAATAATAAAAATCTACATATCTTTACCTTTATCAGGGCCCTCCTAGAAGGCCTTGCCTTTGTTCAAACTCTTACACACTACCACAGGGGTGGTTTGAGAAACGCGTTTTTCCCCCCCAGAGTTTCTCCAGTAGGCCTACTCTCTTGTGGTTGCTGTATCATACAGCAACCATAACCATTTTTTTTTGTTCAGATAAAATAACAAGATAACTGAAAAAAAATAATGGAAAACTAAATTTGTATTAGATGATATGGCAACACTCCCTAACGTCTGAGCTCATCAAACGCGCGTAGAGCATTTAAAATAGGCGCGAAAGTTGGGTGGTGTTTCAGCTGTCTGAAGATGCCAAAACCTAATTTTCGTATTTTGTGATGAAATTCTGCTTCTGAATACTTACCCATCCCCTTAAACCAATTTTTACGGGCTTTAGGATTATAAAAAAGTATGTGGAAAGTTATATGCCAACATGCCAGAGACAATGATCTCCGTTATCCGCTTACCACCAATACATAGCTATCTGCCACGGAAGCAATAATCATTCCATAGAAAATCAAAGTAATACCGCCATAAGCTTTCCCACTTAGCTGAGCTGGATTGCTAGAAGCACCTCTGATTAGGGGTATCCCGATCCAGCACAGAAGCGATATCACAGGTTACATAATATAGTATTGTGATCGGAGGATCCAAACGAATAAAATGGTTTTTCAGAGTAAGGTTAGAGATAAGGAAAAGGTCAAGAATGTTGAGCGTGTTTCCAAGGCCGTCAGGAATATAGGTAGGATGCTGCAACAGCTGCTCTAGGTCATGAAGGATAGCAAAGTTGAAGACTTGTTCACCAGGTTGGTCAGCGAAAGAAGATGATAAATTGAAATTCCCATGAATGGACACTTCAGGAAAAGGAAAATGAGTTAAGATGTGCTCCTTTTTGGAAATCAAGTAGTCGAAGAGCTTCATGTAGTCCGAGGAGTTAGGTGAGAGACATACAACAGATATCTATATTTAGTAAGAGTGACATTGGAGTCGAAACCAGAAAACCAGATGGTAGACAATTCTGAAGATTCAAGACCGTGGGCACGAGAGCAAGCGATGTCGATGCGTACGTATACGCAACAGCCAACTTTGATAATGATTGAACATGAGAAGAGAGAAAGTAAAAGGACACAGAAAATGGACTGCTGTTAGTATTCACAGATACCTGGGTATCGGTGAGGAAAAGAGGATGTATTCCAATGGCAGCATACCATATTTTTTGAGATAATCTTTTAACCATCATATTGTTGCATTTCCAATAGTTGTTAGTGTCTTTATGAATTCTAGGCGGAGTAGCTACTTCTCATCCCCTTGGCTTTTTCAGAATCCAAGATGGTGGCCAAGATGGCCGCAACATAGAACCATAATTCATAATTCGCCATAAATGTTGTTATAAATGCAGTAAAACGTTGATGTTGGTGTCTAATATTATATTTTTAAGGGTGAGGAATGTGACTATAATGTTGTTTTGCTATTTGGACGTCTTCTTGATGTAATTCCAGGATAAATGCAAAATGAGAAAACAATATCACAGCTACTAGTACACCTTTACTCATTACCTGGTATTTTTCAAAATGTGTTAACTTTTTCATTGTTTGTGGCTGGAAAATCAGTAGTAATTAGTTTGGTTTCTCTATTACAGTTTCTAATGACATGGCGCAATCGGGAAAAAAGAAGAAAAGTGTTTTTTCAAGGAACTTTACAACTACAGTGATGGGGATGAGAACATTATTGATTCTTCACGGATCAGCACAATACTATCAGCTAGTAAAAGTTGTCAAGGTGATATTGGCCGACGATCAGGACTTTTTGATGGCTCATTAACCATAAAATGTCACAATAAATGTGTAAATATATATGTATCACTTTCTACTCCGTGAATTGGAGAAACGTGGACATGGTGATGAAAAATGCGACGACACCGCAGTGGGTAATAAGCAATTGCGCTCGAGTACTGGTGGTGCTGTTTTTAACTTTCATAAACATAGTCTGTTCTGTTATGATGTAACACCTTGTACAATGCCCCATGAGTATGGTGTCAAGGTACCACTGCGGTACAGAGCACCTGCTTCAAAATAAATGACTGACAAGATGACTGATGGTAAAATATCTTACAAGCAGTATCTTCTAGACTTATGTCAGAAACGTGGAGATGAGCTCGGTAAAACAGTCCATGACCGTATTCCTGGTGGACCTTCAGATTTACATGCCGCAGATGCCATGTGTCACCGCAAATGCAATGCTGCTTTCCATGTCGGTACTCACAGGACCAGAGATAAGAAGGGCAAGTTTGCCGCTGATGACCAAACATTTTCTGGAACTTGTCAGTGTTTTGGGCAGTGATCCCTTAAAAGTTTGGAATTCTCATGAAGTTGAGGCAATATACTCAGATAATGGTGGGTGTGTCATGTCTAGACGTGCTTTAGTGGAGAAGGTCATCCAACACTTTGGTGATGAAATACTACCATTACATTCCCTGGAATGGCAGCAGTACTTGTATTTAGAAACCCAACTAAAAACAATTTTGAAATGCCTTCAAAATTTCAGTATTATTGATGTTGATAACAATGATTTCATGGATGAATGTGTAAAGAAATTTGGAAGGCAGATAATGAACGAGTCCAAGGCAGCGAAGCATATTTCAAAACTTACAACAAGCGCATTGATCGGGAGGAGGAATCTAGGAGTGTGAGTGAGACGTTGATAAACCTGTCATCATCATCATCAAGTGGCCATCCAACCTACAGTAAAATCATATATGTAATACTGTATATGTCTACTATGTAAAATTCATAAAGACACATACAAAATATTGTTAAATTTGTTTTTGCTAACAGACACAGCAAGGTATTGTGGCTCGCCGCCACTGGACTAATGAGGATTAGAGGTGATGTTCAATATATACAAAATTAGATGTTAGAAGTTTATATAGAGAAAGTTAGAGGAAGTATCAAGACACCTTGAGTTGTCACTTAGATATCTGTCCGACCTGGGGACATTTGTGGTTCCCTCCCCAGCAGGGTTGTTAGCAGCCATTTTTAATAAAAAAATATTTAGTGAAGAGAGTGTAGGGATGTAAGATACATGTAGTGTACTGTGAGTAATAAGAGGAGTTGTCTTTTTTTGAGTGCTGGTTGCAGATGTACTCTTATATAATTTAGACACTACAATGACAGGTCTACAGCACCCCCTAAACTCCCGTAAGTACCTCCCTGAAATAATTGTCCCATAGTGGAAAGTGTTTGACTGCCTACTCATACTAAATACCATACACATTTTGAAAGGATGCCTTGTACATTTTTTGAGTAGGTAGAAAGATGCTTTCAGTCCTTTGTTAAAATTATAATGGACTTTGGGTGCAGCCTTGAGGGCTGCGACTCTGCTTGTCAAATTTGGTAATTTTAGTGTCATTAAGCTTTACTTAAAGTGTCTATGTTCGAACTTGCGCAATAGTGTGGTCATATCTTGTTACCATATTATTTGAAAGGATATCATGAACGAATTTCGAGTATTCGTGATGACAAACAAACAATCTAACAAACTAACAAACAAAAACTACTGAAAACAATACCACTTTGCTGGCGTGAATGGTAATAAATAACCATGAAGCATACCTGTCAATGATGAGGAAAAATAGCCATCATTTTTGTGAAATAGTAAAAGTGAAAACAGTGTACAGTTTCGGAGTCTCGGCTGTAGCAAGCTGCCTTGGTTTTTCACTGTTTCACACATTCTTACTATCCCTCGTTACTATGCGTGTAGGATTTAGAGTGGGAATTAATCAAGTCTTTTGTCATATATCACTTTGGTCTAAATTCAAACACAATATGACTTCAAGCATTATCCTTTTCCTCCATAACTCTTATTTCCTATAGCAAGTCTCTATGGTACAATATCATTACTTCAAATGCGATGTATTATTCATCATACATGTGGGTAACGAGGTGAGCCCTGTGTGAGTGTACGTATGTTATGATCTAAGCTCAAAAAACTACACTGCGATGGCCTCACTCCGTAAGTCCTTATAGTTACTGAGCAAACAATGACTGATACTTATATAAAGAAATACTAATGAGAGGTAATAAAACTGCTTCATAGAGTGCAGCAGTATTCTTTGTCTGAGGCCTTAGATTCCTCGGATAAAAAGTGATACCTATGAGAGGAAGTACATGTAATGTGAAGGCCACCTAGCCTGTCACTCGTAAGGCTGCTAATACAATGCTAATTAAAATATTTATGTACTAACTTATAATTTAAAAAAAATAAACAAAGACACAATAGTTACAAAAATATTGGATGAAAAGACCCGATACTAATAAACTCAATCTGCAAGGATATCACCAATACTTCCACAGCTAAATATGTACGTTCATTTCTACGAGACATGATAATCGGGAACACAATTTTCGTTTAGTTAGATCTGACACTTGTTTTGACACTTGACTGACTTTCGGCCCCTGAATCCAAAAATGACCCCAGTGTTTCGCTATCACATAAACTTTTTGAGCTACATGATACCCTCGCCTTGTCTCATAAAAGATAAAAATACCGCATCTAACAAATGTGTGCTTATTTTGCAGAATGTTTAAAAAATGTACATACAATGGAAAAAAACAAAACTTGCTTGACTGTAATGTTTATACAAAGTTGTTTGGTTCATAAAAAAGGATATTGTTATTGTAAGTAATTTTGTGTGCAAGTAGTAAAAATTTACGCTTATATATTTTCTTGGAGTGTTCAATATGTGGACAATCTCGATTGCATCAGCCATCATATTTACATCCCATGTACCCTGATACATCTATCTACATTTGATCCTGGTGGAACGCAGACGTGAGTTTCGACAGGGGATGCTTGCAACCTATGATGATCTCAAGAAGGCGTTTGACTCAGTGCATCGTGAGTCACTCTGGTATCTTCTGCGACTTCGCGGGTTTCCTGCAAGGGCTATTGGTTTGATGACTGGTCTGTACTCTGGGACTAAGAGTGATGTGAAGTGTGGGGTAGGTGTATTCAGCTTCTTTCCTGTTAATACAGTAGTGAGACAAGGGTGTGTCCTTGTCCCATCACTTTTCAACACTCGTATGGACTGGGTATTGGGCAAAGTTGTAGATCAAAGTGACTGTGGAGCATCTGTGGAGCAAAATTCTTGACAAGGTCTTAAAATCATATGAAGTATTATTTTCGAGTTCTGACAACTCCCGATGAAATATTTATCTTTGATAAGCTACCGAATCTGTGGACCATCAAACACGCCGGCGTTGATTTTTTCCTTTGACAGGCAAGGAAATGCCAACATAAGGTACTTGAAACACTCGCCGTCATTTGGCAAAGATTTTAAAAATTGCACCTATTTAAAATCAGACCTAGTTTAATATGCAGAGGTGGGAATATAATTTTATTTCTGTCAAGAAATGGCTCATGCAGAATGTTGGGATCCCCAGGTTTAAGGTCATATCTTGGAGGCCAATTCTTCTCCACCCAATGCTTCTCTCGAGCTCTACTGTCCCACATGCATAGAAAGCAGGGATACTTGGTGTATCCGTGTTGCTGACCAAGAAGGAAGCATATAATTTTAAGGTCAACACAGATGATCCAATTGTGTTTGTGATATTGCAAAAAGTCAATGACACTCTTTATGTCTCCATATTCTTCACGAAGGCAAACTGAATGTCCAATTGGGACTGTACTATATAAATTGTCGTTGTGGAGGAGGATATGCTTTGAGTTCCGCTTTGAGCTATCGATGAACAGTCGCCATTCAGTAGTAGTTGAGTTGAGTTGTAGATCGGAATTCCCAATTCTTCCAGTAAACCCTGTATGTTATGTCATTACACAAAGTTACTGTCACTTCGAAAATATTACATAAATCACTTTCTCTAGATCAAAAGTAGGATACCTTCGCACTTTTTTCAAGCAAGTTTTTTCTCATTCAGTCTTGATGCCAGGAGCTCTAAAGCCTTTTTTGATAGTCCCAAATCTCGTACCAAATTTCATGCTGATCGAATCCCTTACGAACTGAGTCATCTTTAATTTCAAAATATATATCATTGCTGCCACTGAGTTCTTCATCATAATACATATAGTCCGGTCAATATAAAGATAGATTCAGAACAAATTGCAACATATATGGTTCTAATTGATTCATAATTGACAAGACTCCTCAAACAACATATTATCAAAAGTCTAGAAACATCTAACTGGGGGAACATTTCCAAATTTGGGAATGGAGATTCACCATGGAGATTAATCATCAGTTGCATAGAAAAATATAGATATCGAGTTTTTTAGAATTATGTCCATGACCATCATGTTACATATCAAAATAAAAGCTACTGATACAGGCTTAATAATGATATACGTTTCTATGTTCTATATTGTTTCTGTGAATATAAATCGGAAACAATACGTTTTTAATTGTCAATAATAGTCATCTGTCGACTGCCAAACAGGACATACTGTCATATAATGTCTGATACATTCCAACAAATTGTAACTACGGCACACACACATGCATAGATGTGTGTGTATGCTATGCATATAATAATCATAGATCACTATCTTCAAATGTCTCAGGTTTTTGCAGTTCAAACAAGACATTCCACGACATTCACCACAAAGTGAAGAACACTGCAATCCATGACGCCTACAGCTACATTTTGCTGAACTACACATGCTCATTTTACAGTTGCACTTTATTGTGGTGAGTAGTTCTTTGGGAGCTGGTGGTATATCTGTTAGCTGTGGACTCATTCGTTTGTCAACAACTCTCCAACCCCATTCTTCTGAAACCATTTCATCTTCCCCTTTCCATCGCTGTACCTAAAGATACACCCGCATGCTGTGATATTTTGCAGCAGCTGATGTTGGGGACAAGATTTGTGGGGTGACGTGAGTCACACTTGATATTACCTTCTTATTAAATCGACGGTATCTAAGTTCATTTAGATCTTCACCTGGCAAACTGTTATAAAGACACAAAATAGCGTTTTCTCCTGATGTTATTATTTGTTCCCTAGTAACATCATGCACAGGCTTGTCAAACCCTTTGAATGTTCTCTGAAGTCTGGACTTGTCTGAAATTTCTTCAATGCTACTGCTTTACCAATGCTGTGAATTATAGATGTAGTGTCACAACCCAGTATGGCATGAATAAATAACAAACTCAGGGTTACTGATTTGCCAACTGTTCTCTTTGTTGCATTAATGTCCCATATCTTCTTCTTTTTTCTTGAATTTGATTTGGGTGTAGAATTAAAGAACAAGTACTCAAGAGTTCAAGAAAGAACTCTCTTGCATGGTAACAAAGAGCTAGAAGATCCGTATTTTTTCCAATCAATGCAATTGGTGATGCCTGAGCCTTTTTACCTCCGCCAACGAAGTTGGAGGGGTTATGTTTTCACCCCGATCTGTCTGTCTGTCTGTCTTGTTTGTTAGTGTACAGGATTTCTCGAAAAAGTTACGAATAGATTTGGACCAAACTCGGTATACCAAGTCTATTTGGTATAAGGAAGAACTGATTTAATTTTGGATGAAATCTATTGATAACTGTTGCCATGGCAAACAATTGATGAAATATTCGGCCGGAGGTATGCGCTCATACTAAGTGCATATATATATATATACTAGCCGCAAAGCCGCCCTCCGGGCGGACTTTTTGGCTAGCTCCTGCGGAGGGCTATTAGTGGTGGGCCTTTGGCCCACCACCTGTGTTTGGTGGGCCTTCGGCCCACCAAACACGGACTCTCCAGATAGCCCCTTCTAACTTTCCTGAAATCACGGATGTAGAAATGTATGTATTCCCCCCACCCATTCACTCACCCATTACCCATCACCCCCCACCCATTCACTCACCCATTACCCATCACCCCCCACCCATTACCCATCACCCCCCACCCATTCACTCACCCATTACCCATCACCACCCACCTATTCCCTCACCCATCACCCATCATCCCCAACCCATCACCCCCCACCCATTCACTCACCCATCACCCCACACCCATTACCCATCACCCCACCCATTCACTCACCCATTACCCATCACCCTACATCAAGGTTTCCTCAATTCTCGCAACCCACTTTTTTTCACAATTATCAATAATAGGCTGCTAATAGGCTGCTAAAAAAAAAAAAAAAAAGTGATCGGATCATCTCATAATTGGGCTTAAAACCTTCCCATGGTCAACCCGGTTCCAAAAATGTGCCATATGAGGTGATTGCGCCACGGGGGGCGGAACCTATACCAGACACACACACACACACACACACACACACACACACAGACAGACACACTTTCGCTTATATTTACCATTACCCATCACCCCCCACCTATTCCCTCACCCATCACCCCCAACCCATCACCCCCCACCCATTCACTCACCCATCACCCCACACCCATTACCCATCACCCCACCCATTCACTCACCCATTACCCATCACCCTACATCAAGGTTTCCTCAATTCTCGCAACCCACTTTTTTTTCCCACAATTATCGCTAATAGGCTGCTAAAAAAAAAAAAAAAAAAAAAAAAGATCGGATCATCTCATAATTGGGCTTAAAACCTTCCCCTGGTCAACCCGGTTCCAAAAATGTGCCATATGAGTTGATTGCGCCACGGGGGGCGGAACCTATACCAGACACACAGACACACACACACACACACACACACACACACACACAGACAGACAGACAGACATAGAGACACACTTTTGCTTATATTATTATAGATTACCCATCACCCCCCACCTATTCCCTCACCCATCACCCATCACCCCCAACCCATCACCCCCCACCCATTCACTCACCCATCACCCCACACCCATCACCCATCACCCCACCCATTCACTCACCCATTACCCATCACCCTACATCAAGGTTTCCTCAATTCTCGCAACCCACTTTTGTTTTCACAATTCTAGCTAATAGGCTGCTAAAAAAAAAAAAAAAAAAATGATCGGATCATCTCATAAGTGGGCTTATGACCTTCCCCTGGTCAACCTGATTCCAAAAATGTGCCATATGAGGTGTTTGCGCCACGGGGGGCGGAACCTATACCACACACACACACACACACACACACACACACACACACAGACAGACACACTTTCGCTTATATTATATATATATATATATATATATATATATATATATATATATACTATATATATATATATATATATATATATATATATATATATATATATATATATATATATATATATATATATTATTATTTTTTTTTTTTTTTTTATACTTAGTAAAAAAAACAAATTTTTGCTCGTTTTTTTACTTTTCTTTTATGAAATCGAATAACAACTGTTGCCATGGCAACCAATTCATGAAATATTCAGGCGGAGGTATGCGCTCTACTGAGTGCCCCCCCCCCCCCCCCCCCAGTCTACTGCTGTTTCTCTAATGAGAACATCTGCATCTTCCACTGCATGAATTGTTGTGCAGCCTTTTCTTTCAATGTGTTACTCAAAGAGTAAATAAATCATTGTTTGTTCTTGATGCTCGCAAGGAATTGCTCCTTCTTTGTCTGAATGATCATGTTACTGTCAAACTTTACGATTGCTCCAACAACACCCCCTGTCCTCCTCAAATGTATCATATTCTTTGTTGATGAGTTCCCGGTGTACCCATCAAAGACAATTGTTGCCATGTCATAATGATTGGCGACATAATTGCAGTACATGTCACACACATCATCGTAAGGATCTCGATCAGCCAGGTAGTCTACCAGTTTTCTCACATCAAATATACGATAGGAGTAGCCGTGTGTCTGTCTGTCTGTCTGTCTGTCTCTGTTTTTGGTAGCGGAAACTGTAAATTCAATTTTGATGAGAATAGGCTAATAAAATCGTAAAGCAATCGTAGATGGTAAGCGGCCTGGTCCCATTTCGATTGAATCATTTTGAAGGGGGGGTTTGTGCTAAAAACACTTTTAGGTGTATTAGATTACAGAAATAAACTCTGCGGTAACGCTTTGCCGCATTTAACCTACTCTGTAGACTCATGTGCTTACCGTTTGTGTGCGTGTGTGAGTGTGTGTGTGTGACTGTGTGTATGTGTGTGTGTGTGTGTGTGTGTGTGTGTGTGTGTGTGTGTGTGTGTGTGTGTGTGTGTGTGCATGCATGTGTGTGTGTGTGCGTGCATGTGTGTGTACGTGTGTGTGTGTGTGTGTGTGTTCAAGTTCAAGTTCAAGTTCAATATTTATTGCCAGTATAATTCAATTACATAAGGGGATCTAAGACAATAATACATTAGGAAATGGCACGGTCTGCCGAGCCGAGGCTCCCTGGCAGACGAAATAATTTATATAAGAGTATGCATAGGCATGGGCAACGTGGGACGGACAATCATGGAATAAGTAATACACAAATGTACGCACTCACGCACACGCACGTACGCACACACACACACACACACACACACACACGCACGCACGCACGCACGCACGCACGCACGCACGCACGCACGCACACACGCACGCACGCACGCACGCACGCACGCACGCACGCACGCACGCACGCACGCACGCACGCACGCACGCACGCACGCACGCACGCACGCACGCACGCACGCACGCACGCACGCACGCACGCACGCACGCACGCACGCACGCACGCACGCACGCACGCACGCACGCACGCACAAACGAACAGTCATTCAAACACCGTCGTACAAACACATATCAGTGTCATATCACACAATATTCACTTATATACATTCATACATTTAGAATGCAATACCTTTACATAATACACATATGCACACACCACACACATACACACAGCTACAAACACACAAGATCATGCATAACAACACTTACATTCGTACTCACTGATATTTACATAGGATGAAGTGTATACAAATAATTTCTAGAAGTTTTCTTAAATATGCATAGTGTACTATTGTAAACAAGAGATTTTATATTTGTTGGTAATGAGGTCCATAACTGTGGGCCGGAGTACATGATGCTGTGCCTGTACAGAGTTGTGCGGTATTGTTGACATCTCAGGTCTATACCGGTGCCTCTTGTTGCATAAGAGCTCCCTACCAAACTGAATAATATGTTACTTGAAGTGAGAGCTATATTTCTAAATATACATAATAGCAAAAAATAGTTATGTATAATATTAAACTTTAGTAATTTATGCGTTGAATATATAAGATTTACAGAGTCGAATTTACCCATGACAAATATACATCTAAAAAAAAAAAATTGCGCTACTGATAATTTATTTAGATAAGAAGGCCAAGTACCACCCCAGACAGAAACACATTACATGAGATTAGGGTAACATAAGGTGTAGTAGATGGTAGTCATCGCTTCTTTAGTAAGTTGGTGACGAATCCTGTACAGCACTCCACATAATTTAGATATACTTAGATATACTGCATTAATGTGGTGACCCCAGTTTAGATGCTTGTCAATATAAAGACCTAAAAACTTTGTATGACTGACTCGTTGAATAATTTGATCTTCTACACTACGCGCCAAAATATTGTTCGCCACATCATAACACAGCTCTCCCATACTATACGGGAATTCAGAAAATGTACTCTTTGGCAGCCTAGTGACTTCCGAGAGAGATATCCTACAAATGGCAGCTTGTTTAAAGCACGGGCAGACCATCAAGATCGTTGAGGAATGTTCAGATGCCACTTGTCAATTATATATAGACGAAGCATTTAAAAAAGTATCGCCTTCCTTCCCGCGAATAATTTGAACAGACGCGCATTGGTATAACTCATTATCTCCATAATGGGTGGCAAGAAAGACCTAACAAAGGAGCAAATTAAAGTTATTGTAACTCTACACAAGGCAGAGAGGCCAGTGGAAGAAATATCAAGGATTGTGGATGTTACAAGGAAATGTGTGCAGAAGTGGGTGGAGAGTTTCGTGAAGGGTGGCAGGGTGGCGACACCGTATAGCATAAGAAGTGGCCACGGCGAGGATGTAAAACATCAGCAAGCGCCCTAAATGTCATGAAACGTCAAGTGGATGCCCATCCTCAAATAAGAGCAAGGAAAATATTGCGGTATGACTTTTACATCCTCGCCGTGGCCACTTCTTATGCTACGGTGTCGCCACCCTGCCACCCTTCACGAAACTCTCCACCCACTTCTGCACATATTTCCTCGTAATATCCACAATCCTTGATATTTCTTCCACTGGCCTCTCTGCCTTGTGTAGAGTTACAATAACTTTAATTTGCTCATTTGTTAGGTCTTTCTTGCCACCCATTATGGAGATAATGAGGGTTATACCAATGCGCGTCTGTTCAAATTATTCGCGGGAAGGAAGGCGATACTTTTTTAAATGCTTCGTCTATAATTGACAAGTGGCATCTGAACATTCCTCAACGGTCTTGATGGACTGCCCGTGCTTTAAACAACTGCCATATGTAGGATATCTCTCTCGAAAGCCACTAGGCTGCCAAAGAGTACATTTTCTGAATTCTCGTATGGGAGCGCTGTGTTATGATGTGGCGAACAATATTTTGGCGCGTAGTGTAATGTTATTGAAGGCATATTATATTTTAAAGAACGAGTATGAAAAAATATATAGCTGGTTTTAGTCACATTTATTATAAGTTTATTTGCCCTTACCCATTGATTTACCAAATGTAGTTATGTATTCAGGTTAGTATGCAAGGAATTTATATTATCATATCATAACACTGGGGAACACATTTTTGTTGAGTTAGGTCTGACACTTGTTATTAAGTAATTTGTGGGTGCTGAATCCAAAACTGATCTCAGTTTTTCTCTATCACGTCAGTTTTTGACTGTAGGTTTTCGTTTTCTTAAAACATATATGAAAAAGCTGTACTAACCAGTAACAGTGCTTATTTTATAAAAGTTGCAAGTGCTAACATACAATTAAAAATAAAAGAAATAGGCATGAATATAGAATGTTTATTTAACATTTCATGTTTTAGAAGGATAAGGCTATAATTGTGTGCTGTTTAAGTAAAATTTACGTTTATATTAGCTTGTCTGGAGTGTTCAACTTGATGCCTTCGCGTTGAGAATGCTCCAACAATAGTCAAGCCATCAAATGCCATCCCATCTACCCTGGTAACGTTCTTCCATAACCTTCAAATCTTGGTGAATCGTTCACCTTGCTCGTCGCTAGCAGCACCAAGATTTTCCCTGAAAGTTGGCAAGATGGCTATGCAAAAAATGTACTTTAATACTCATGTTGCATACAAGCGGCTTTGTAGATCCCAATAGTTTCTGAACAATTTTCTGTGGTAATTACCTATGTCACGTGTATTTCCACGAAGTTTCTTGACGACGTTCTTTGAAATGATAGCCAAGCATTTGTTCTTTTCAAGGTCTGATGACATAGTACCGTTGAAATGTTCATCTTTATGAGCTTCGAATTTGTGTACCATCAACCCACCGGCCTTGATTTTTTTCAATTGGACATTCAGAAAATTCAAGATGATTACTTCACACAGTCGCCATCAGTTGACAATGCTTTTTACAACTGTTTCATGAGACCTAGTTTTTATTTGCATGATGGGGAATATTATTTTCTTCCTGTCAACAAGTTGGCTCATGTACAAATGTTTAGGATCTCCGAGTTTAAGATCAATCTCGAGGCCATTCGTCTGAACCCATGCTTCCTCGAGCTCTGCTATCCGCCCTACAGAGAAGCAGGGATACTTTGTGTAATCCCGTTGTTGACCAAGAGAAGGCACACCATTTTAAGGTCAACACAGATGATCCCAATTGTGTTTGTCATATTGCAATAACTCAATGAACTCTCTTTAACACTCCATATTCCTTTCACGAGACAGACCGAATGCCCAATAGGGACTGCGCCAAACAAATGGCCAGTGTGTAGAAGGACACACTTCAAGGCTCCGCTTTGGCTATCAATAAACAATCGCCATTCATTTGGATTGTATATTGAAAGCCCTAATTCCTTCATACCAGGAATGTTATGGCAAAACACAAACCGCTGGCACTGTTTTTCGAAAAGTAACTGCAGAATGTAACTTCTCTCTGGGTTGCGAAGCATGATACCGTTCACTCCTTGTTCAAGTATGTTTTTCTCGTTTCAGTCTTGGATGCTAGTATTTTCTGAGCTTTTTTGGAATAGGGCCCAATCACTCTAAAATCATTCAACTTGTGCTGATCAATCCCTACGAACTGAATTCCTCGTGTAATGTCAAAATCTGCATCATGCTGTCACTGGGGGGCGTTCTTCAACATCACTCAAATCTTCCTAGAGGAGTAATTGTTCGAAAACTGGCACTTTGGAATGTCAGCTGAATGAGGCATTGGGTCTTTATAGGTGACGGTTAGATTAGGATATTCTTTTTACTTTTTTTTTTCTTGTTAAAGTCCTGATTGTTTTCACTATAACAGAAAGTACAGTCTGTGAATGATCTTTTTGCTCTCGCCAAACATGGTGATACCAAATGCCAACTTTTCACGTGTTCCCTTTGTTCGCCATCCGTAATCTCCCTCGACACACTGCTTGCAACACTTTGTGAGGGCCCCATAGCTTGTTCTTAGAATCACCGAGTTTCAACTTTAAAATATGCGAATATATGCTTTGTTTGACAATACTCTGATGGCTTGCCCTCTGACTTGGAAATGGTGAAAACTCCACATATAAGCAAAGGCGTCAGGGTTTGTTTAGGCATTTACGACGAGACGTAGCATGAGCAGACATGGATCTGAAACAAAAAAGAAATAATGCCTATGTAAAATAAAACCTAAGCTGGAATATTCAAAGCTTTGAAAACGAAAAAACCACATCAAACGAAATATTAATTACAATGGTTATGTTGTTACAAGGGTAAAGAAAAGCCATAACAAATCCTCCTAATTTCTACTATCCTAGCTTTCTTTCTGGTTTGCAGATATTGTAGTAACTGACCTATTGGGAGCTGCACACGACATCTCACCGCACTGTCATCAATTGTAAACTGCAGCAGAAAAGTTGCACATAGCTCTCGATGAGTCAAACGTAATCACCCTGGCAAGTTTTACTACAGCTCTACAAGTGGAATTGTTTGCTTATCTGAGTGTAAAGCTGTGGAGAAAAAATTGGGCATATATGTCAGTGGGTATTATGTAGCTACAAGTTAACTACTCTACTTGGGTGCCATATATGGTCAATTAGGTGTGGCAGTTGTGTAAGTGATTCTTAGTAGGCCTGTAGTTGTAGGAAATAGAGAAAATGAGTACATTAGTTAATAAACGCAAAAACCGTTTGCGTTATCATTATGCTTTATCAAATCTATGTTCCAGTCCACCCCCAAACAATTGTATGCTGTAATACTTTTTGCTATATCATTTGAGAGAATGTCTGTTAATTTACTTAGAAAATTATCTATACTGCCATTGGGAGGTCTGTATATACAACCAAAGAAAAACAATTTACCGCAACAACACACTCAACACCAACACAATATATAAATGATTCAGAGAAACATATGTCATTTAAGATTGAGGAGCGATAGTTACTACTGATGTAGAGAGCAACACCACCACCATGTCTGTTTCTGCATTTGGTGAACATGTTGTGTCCTTGGAGCTGGTACATGAAGTGGCTTATTTATATATGTACTATATTTAATATCATCTTTCAAGCTGGTGCGTACCCTTCACAGTGGGCGTATGCTAATTTTTTTACAATTTTCAAGTCAGGTTCACGACCCTTACCAGAAAACTATAAGGGTATAATGAATAGTCTTACCAAACTGTACGACATGGTGCTTTGCCAAGGATTATCATTTTTTTAAAAGCCATATTGCGAACAGGCAGGTAGACAGGCAGGCAAGGGGTGCACAGAACACCTAGTGACCTTACGTCTTCTTACTGAGATGGCTAAAAGAAAAAAGTTCGTCTTATATATCACTTTTGTGGACTATTCAAAGGCCTATGATCGAGTTGTAATGAAAATTTTATTTAATACATTAAAGCGGTTGGGGTGTGGAATGGGCATGTTGTTTGCCATCATAGCCATGTACACTGTGACAAATAGCATTATCGGAACCGCTGTAATAGCATCTACTATCGGTGTGCGCCAAGGTGCCCCCACCTCCTGCTGGCTTTTTGTACTGTATGTGAATGATATGATACATTTGATTAAGACTAACTGTGATTTTGATGTTTTTTTTATCATGGCTCCATGTACTAGTCCTCATGGACGACACTGTCTTGTTGTCCACAACAAGGGCTGGCATGATTAGGAAAATACAGCTTTTAAATCAATATTGCGCCCCTCATGCTATGAAAATTAATTTAGTCAAAACCAAATTTATGGTTATAAATGGTGTTGCCTCGGACAAGGAACCGCTCGTTGTGGACACCCTGACGGTGGAGCACTGTAACCAATTAATATATTTGGGCTGCCCTTTCGTCGCTGACGGTTCCACTTCCTCAGCCATAAAAGCCCATGCTCACAGAGTCACATGTCACGTACTTAAGTTTATTGAATTCCCTAATAAAAACAATGATATTCCATTTCCTATAAAATTTAAGTTGTTTCATAGTGCTTTATGTCATCAATGCTGTGGGGATGTGAATCGTGGTTGAACGGAGACTTAAAGCCTAACTGACTGACATAAGCTATATATGTGGTGTTTAAAAAGACTATTAAGTGTTCGAAAAACAACCCCCAATGACTTGTGTCTGGTAGAATCTGGTCTTCCCCCAGTACAAACAATAATAAAGAGTAACCAGCGTACGTTCTTCTCAAAAATGTGGACAGAAAGATCAACTATGGAAGATGATCCATTTGTTTTTGTGTTAAATATGGTGATGGAAGAAAACGTTCCTATATTATCTAATTATGTTCGAGACTTAGTAAGAAATTATACTGAAAATGTAGGAAATGCAAGAGAAGAGTTAAGGATAAAAGTTGCAGCTTCTACCTCAACAAAATTTCAATATTATTATACTGTAAACCCTGAACATGAAATTTTTAAAAGAAAAGACACTGTTAACGAATTGAAACGTATTTCCTGGACACGGTTGCGCTTAAGCGCGCACTCTCTTGCCATTGAAGAGGGTAGATGGAACAGAAGGGGCAGAGGAAGACTGCCCACCTAGGAACGGTTGTGTGAGTGCAGTGAAGTGCAAACGGAAAAACATGTATTTGAGCAATGTCCCTTATCACAACAGCTACGTGATTTTTATCAAATTTCAACTTTGGAAAATTTAATGAATTAAAGAGATGATTATGACGTGATTTTTTCTGTTGTTCATGACATTTTATTGCTATTTCAAGGCTGAAATCAACGTTTCTCTTATTTTGGTATGAATTGTCTCCATTGTGTAATTCATTTTGCTCCTCTTTTTTCGATTGTAATTTTTTTTCGATTTTTAATTTTCGATGTTTTAACAAAACGTTCTTTTTATATTGGTTTTCTTAATTTTGATGTTTTATTTGTGCCACGTTTTTTGTATCATTAACTTATTGATTATTAGTTTTATTATTATTACCTAGTTTTCTGTTTTCACGCAGGTTATAGATGATTTTTAGATTTTACAGTTTTTTCTTGTACTTTGTGTTTCTTTTTAACTTGTACTTTGTCAGAATTTAATCTTAATTTATGTAGCTTAAATGCGATGTTATTTTCAAATTTTTGTATATAGTAGAGTTGCTGAATTTTTAGGTTGAGCTGATAGGAAATGACATATTTATTACATGGAAGTATATATATATATATTTTTTTTATGTGAAAAAAATACTAAGGCGCCACATCGAGTCCCATTAACATTTTTTAGAGCCTTGATACTTCTGTTAATTACTGATTAGAGTAAATTTCTGGTCCATGAGTGATTTTCGGTATATAATGTAATTTATTTGTATGCTTTTTTGAGGACCATAAAATATCTATCTGTCTATATATCTACACTGCTGAAATGTCCGGGTCGAGTCTTGTTTCAACAAAGCCGAGCACGTCAAACTTTGGAAAGTTATTTTGATAACATGGAATCCTCAACACATTGTAAATTCGTTGGAATGCTCCGGATATTCATAGAAAACAACGTAAGAGAGTATGCATCACTTGATATTGTGAAATATTCAATAAATTTGTACTCAGATTTTTGCAAACTTAACTGCCTAAGCTGCATGTAAAAATTATTGACATCTCTTTCATTTTGCTTATCGCCCCTGAAAAAAGTGAGGGGATCGAAATTAATTTAATTGGGTATTCACATGTATTATTTTGAGACTTTCTTATTTGAAAAAAATGTTATTGAGCTTCGTTGAGGCAAAGGGGTAATTACCTCCGCCAACAAAGTTGGGGGGTTTATTTTTCACACCTCTGTTTGTCTGTTGTCTTTTTGGGTTAGTTACGGGATTTCTAAAAAATTTTAGGGGAAATAATTTGGCCAAAAATCGGTATACCATGTCTATTTGGTTAAAGGGAAAACCCTGATTTAATTTTTGGATGAAATCTATTGACAACTGTTGCCATGGCACCAATTGAGAAATTTTGGGCGGAGGTATCGCTCTACTGAGTGCCCGCCCCTATTTGGGTTTAAATTTTTTCCATGAGTGAAGTTATCAAAATATAATATATATATTTAAATGTAGGTTCGAAAAATTGTTACTTTTTTGCACAAACCTTAAAGGCCCCCGCTTACCCGACGGGGGAAAACCCACTTTCCACCTCCTTCCCGCCTTCTTGGTTTTTCCGCTAGGAGTAACCCATCAGCCCCTTTTCACCCCACGTTAGCCGGAGTCCCCTCCACCAGATGACGAACCACCATCGGCACCAACAGAAAACCCTTTTGCCCCCCTAGCCCCCCTGTTGTAGCGGGGAGCAAATCGTCGCGTCCTTAGTAAGTCATCGGGGTAAAACCCCACCAACTGGACCCCCATCGACAGTGACCCGATCTCAGCACGAAACCCGTGGCACCACAGCCAACCCACTGTGGAGTGGGATGAAGCCCCAAACGTGAGTCCCTGGCCGAGTGGTCGAAATCCTTCGTGCGTCGAACCAAACTCCATCGAATTTGTCTTGATTGGTGGGGTTGCGTTTTTTTTTTTTTTCTTTTACAACACCTGGTTCTTTGAAAAGGCAATTTTTCCATCGATCTTGCTTGTTTTAACGGGAAAAATTTACTTTCTTTAGGCCTGAAGCAGGACACAGATCCTCGTTGAGTAGATTTGCGTTTTTCCTTTCAACTTCCTTTTCGAGCACAGAGTCACGGTCACGAAACCCTTTCGAACCTTACAACGACCGGCCTGGGGGGGTTGAGGATTCGGCTGTAAAATCTGTGTGCTCGTTTCCGAGCTACGTCCGGTAGTTGTAGCTTGTCCCTTTTAGAAATTTGATACAATGTAGCAGTCTGTTCCCCACGTTTTCCGGGATTTTGCTCTCGAATACGGTTAATCGTAGATTATTGCGTCGGTGAGTCTTCCTGTGTTGAGTCGTTGCTTTAGTGATTTTGACTTGTGTGTTTCATTGCTGCTTACTCTCTTGTTTTCCTTTTTTTTAAACTTTTTTACTTGTTTCATCCGGCGAATTTATTCTGGGTGAATTTCTAGGCTTTTTTTTATATCACCCTTAGTTTCCCAGGATGTTTATTCCGGCTTGACTGATCTGTTAAATGTCCAAGCACTACGATATCCCCTTTCCTGGGGAACCAAAAGGGTTTACACATAAGCTCCATGTTGATATTAGGTAAGGGGAACGGGCCGGAGAAGCACGTCCGCACCCCGCCAAAGCCATGAAAAAATCCTTCAAAAAATATGTGTGTCATGTTGTGTGTTTTTGTGTGTGTGTTTTTGGGGGGGTGTGTGTGTTTGGTGTGTGGTTTTTTNCAAGTTTGACATCCGTAATCTCTCGACACGCTGCACACTGTGGGCCCTACTTGTGATCACCGAGTTTCACTTTAAAATATGCGAAATATGCTTGTTTGACAATACGCTGATGCTGCCCTGACTGGAATGGTGAAACTACCACATATATACAGAAGGATCAGGGTTGTTTAGCATTTACGACGAACGTAGCAGGAGCAGACATGATCTGAAACAAAAGAAATATATACCTATGTAAATAAAACACTAAGCTGGAATAGTTACAAGCTTTGAAAACAAAAAAACCAGCATAAAACGAAATAGAAATTACAATGGTATGTTGTTACAAGGTTAAGAGAAAAGCCATAACAAATCCTCCTAATTTCTACTATCCTAGCTTTCTGTTTGCAGATATTGATAGTACTGACCTATTGGGAGCTGCACACACCTCTCACCGCACTGTCTCAATTGTAACTGCACAAACAAGTTGCCACATAGCTCTCGATGAGTCAAATCGTAATCAACTGGCAAGTTTTACTACAGCTCACAAGTGGAATTTTGCTTATCTGGAGGGTAAGCTGTGGAGAAAAAATGGTCAGATATGTCAGTGGGTATTATGTAGCTACAAGTGAACGACTCTACTTGGGATGTCCATATATGGTCAATTAGTGTGGCAGTTGTGTCAGTGATTCTAGTAGGCCTGGTAGTTGTAGGAAATAGAGAAAATGAGTACATTAAGTTAATAAACTCAAAAACGTTTGCGTTATCATTATGCTTTAGCAAATCTATGTTCCAGTCACCCCCAAACAATTGTATGCTGTAATACTTTTTGCTATATACATTTGAGAGAATGTCTGTTAATTTACTTAGAAAATTATCTATACTGCCATTGGGAGGTCTGTATATACAACCAAAGAAAAACAATTTACCGCAACAACACACTCAACACCAACACAATATATAAATGATTCAGAGAAACATATGTCATTTAAGATTGAGGAGCGATAGTTACTACTGATGTAGAGAGCAACACCACCACCATGTCTGTTTCTGCATTTGGTGAACATGTTGTGTCCTTGGAGCTGGTACATGAAGTGGCTTATTTATATATGTACTATATTTAATATCATCTTTCAAGGTGGTGCGTACCCTTCACAGTGGGCGTATGCTAATTTTTTTACAATTTTCAAGTCAGGTTCACGACCCTTACCAGAAAACTATAAGGGTATAATGAATAGTCTTACCAAACTGTACGACATGGTGCTTTGCCAAGGATTCATCATTTTTTTTAAAAGCCATATTGCGAACAGGCAGGTAGACAGGCAGGCAAGGGGTGCACAGAACACCTAGTGACCTTACGTCTTCTTACTGAGATGGCTAAAAGAAAAAAGTTCGTCTTATATATCACTTTTGTGGCTATTCAAAGGCCTATGATCGAGTTTGTAATGAAAATTTTATTTAATACATTAAAGCGGTTGGGGTGTGGAATGGGCATGTTGTTTGCCATCATAGCCATGTACACTGGTGACAATAGCATTATCGGAACCGCTTGTAATAGCATCTACTATCGGTGTGCGCCAAGGTGCCCCCACCTCCTGCTGGCTTTTTGTACTGTATGTGAATGATATGATACATTTGATTAAGACTAACTGTGATTTTGATGTTTTTTTTATCATGGCTCCATGTACTAGTCCTCATGGACGACACTGTCTTGTTGTCCACAACAAGGGCTGGCATGATTAGGAAAATACAGCTTTTAAATCAATATTGCGCCCCTCATGCTATGAAAATTAATTTAGTCAAAACCAAATTTATGGTTATAAATGGTGTTGCCTCGGACAAGGAACCGCTCGTTGTGGACACCCTGACGGTGGAGCACTGTAACCAATTAATATATTTGGGCTGCCCTTTCGTCGCTGACGGTTCCACTTCCTCAGCCATAAAAGCCCATGCTCACAGAGTCACATGTCACGTACTTAAGTTTATTGAATTCCCTAATAAAAACAATGATATTCCATTTCCTATAAAATTTAAGTTGTTTCATAGTGCTTTATGTCATCAATGCTGTGGGGATGTGAATCGTGGTTGAACGGAGACTTAAAGCCTAACTGACTGACATAAGCTATATAATGTGGTGTTTAAAAGACTATTAAGTGTTCGAAAAAACAACCCCCAATGACTTGTGTCTGGTAGAATCTGGTCTTCCCCCAGTACAAACAATAATAAAGAGTAACCAGCGTACGTTCTTCTCAAAAATGTGGACAGAAAGATCAACTATGGAAGATGATCCATTTGTTTTTGTGTTAAATATGGTGATGGAAGAAAACGTTCCTATATTATCTAATTATGTTCGAGACTTAGTAAGAAATTATACTGAAAATGTAGGAAATGCAAGAGAAGAGTTAAGGATAAAAGTTGCAGCTTCTACCTCAACAAAATTTCATATTATTATACTGTAAACCCTGAACATGAAATTTTTAAAAGAAAGACACTGGTTAACGAATTGAAACGTATTTCCTGGACACGGTTGCGCTTAAGCGCGCACTCTCTTGCCATTGAAGAGGGTAGATGGAACAGAAGGGGCAGAGGAAGACTGCCCACCTAGGAACGGTTGTGTGAGTGCAGTGAAGTGCAAACGGAAAAACATGTATTTGAGCAATGTCCCTTATCACAACAGCTACGTGATTTTTATCAAATTTCAACTTTGGAAAATTTAATGAATTAAAGAAATGATTATGACGTGATTTTTTCTGTTGTTCATGACATTTTATTGCTATTTCAAGGCTGAAATCAACGTTTCTCTTATTTTGGTATGAATTGTCTCCATTGTGTAATTCATTTTGCTCCTCTTTTTTCGATTGTAATTTTTTTTTCGATATTTAATTTTCGATGTTTTAACAAAACGTTCTTTTTTATATGGTTTTTCTTAATTTTGATGTTTTATTTGTGCCACGTTTTTTGTATCATTAACTTATTGATTATTAGTTTTATTATTATTACCTAGTTTTCTGTTTTCACGCAGGTTATAGATGATTTTTAGATTTTACAGTTTTTTCTTGTACTTTGTGTTTCTTTTTAACTTGTACTTTGTCAGAATTTAATCTTAATTTATGTAGCTTAAATGCGATGTTATTTTCAAATTTTTGTATATAGTAGAGTTGCTGAATTTTTAGGTTGAGCTGATAGGAAATGACATATTTATTACATGGAAGTATATATATATATATTTTTTTTATGTGAAAAAAATACTAAGGCGCCACATCGAGTCCCATTAACATTTTTTAGAGCCTTGATACTTCTGTTAATTACTGATTAGAGTAAATTTCTGGTCCATGAGTGATTTTCGGTATATAATGTAATTTATTTGTATGCTTTTTTGAGGACCATAAAATATCTATCTGTCTATATATCTACACTGCTGAAATGTTCCGGGTCGAGTCTTGTTTTCAACAAAGCCGAGCACGTCAAACTTTGGAAGTTATTTGATAACATGGAATCCTCAACACATTGTAATTCGTTGGAATGCTCCGGATATTCATAGAAAACAACGTAAGAGAGTATGCATCACTTGATTTTGTGAAATATTCAAAAAATTTTTTCCCCGTTTTTGCAAACTTAACTGCCTAAGCTGCGGTAAAAATTTTGCCCTCTTTTTTCATTATTGTATTTTATCGTCCTAAAACATAAATGGGATCAAAATTAAGTTTTTTAAGGTTTTTCACATGTTTTAAATTTTTAACATTTTAAATTTTGAAAAAAGGGTTATTGAGTTTCTTCTTTTGAGGAAAAGGGAAAAATTACCCCCGCCAACAAATTTGGGAGGGATTTATTTTTCACCCCGGGGATCCTGTCTGCCCCTGGCCCTTTTTGTTGGTGTACAGGATTTCTAAAAAATTTTCCAAAAATTTTGGGGCCCAAAACCCTTTTAACCATGTCTTTTTTGGTAAAAAGGAAGACCCTGTTTTAAAATTTTGGGATGAAACTATTGACAAACTTTTCCAGGGCAACCCAATTGATAAATTTTTCCGGGGCGGAGGTTGCCCCTCTTCTGAGGGGCCCGCCCCCTAGTTGGTTAAGGGTTTTTCCATGATGAAGTTTCTATGTAGTTTAAAATTATTTAATGTATTTTTACAAAAAATTGTTTATTTATTTTGCCGAAAACCTGAGGTCCCCCCCTTATCCTGAACGGTGAAACCCCCTTTTCTCACCTCCTTTCCCGCCCCGTCTTGGTCTTTCCGCTAGGGTAACCCATCAGCCCCTTTTTTCCCCACTTTTACCCGTAGTCCGCCCCCACCAGATGACGAACCACCATCGCCCCAACAAAAACCCGTTTTTGCCCCCCTTTTGCCCCCTTTTGTTGAACCCAGGGGGTAGCAACCTCGTCGCGTCGCTTACTAATTCTTTCGGCTTTCCAAGCCACCAAAAACTGGCCCCCCAGTCGACAGTGCCCGATCTCAGCAGGGGGGGGGGGAAAAAAAGCACCCGGGGCCGCGGCCGAACTGTGGAGGGGGGGTAGGGGGGGGCCAAAAAGGGTTAAAGTCCGGGGCCCAGATTGGTCAAAACTCCTTCGTGCTTTCAAACAAACCCATGCGAAATCTTTCTTGTTTTGTTGGTTGGCAGCCCTTGTTTTTTTTTTTTGACAATCAGCCGGGTATGCTTGAAAAAGGCTTTTTCCATCTGATTTTTGCTTGTTTTAAGGGGGGGGGCCGGAAAATTTTGACTTGCCCTTGAGCGCCTGAGATGCGGGAAACACAGATCCTCGTTGATGTAAATTTTGCTTTCCCTTTTTAAACTTCCCTTACTTTTTTCCGTAACAGTCACGGCCCACAAAACCTTACAAACCTTCAACGCCCGGGCCTGGGGGCTTTTGGAGGTTCGGGCTTTTAAAACTCTGTGTGCTCTTTCCCAGAGCAAACCCCCGGTATTGTAGCTTGCCTTTCAAAATATTTTATACCCCTTTGTAGGGGGTCGGGTTCCCACTTTTCTCCGGCTTTTTGCTCTCGAATCTTTTTAAATCAAAGATTTTTGCGTCGGCTGTAGTCTTCCTGTTATTTTGACCCTATTTTTTCAGCTTCAGTGATTCTTGACTTGTTGTTTCAATTGTGTTTTATTTCCCCTTGATTGCCCTTTTTTTTAAATTTTTTAAATAAACTTTTTCATCTCGGCAAAATTTAAATTTCCCTGGGTAATTCTAGGTTTTTTTTTATATCACTAAAGGGTATTTCCCAAAGGGATTTTTATTGGTTTTAAACTGATCCTTTATAATGTCCAAAAGCCCTACGTTTCCCCCTTTTTCCTGGGAATCCAGAAGGGTTTTTACACTACTAAGCCCCATGTTGTATATTGGTAAGGGTACAGGCCGGGAAGAAACGTCCGCACCCTGCCAAACCCAATAAAAAATCCTTCAAAAAATATGTGGGTGCTTTTGTGGGTTTGTGGGGTGTTGTTGGGTGTGGTGGTGTGTGTGTGTTTTGTGGGTGTGTGTGTGTGTGTGTGTTTTTGGGGGGTTCGAATTTTTAATAGAACCCCACACACGGCCAACCTAAACGTCCAGCCTGTCCAAGGGTTCCCCCTGTGCTGATGCCTTTAAAAAATATGGGGCCCCGGGGAATCACAGGGGGAACGTGGGCCCAAACCCCGAGGCACTCTGCCCAGTGACCAACGAAGAAAACAACCCGATTGGATTTGCACTAAACTTTTGTTGTCAATTTTAACTACTACTAAAAACCCTCAATCCGGGGGTTCCGTGGGCCCCCCCGCACTTGTCTTTTTTCTATTGATGTCAACCCCTTGCCCGGGTAAATACTGAAATGCTGGTCATTTCTTCTGTTTTAAACTTGAGTCAACTCTTGCTTGAAATTAAATTTATCTCTGTGCGGGCAGGAAATGGACATTAACCAACAAGACTTTGGGTTTTCTCGTTCTTTCCCATTCCTCTTTTTTTAGCCCAAGTATTTTTTTTTTAAACTTCTCTGAGGGACTTTTTCGAGCTAAATAAAGGGGATAATTTTCCTAAAGCGATCAGATCACGACAACGTGGTGGTATCCCCCAAACATGTTTGAAAACTTCAAAATGCATTTCTTCCGCGGTCCCACCCTCTACGGGTTAACTTTACATATTTTGAAAAAAAAAACCTGTCCCCAAGGCAGCAAAGTAGGGAAGCGTATGTGACAAGGTTTTTTATATAAGATGCTTTTATTACAATTTTTAAAAACCCTAAGATCATCAAAATTTATACATACTATTTTTTTTTTTTTTTTTTTTTACATCAAAAAAGGACTTTGGCCAAAGGGGACAACAAAAATGGGGAAAAAAAACCCGCTTAGTTTTCCAGTCCCCCATAAAGAAAAACCGTAAATAAAAAATATAAAAAAAAAGGATTAGCCAAAATTTTGTTCGGAGGGGTCTTTTTCTCTTCTTTTTAAAAATTTAAGTCATAGGAAAGTGGGAAAAAAAGAAAAAGGAAAAAGAGTTCCCAAAAGTTTTACCCCGTGACAGGGGGAAAAGGAAAGATGCTGAAATTTAAATCTTGCCCTTGGAAGATGGACAGAAAAAGGTTTAGAATGAGTAGAAAGTCCCTTTTGCAGCGAGGCCCCGGGAGGGGGGAGGGATGCAGTTTTGCAAATTCAAAGAGCAGTGAGCATGAAAAAAAACTGAGAAAAAGAGGCAAGAGAAGCAAAATTGCGGGGGGGTGTTTAAAGATTGAAGAGACAGTCAGAGAGGGGAGTTGATGAGACGAAAATCTTTTGACTCAAACCCCGTTTAGGAAGCTTTTATGAGTGGGTCCCCCAAAAAATGTGAGACATCTCCATGCATTTACGGATAAGGCCCCCTGTAAGAGCAAACAATTGGGGGAAAAAAAAAGGACGCAGACCCCCCACAAAACAACCAACTTCTTAAAGCTGTTTTAGCAAGAGATGAAATGAGATTTCCCGTTTTGATTTTTGTAAAAAGGAAAAGTCCTAAATGTTTTATTGTAGAAAAGGGGACGTTTTAGTTCCTTGAAGAAAGGGGGTAGTTTATCTGGTAGGTTTTTTCGAGTGGATTGGTTAAAAAATTGGGTTTTTTTTAGGATTGAACAAACAAGGGTTTGCTTTGCCCCAATCAAATTTAGAAGATCGAATTTGGGGGTTCGGTGGCATCTCTGATATGAAGGTGTAGAGTAGATCTCTGATATATATGAATATGTGTTTCTCTTATCTGAACAAACTTTTCGATTTTTATTTAATTTAAATGCTGATAAACGAAAACTATACAATATAAAATTTAACTGAGTATATCAACTGAATGCATACGACCTTAGCGTTTGATTGATATATAACATGATATGGATAAGTAAAAACTGCAAAATTACATTTTTCAACATTTTCTTATTTATATTGATTTAACCCAACAAGATCGTGACAAAATGTATCAATGTTCCGCAACTTATTTTTTCCTAGACTTTTGCTATGTTTTAAAAATATACTTTCTGCACATAAATCAGGAGAAATAATTTATGTTGCAATTT
>JACEEZ010022110.1:55000-100000 GCA_016584305.1 Chionoecetes opilio
GGGGGTGGCCACTTCTGTTTTCAAGATGGTGCATGCCCCCCATTGATGGCTCCAGGTTGGCCCCCTGGTTTTTTGGCGAACATCGCCACGATCGTTTCCCGGACCCCCCCCTCTTTAAGCCCAACACAGCGTAGCGGCCCCCATCACCACCGGAGTGCAGTTTTATGGATCCGACCCCTCTTCTCCTGTGAGAGGGATGGCAGTTTTTCGGCGCGGTGCCAAAACCCTGAGGAAGGATCTTCCCGTCCCAAAGAAAGGTAAGAGGGGGAAAAGGATAAATTTTGGATTTTTTTGAAAGTGGGTTTATTGTTTTTCAAGAGGGGATTAGAAAATCTTTTGGGAACTGGCCCCAACTATTGGGTAGTGAAAAAGGGGAAAGGGGGGAGAAGGAAGGGGGGGAAAAGTTTTTGGGATGGGGCCCTTTGCCCCCGGCCTAATCGCTTGGTGGAGAAAGGGCCCCGACTCAGAAATGGTGGTTGGGAGCTTGCGAATTTACTAAATAATAGCCCACCATCCTTCTTTTTGGCTCTGTTGCGGCTACTGAGAGAGAGCTTTCAGGGCAAAAAAAAACCCCCCGATTTTTGCCTTTTAGAAAGATGAAAACCCGCCTCCCCTTCTCCCCCCCTGGGAAGAAAAGGGTTCCTTTTTTCTTCGGAATGGCTCAGAGTGAGGGCCATTTTGGGGTTCCAAAGGCTGGGAGACTTTCTTGGAAGGTCTTTTTTGTTTTTCGGCAGGGGGGTGACTCCAGAGTTATTTTTTGCTTTTTGCTCAGGGGGGGCTTCCACTCGTCGAAAAAGGGCCGTAATCTTTTTTCCCCCTCACGCTAGTTTCTGCGATGGTGGGGACCCAGCTGTGTCCAAAGTCGGGACCTCCTTTGCAGCCCCCAGCCACTCTGCTGCACCCTCTTCTTCCTTCCTTTGTGTGCGAGAAAAATCGTCGTTTTTAAAAGTTTCCCCGGCTGGGAAGTTTTTCTCCTTTTTAGTAGAAAAACCCATGGCCAAGAAGCCAAACTCGGTTTTTCTTTCCCCCGGTCAGACCTAGGGCGAAAAGAGGAAAAAGTTTAAGATCGATCCGCCACCTCTAAAATTAAACCCATTAGCCTGAAACTTTTTTCAACGACAGTTTTTAAGACAAGGCAGAATACCCCAAAAGTACGTGAAAAAATTGACTTTGAAAAATTACCCTATGCGCTATTTGGGCCCAACCGCATGTTTGCTATGATTTGGTTGTAAAGATATTTTTCGACATTTACAACAAAAAATGGGGCTGGTAAAAACGGCAAAAATTCAAAATTACCTGGGACCACACACAGTCGTCACAATACAACAATCATTGGGGGGATAGCCGGGGGGGCGTCGCCTGCTCACCATACCACGCCATCCCCCGGGGGGCACCCCGCCGGTTCCCCTGAGGCTCCCTTTCCCTACCAAGCAAAATCTCACGGGAAAAATCAACTTGCCCCAGCCAGAGCCCTTTTGGGCGCCCCTTTGGGCCCCCTCCACGCCGGGTTGTTCTACAAATACAACCCCGGGGAAAGGGTCGGGTTTTTGGGGAGCGTGCCCCTGCCCATTAGCCGAAGTTGGGGGCCCGCGGACATGCAGGTAATAGGCCTCGATTCAGTCTCCGGTGCAACGCTGATTTGACACGTTATCCAGGTACCCCAGATTATCAAGACATTTATTTCCAAAGGATTGATTCGTCTCTTCAAGTCACTTTTAGTGTCCATGTCCACAAACCATAGAGTAAGACAGGGATCACAAACGACTTGAAGATCCGGATCTTTGTCCTCCTGCACAGGTACCGACAACGCCAAATACTCCCGCTGAGCGAGTCCATAACACCGTGGGCTATGCCAATCCGCCGTAAGACTTCTTGACGTGACCCGCCGTCATTATGGACTGCGCTACCAAGGTATGTAAAACTTTCCAAGATCTCAATGTCCTCGCCACACGCATGAACAGACTGTACTGCTTCATCTAGTAAATCTCCAAACACCTGGACCTTGGTCTTGAGCCAGGAGACCTCAAGTCCCAAAGGCTTTGCCTCCTCGTGCAGCGCCTCGAGAGCCATCACCAGGACCTCCAGCGACTCAGCAAAGATTACTGCATCATCGGCAAAAACAAGATCAGTGATCTTGGTGTTGCCGACGGATGCTCCACAATCACTTTGATCTACAACCTTGTCCAATACCCAGTCCATACAAGCGTTGAAAAGTGATGGGGCAAGGACGCACCCTTGCCTCACTCCTGTATTCACAGGAAAGAAGCTGGATACACCTGCCCCACACTTCACAGCACTCTCAGTCCCAGAATACAGACCAGTTATCAAACCAATAGTCCTTGCAGTAGTCACAGATAGCGTAGTAGTATTTGGGGCAGACAGGCTTGTTACATGTGACACACCTGAACCGTGTCTTCTTATCAAGCTTGTTTGGACAAGCACAGCACTGCGCCTTTGGCTCTTTTGACAAACCTGCTGGATTCTTTCTGGGGCCACGCATTCCAGTGGGGTTCATCCCGCACACTTGGGCTATTACAGCCCTCACCTGCCGGTGCTGAGCCGGGGCGCTGAGGCGGCTCTCCGCTGAGGGCTTTCTTTATAAGGTCCAAGGCCAACTGCTCCATATATTTTTTCCTGGTCAGGGGTGTGTTCCCATCACGGATCATGTTGTGTTTGTGGATGATCCACGAGTTTATTAGAGCTGCATTCAGGATGCCGTAGAAGAGGCACAGGGGCCACCTCTTTGTTTTCCTGCTGCAGCTGTACTGTGCACACATTTGGTCAAAGGTGTCCACACCACCTTTTGTCTTGTTGTAGAAATCGATCATCTCTGGCTTCCCAGTCCCTGTTATGGATGGCTGCGTGTGCATGGAGGACATTAGGAGAACGGTCTTCTTGGCAGTAGCTGTGTCTGGAACGTAGGAGACCAAAGTTATGTCATTGGTGAAGAGGAATGCACTAGTTCCTGGTACCCTGTTGCTCTTTTCCTTCATCATGATTGGAATCTCTTTCTTATTCCCCTTCACAGTTCCCACCAGCGCCATCCCACAGTTATGGAGCAGATCTTGGATGAGGGGCACTGAGGTGAACCAGTTGTCAACAGTAACATTACGGTTGGTGTGGTGGTAGGGCCGTGTCAGGTCACAAGTAAATGTGTGGCCAAGATTTTCCCCAACTCGCGCAGGGGTTCCCTGCTTCCCCAAGCAAGGAATGCCTGTGAGAAGGTAGTTGGTGGTCACGTCATTGGCCAATACAAGTTTGAGCCCATACTTAGCTGGCTTGTTCGGAATGAACATCCTGAAGGAACATTTACCCCTGTAGGCAAGCAGCTGTTCATCCACAGTAATGTATTCATGTGGAATAAAATGTTTTTCACAGGAGCCAAAAAACATGTCCCACACACTCCTAATGGGAGCTAATTTATCGGTGTCGCGCCTCACTGCCCGCGTACGCATGTTGTCAAAGCGCAGGCAGGTTAGCAGGAAGGTAAATCGGCACTCCGACATGGCAGCCCTGTAGAAGGCCGACCCTGTAATAGGGCTCCACACTTCCTTGGTGGACAGGTGGTTGTCGTGCCTGTAACCACTAAAAATAATAACACCAAGCAAGGCTCGTATCTCTGTTGCTGTGGTCCTCTGAATGGTCGCAGTTTTCCTAGTAAACTTTGCTGCAATCTCATCTATTTTCTGGTTTGTCCATTGTACAACCTGTGCTACAAGTTCGTCACTTATAAAGAGACAGAAGCACTCTTGACAGGTTTTAGCTTGCGCAGCTTCTTGTGTGGGGCCAGGAGTAAATGGTCCAATAATATTTCTTGCTGCTGTCCTTGTCGCTGCTACCACCTGAGGCCTTGTTTTCCACACGTAACCCTGCCTGCTCGTCATTGTGACATGGTTGAATTTTACAAGCAGGTCTTCATCATCTCTACCAGCACAGTCACGTCGTCGTCGTCGTCCCCGGGTGGCAGCAGGAGTAGCAGCAGGAGTAGCAGCAGGAAGGTCGTCTGGGTCGTCTGAGTTAGTAGCCTGTGGGTCAGCAGAAGGGCCAGCAGCAGGGGTGGTCACAGCAGGCCCATCAGCAGGGGTGGTCACAGCAGGGTCAGCAGAAGTAGAAGGTGCAGCAACAGAGAAGGCAGCATCGGGAGAGGTGGCAGGCGAGCGGCTTGGTGGACGGCGTGCCCGCTTGGCACGACCGCGATAATCCTTTGCCTCCCTACGACGGCCTGTTCTCACGCCTGCCTCGTGGTCACTATCTGAATCACTTTCACTAGACATGTCTTGTGGTCGTAAGACAAAGTCAGCATCGCGGTCACTATCGTATATTTCCTCACATTCAAGTTCGTCACTGTCTTCGTCACTACTTTCCCCAGTAGCCGTGAACAAAATACCTTCTATCTCTTCCTGAGACACATTTTCACGTCTGGAAGCCATGATGAACACTTTCGCTTTACACTGTAAATTTGCTGTAAGTTTATCACTTCCTGAAAGGGAAAATAATTAATCACTATAACCACACTTATTGCCGTATCCGTAAACAAGGGTACGTAGAACCCTATTTGGTTTTAACCCTGTATTTGTAAACAAGGGTACGTCGTACCCTAATGACGTTCTATGGACAAAATCAGGGCGCGGAGGGGAGCGACGTGACCTACCGCTGTCAAGGTTGGGGAAACACTGAAGCTATAGCGAGTATGAGCGCAATGGGTCCATCAGAACATCACGGGATACTAATGATGTCACTAGCGACGGGTTCCTCGTACCCATGTTTAGCGTTCTAGGGTTTCACTTATGAGGAAGCTACCGACGGACGTCTCTCTTTCCTATAGATGTACTCGTTAGTGCAGAGACAGCAGGATTTAAGACCACAGTATTCTGCAAACCCACTAACAAGGGACTCTGCCTCAACGGGGAAAGCGAGTGCCCTAAGCGTTACCTGCATTCCACCATCAGCGCTTATGTCAGACAAGCCCTCTCTCACTGCTCTAATTGGAAAGACGCCCACCAAGAACTTGAGCGCGTTACCCAAGTACTTATTAACTACGGCTACTCTAACTCTGATGTGGCCCACACCATGCACCTTGCCTGGTTAAATTTTACCGTCTTTGTCTATCTACTTCCACCTTTCCTTCTTGCTGGAAGTTTGCTCACATCCAACCTGTTCCTAAGAAGGGTGACCGTTCTAATCCTTCAAACTACCGTCCTATAGCTTTGACTTCCTGCCTTTCTAAAGTTTTTGAATCTCTACTTAATAAGAAGATTCTTAAGCATCTATCTGCTCTCAATCTTCTATCTGATCGTCAGTACGGTTTCCGTAATGGGCGATCTACTGGCGATCTACTAGCTTTCCTAACTGAATCTTGGTCATCCTCCTTTAGGGGTTTCGGTGAAACTTTTGCTGTTGCCCTTGACATATCAAAAGCTTTTGATAGAGTCTGGCACAAATCTTTAATTTCCAAATTACCCTCATTCGGTTTCTATCCCTCTCTCTGTACCTTCATCTTAAGTTTCCTTTCAAAGCGTTCTATTGCAGCTACTGTAGACGGACATTGTTCTTCTCCTAAATCTATCAATAGTGGTGTTCCCCTGGGTTCTGTCCTATCACCCACTCTCTTTCTATTATTCATTAATGATCTTCTAAGTCTAACTCAAAGCCCTATCCACTCCTACGCTGATGATTCTACCCTGCATTTTTCAACGTCGTTCATTAGACGTCCAACTCAACAGGAACTAAGTGATTCACGGAGAGATCCCACCGAGCGCCTAACTTCTGATCTTTCTATAATTTCTGATTGGGGCAAAGCAAACCTTGTTTTGTGCAATGCCTCAAAAACCCAATTTCTTCACCTATCTACTCGACAAAACATACCAGATAACTATCCCCTCTTCTTCAATGACACTCAACTGTCTCCTTCTTCTACAATGAACATTCTAGGACTATCCTTTACTAAAAATCTGAACTGGAAATCTCACATCTCATCTCTTGCTAAAACAGCTTCTAAGAAGTTAGGTGTCCTGTGGCGTCTGCGTCCTTTTTTTTCTACCTCCCAATTGCTTGCTCTCTACAGGGGCCTTATCCGCCATGTATGGAGTATGTCTCACATGTTTGGGGAGGATCCACTCATACAGCTCTCCTAAACAGGGTTGAGTCAAAAGCTTTTTGTCTCATCAACTCCTCTCCTCTGACTGACTGTCTTCAATCTTTAAATCACCGCCGCAATGCTGCTTCTCTTGCTATCTTGTACCTTTATTTTCATGCTCACTGCTCTTCTGAACTTGCTAACTGCATGCCGTCCCCCCCTCCCGCGACCTTTTTTTTTTTACACCAAAATAATGTCATGTCACTCATTTGCCCTTTTAAATATATCTGTAGTGAATATTAGTGTTTATGAATAAATTTCATATGCCAAAAAATCTATATATACAGGTATTACACACTACTGTTTGATCACTTGATGCAGAGTTACCGATTTTCCAATGTTATCGATATGGATTAATCATTATGGCCGCAATCCTGAATTTCAAGGTTTTCCTGTTGTTGGATTCCAAGGGACTTTTAGTATGTTATTTAGAACCTAACTCTGAGTAAACCCTGAAAAAATCTGCTTGTTAGGACTTTTTTCTAGCTTTTGGTTAAATTTGACCTAATGCTCTTGGACTATTGGTCATGGGTGGCCATTTTCAATATTGGGCTCTAGAAAAGTTAGCCGTCATTTCCCAGAGGGGCATAGGAGCGAAGTTTTCTTTAAAATGGTCCAGGTTATCAAATCCATCGAGAAAAAAAGGTAGGAAGAAAATGGTCACGGACTAATAATATCAATAATGAAAATAATAAGTTATAAAAATGGTGTTAATAGCAATTTACCAGAAATATGTTAGCTTTAAGATAAACAACCTTGAAGATAACTGATTACAATAATAAGCCAGCACTAATAGATTTGGACATGACACGTAGCGGAAAAATCCGTGGAGGCTGACGTAAGCTGGAGTAGAATAGGGAGGGTGTACAGTACACTAGGGTATCTAGATTACAGAGGATAATGTCAACTCGATTTATGGACGCCATGTTGGCTCCTTTCACCACGGCGCTCACCCTATGATCTCTCTCTCTCTCTCTCTCTCTCTCTCTCTCTCTCTCTCTCTCTCTCTCTCTCTCTCTCTCTCTCTCTCTCTCTCTCTCTCTCTCTCTCTCTCTCTCTCTCTCTCTCTCTCTCTCGTGGAATGTGTGTGGTGTGAAAGAGAAGTTGCAAGATGATAATATACTTAATTTCTTATTACAGTACGATATAGTTTGGCTGTTAGAAACTAAGAATGTGCATCAAAAGAGTGTCGCTGGTTTTTACTTGTATTACAACAAGTCACGGAAAGGACAGCAAAGAGGTGGAGTAATATTGTTGGTTAAGTGTGCACTGATGCCCTATGTAACAAAGGTAGTCATGGATGATGATGATATGATATGGTTAGAGCTATCTGTGTGTACAGGTGTGCGGTTGGGTGGCGTATATATTCCGAATGAGGATTCCCTGTACTGTGATGCGTCCCCGTTTCATACACAAAACGTGCGAGTTCAACAGGGGGGACATGATTTGCTTATGACCTTAACGGCGTGTGGGGTCTCCAGTGAAAAACGCGTGATGATGAAAGTTCTTTTTTCGTACGATGGCGTGATAGAGGAGGTAAAATAGCCACGGGGCGAATATGTTTAAATTTGAAATGGCACCAAATGGTAGGGGAAAACCTTTTGAAAAAAAAGGACGTACGCTGGGGGGTTTAACCTGTCTTTCGGCGAGGTTAACGGGTTCGAATTGATATGTCATTGGAAGTCAGCTGTGTCAATATGGTCAAAAAGTAGAGGTGAACAGATCATAAAGGGTTTCCCGACCCCCTCCGCGTGTGTAAGCCTTCCACTCAAAAGGAGCCTCATGATCCCAGATGCTGCTCGAACGATCTCGGAGCTTGGGTTCTTACCAGTGCGCGTGGCGGGTGTGTACGAAAAACCCCGGTACACGGGGTAAACCTCATAGATTTTAAAATGCGTTGGAAAATCTAAACCCCCCGGGGCTTGACCCCCAGGACAGCAAACGTTAGGGATGTGTTATCGGCGGCTTCGGTGTGATAGACGTGGGACGGCGAGTAAAAGACCACAGACCATGTGAGAGAACTTTGGGACGTAACAACCGCGCTGGAAAGATATTTAAATACGACGACTCTAAACAATCGGGAAAGGGCCCTTTTACTGGTGGGTACCGTGGAGGGGAAGGCCATGCAACCGGGACAACGTTCCCGGGATTCACTTTGAAATTTTTATGAATCCCGGCCCCAAGGGGAAGGTGAATCAACTTTGTTAAAACCTCTCCACGATACCAATTTTGGGTGATCTTTTCGGGCAGAGCGGGAACACTGTTTGAATATGTAATATTAAAAAAAAGCTTTAGGTATATGTCCAGGTCTTTTAAAGGCACACCGTAACGTTTCCTTTTTTTGTTGCATTTTTTTAAATGGATATTTTTGAATTTTTGTTATCCTGTTTCATGGTCCATAAAAAAATTTTTGTTCTTTTCAAAGTGGCAGGGATAATTGATTGTGGAAATTATGGGGGTATAACTTATAATCTTTGGGGAAAATTATATGACATTTACTTTGAAAGGCTTAATTTGGGGGGGCAAAACATAGACAAATGCCAGGCAGGGGCCACAAGGGGGGCGCTTTTTGAAAAAAAATAAGGGGCTTAGTTATTTTGGGCGCCCTTGCTAACTTAAGAAAAGAAAATTAATGTTTTTTTATTGTTTTATAAGGGCATATATAGAGGCCTGGGGGGAATTAAATTCAAGTGTTGAGTCGCGGGGGTTTGGGCGGGGTTGCTGCGACGTACAGGCCGTACGCGTGCCCCCGGGAGGTACTGCGGTCCGCGACCATAACCCCACGGGGGGGGTGCGCCAAGGGGCCCCCTTCCAGCTTTTTAACTGTTCACCATATACATGGACCAGCTTGTTGGGTGCTGGGCGTAGTTTTGGGCTTGAGGGTTTTTCTTGTAGCTTACATAATTACTTATGGATATATGGAATACTGGCCCGTAAAGGGATTCTTTTTTGAAAAAAACTGAGTGTATACTGTTTAAATTGTCGTGAATAGGAATGGTGTTTAAATGAAAGAAAAAAAAAGTTATGGTTATTCGCGGCATGGCTAAGACAGAACCCTTTTCACTGGGAACAATTTAAAGAAAAAAAAATTTTTGAGTTAGATTTTTGAGCTTATTTAACAAAAATTGGCATGCGATTCCAAATTTAGCCCGTTTTTTTCTAGCCGTAATTTTTTTTCTCCACAGCTTCCCTCCGATAAAAAAATTTCCCACTTGTGACTGAGTAAAAACTTCCAGCTGATTACGTTTTGACTCATCGAGAGCTAGTGGCAACTTTTGTGCGTTACATTGAGACAGGCGGTGAGAGTGTGGCAGCTCCCAATAGGTCAGTACTACAATATCTGCAAACGAAAGCTGGGATATGGGAAATTAGTGGGATTGTTAGGGCTTTTCTTTAACCTTGTAACAACATCCCATTGAAAATTTCTATTTCGTTTTATGCTTTTTTTGTTTTTTTTTCAAGTTTGTAACTTTCCAGTTTAGTGTTTTTTTAATGGGTATTATTTTTTTTTTTAGTATGTTGCCCTGCACGTCTCGTCGTAAATGCCAAACAACCTGACCCCTTCTGTAATATGGGGTGTTTCACCCCATTCCAAGTCGGGGCAAGCATCAGCGTTTTTGTCAACAAGCATTTTTCGCATTTTTTTAAAGTAAAACTCGGTGATAAAGAAAACTAGGGGCCCCTCACAAAGTTGCAAGAGTTGTCGAGAGATTAGGATTGGACCAAGGGAAACACGTAAAAAGTTGGCTTGGGGTACCCCATGGTTTGGCGAGAGAAAAAAGATCTTCCACAGTGTTACTTTTGTTTAGTGAAACATCAGGTTTTAATAAGAAAAAAAAATAAAATAGAAACCCTATCTACCGCACTTAAGACCAATGCCTCTTTCGCTGAATTCCGTGCCATTTTTTGAAAAAACTACCTCCTCTAAAGATCTGGTGATGTTGAAAAACGCAGTGCGTAATGATGCAGTTTTTGACATTCACGAGGATTCATTGTAGGGATTTGATCAGCACGGTTGAATATTTAGCACGTGTTTTGGGGCCTACCCAAAAAAAGTTTCAGAAATACTAGCATCAAGACTGAGAAAAAAAACATACTTGAACGGGTGAAGGTATCTACTTTCAAACCAAAAAAGTACATTTCTGCAGTACTTTCGAAGTCCAGGGGTTTTGTTTTTTTGCCAAAAACTTTCCCTGGTTTACTAAAGGAAATTAGGGCTTTATCTCACCCAAAAATGAATGGCGATTGTTTATTGATAGCTCAAAGCGAGCTTGAAGTGTGTCCTTCTACACAAGGGAATTTTTTTGGCGCAGTCCCTATTGGGCTTCGTCGTCTTGTGAAAAATTTGGGAAAGTAAGAGAGTCTTGAGTTATTGCAATATGACAAAAAAAATTGGATCATCTGTGTGACCTTAAAATGGTGTCCTTCCTTTTTGGTCAAAAACGTGGTACACAAAGTTCCCCTTTCTCTTATGGGGGTGAGAGCTCGAGGAAGCTTTGGGGTTCAGGAATTGGCCTCCGAGATTATCTTAAACCTGGGATCCTAACATTGTCATCCCCCCTTGTTGACAGGAAGAAAAAAAATTTTCCCCACCTTGACAAAAAATAGGCCCTCTGGAAAAATTTTTGAAAAAGCTTGTCAACTTGGCGACTGTTTGAAGTACATCATCTTGGCTTTTCCCTGACTGCCAATGAAAAAAAAAGGCCGGTGGTTTGAGGCCCCAAAAATTTCGACAGCTCATAAAGATGAAATTTAAACGTACTAGTCAGCCCTTTTAAAAGAATGCTTGGCTATCATTCAAAGAGTCGTCAAAATTTTTTGGGGAAATCACGTGCAAAAATTTACACAGAATTTTTTTCAAAAACTTTTGGGAGATACCAGCGTTTGGGTTGAAACATGAGTATTAAAGTCTTTTTTTTGCATCCACTTGCCAACTTTTCCGGGAAAAATTTTGGTGCTGCTAGCGACGACAAGTGAACGATTTCACCAAGTTTAAAGGTTATGGAAGAACTTTCCAGGTAATGGGATGTGCATTGATGGCTGACTATTGTTGCAGCATAAAACGGATAGTCCTAAAGTTAAACCCCCAGACAAGCTACAAACAAAAATTTTTTACCTAACCTGCACCAATTATACCTTACCCTTTTCTAAAAACATATAATTTTAAATAAACTTTCATTCATGCCTTTTTCTTTCATTTTTTTTTGTTTTAACTTTTAAACTTTTTAAAAAAAGCACTGAGTTTTTTTCATATTTTTTTAAAAAACGAAACCCTACTTCAAAAACTTGACGTGATAGAGAAACTGAGATCTTTTTTGGATTCACACCCACAAATTACTTAAAACAAGTGTCAGACCTAACTAAACAAAATTTGTTCCCCAGTTAATGCAGATATTAAGATTGAGTATGCCAAAATACTTCTACCGGGGGCGGGGTTTCGATGATGCAAAAAAAAAATTGGGCGTTGGGTCTTCACGAAACGTGGGAGAAGCACAGCTAAAAAAATTTGCTATTTTTTGTACTGCGAATTCTAATTGCCTACATTTAAGCGCAAGGTTTCGAAGCTGCAATGACATCATCTCTTTTGTACAGTCAGAAACCCGGGCTTAAACTACCCAAGAAGATCATTGCAAAATAAAAACAGGGCGTAAAGTTTTGCTGGGAGTCAAAAAATATACCGCCCGGATCTCTGTATATTGAATCAGGCATAAAACCCAAAAAAAAAATAGAAATTACTGGGAGGGGGCAAAATTTTTCTGGCCCGGGTTTGGGGGCACCAGATGAAGGGGAACCCTATCTTTACTCGGGTTTGTGAGGCGGCAATACTCCAGGATACAGTTTCTTGCACGCACAAAGGGTATGGAGTATTGAAAAACCACTTGCAGGGTGGCTAACGGATTCGGGAGAAACCCAAAATGCCCCCAAATTTCACATACAGAAACAAATCAAACGCCGGTCCTGTACATTCATGTATTAAATGGGGTTTTCCCGATTTAAACCCCAAAGCATTTACGGGGCTACGTACGATGTCCCAATCTTAAAATAGAAACGGCAGGAGAAATGGAATACCGAAAAAACTACGACTGTTTTCATTGTAAATGCAGTGCGATGAGCCCATGTGTTGTTGCAGTGCCCACTCTCCGCCAATGTAAAAGAAACTAGTCATGCTAGATTTCTCCAGTAGGTTTTTGAGGGGGTAAAAAAAGGGGCTATCTGGCTTATATATATGATGTTTTAAAATTTATACGTAAGGGAGTGTCACCAAGTAGATGTTTTTCTTTTTGTTTGTTTTTGGGTTTAAATATGAAATTGAAAGTAAAATTTTTGGAAAAATATGAGGAAAAATACATGTAATAAGTAAAATTTTTGTGAAACTTTTGTCAAAAACTAAAAAATAAAATAATCTCATAAGAACAAAAGGAAAGCTAAAGGGGGCCGTGGGGCCCTTTCACGGGGTGTTCCTTTTACTCAAAAACCCCTAATCCACCTTGCTTCCCACCCATGAAAATATCTAGCCTCCTTTAAAGCTCCCAAATGATTTTGCACTAACTACCTGAGTCCTTCCTCTTTAAATTTTAAAAAAACCCCTTTTGTAAAACCATTTTTTTCCTTTTTTTTTTTTTAATCTACGTTTTCCATTTGAACCCGTTTTCTTTTCTCCCTCATTCTAGCCTAAAAACTTTTCCCTACATCTCCATTAGCGGGCAGATTGAACAAAATAAACCAAGATGTTCACTTCTGGAAGAGAGCATGAAAATTTGCTATATGGGTTCTTAGTATGTGAAACCGATTTTTAAAGACTCCCGGGCAAACCAAAGGGTTTCCCCCTCAAAAATTTACATTTAAACATGGAAGGGGTCAAATCGCCCCTTCTTTGCGACCGCAACTTTTTTTTAAAACATTGAATATTTTTAATGCTGTTTTTTTCCAATTTTTTTTTTTTTTATATTTTATGCAAAAGAGTATTGTAGTAACTTGTGTAAAAAACAAATATGCTTTCCCTAAGATTTTGATTCGTTTTACTGCCCATATATAAAGAAAAATTAAATCTAATGATATTATAGACAAGAGGAAATTCGTCAAAGAAAATATTTTTAATATCTGTCCACTAAAAATAGCAAAATTAACAATCAAAAACATTATTGACATTTTTTTACCAATTAAACAGTCCCTTGGTGTACACTGTCCACCAAAAAAGGAGCTGTGTGCGGGGTGACTGGGTTTGGGGCCTTGGCTCGTCCGTGCGATTTCTTGCAGCACACTTTACAGTTCTCTGCCCCCTTTGATGCTTTAGGGGGGGTTCCATAAGGGCACCCAATTCCTTTGGTCTGTTTTCCTCCCCCCTCGGAAAGGGTTGGAAGAGTAGGACTGGCCTTAGAGTCGTTTCCCAGACTGTCCCGCTTGGAAGCCCCTCGCTTTACATTTGTAGCAGTGCTGCACGTACGGCGGATGTTTTCCAGATTCCCCATTTCATAGGAAGAGTTGTTCCTTCTTCATTCACTTTTTATGACGGGGTGTGCGACTGAGCAGGGCCACAATCCTCAGTTTTTTCCCCACATTCTCTTTCATTCACTTTTGCACTTCATCCGGGTATTGACAAACCCATGAAATACGTCGTTTATTTTTGAAGGATTTTGGAAATGGGGACCATGTCCGAAAGCAACCAAAGTTAAAATCTGCCATGTCGATTGCAGTCCAATGGCAAGAACCCCGTACGTCCTTCGTGGGATGCAAAATTATCTTTTTCATGCCAAGTTTTGTACGCATGGAAGCATGGGGCTCATTCGGTAGTCTGCCTCTTTGTGTGAGCTGGTGAGGTCAGAAGATCCAGTGTTGGGGGATGAGCAAAACCCCTGACCCCTTTGGGTTTTGATCAGCATCTCCCTGCTGTTCTTCAGATTCAATGGCCAAGGCTAGAAACCTGAAGAGTTCTGCTGGTTGCTGTCAAATCGCAAGAAACTTTTCCAGTTGTGGGGGGTCGTGTTTTTCGACACACGAAAGCTTCTCCTGTACCTCGGGCCCCCTCTGGTGTCCCTTTCAGACTGTCAGCCCCAAAAGGTATCCTAACAACATCTACCCGTGCAGCATTTCAAGCCGCCCTTCGACACGGGACAAAACTCTCTGCAAGTCTTCACGTTTTTTCCCTATGTTGTGGCATCTTCGGGGTCCAAAGTATGGACAGGGCGGCACCATAAAAATTTACGTCCACAGTAGGTGTGGGCTGTGGGGCGGGGGCTACGGTTTTCCGACACTTCAGCAAGTCGCCTTTCTCCCGGGACACATCAGGTTGTTTTCAGCCAGAGACGTTGGCCACAGGGTTTCATTGGAAAATAAACGTCCATCTACCCTTTTGTGTTTTACAAGGATGACATTCGCGAAAATAGCTGCAGGCGCTCTTTATGTTGGACATTTTGGGAAATTTTTCTTCGAAGACTCTTTCCGTTCTCCTGATTGAAAATCTGGAGTTGTTCTTTGGATAGTGTCTTGAAAGGCTTCTCCTCTTCACAACCGCAAAAACCCGAGGTGCTGTATGGTCCTTCCTATTTCCCCTTCTGAGAAGTTCTTGTGATTGATCAGCCCCTGATGACCTCGTGTCCATCCATATGAGGAAATCAGCGCTCGTTTCTGTGAAGGAATACCCAATTCATTTAGAACACCCCATCACGCAGGCTTTGTTGCAAAACTCTTTTGTGTGGTCAGAGTTTGTTTATGGTGTCGATCATTGTGGGTTGTCTTCTGAATGTGCCCCTTCCACCCCCTGTATGTCCTGGCCCCCTCGGGGCCCGGGTCATCCACCGCCTGAGGGGTGATTTATTTTCATGATGCCGATTATTCACCTCCCCCCTTCAACACGCATTGAGCTGCTCTGACATGGTCAGTGCCATCAGGGAACGATGAGTTTTTCTATGTGTCCAAAATGTCCTTTTTTTTAAAATCGGGCCACGTTTGGGGGTTCACGCTGTAGCTGCGTAGATCTCGCACATGAAAAGACAAAACCCCTCGCATAGTGGGAAAGGTCCTGGCAAACATCCATGGCAAATTTTCCCAGTGTGCCAATGTAGAGCTCAAAATTTCCTTCACCTGTGACTGCATGAAATGGAGGAAAAAGCACCCCCAAGTTTTGAAGGTTTTGCTCCAGTACAAAATGCGGGGCTGCGTCTCCTTGTGTGTGCCCAGTCTTCGAATGGCATACAGGCCCCGCGTTGCCCCCTTTTTTGTTTTTGTAAGAATTATAGGTTTGGCTACGTAGCAAACAGTGCAGCAGTTTACTTATGAACCCATGAAACGGCTGTGAAAAGACCCCTTTCCCAAGAGCATCAGCCCCACCACTGTGGTAACGTTCGCATCCATACAATCAACCATCCCCTCCCTAGCCAACCTCGCAGAACTTTCAGCAACGCCCTCTCTATAGCAATCCACCCTCATCCCACTTACTTTTCTTCGCCCTAGGCACTGGGCCCGTCCACTGTATCTTCTTGGATGGCAACGCGGTGATCCAAAATCCCCTATCGGGACTTGTCCAGGTGCAAATTTCGGGAGCTTTAGCGATTAATCCTCCAGCTTACCAACGCCCAAAGAAAGCCATTATCACGGAATAATGCTGATCCCGGTATCTTTGTGGCTGGGGCAAGAATCTTTTGCGCTGCAAATGTCGGACCCAAAAGGGGTTATCATCTGAATTCATTTCGGTTTCTCCCGCAGCTTCCAATGCCTGGCCCCTGAGATCTGACTGAGCGACGTGATTTTCGGGGACAGCTTGTCCCCAGTCCCTTTCATGGTGTAGGTTTCGGTTGGAAGAGCTGGTGGGACATTTCTGTACGACTCCCGATTTGGGTTGATCTTTGGCCCCCTTTGGGGTGTCCTTGGGATGAGAGGTTTTTTCTGGAGCTCTGTGCCTGCACATTTATTCATAACATGCTGGCCCCAAAAGATGGCTGTTGCATGGAAAAGCAGTTTTTTACTGAAGTCGAGTAGGGTTGTGGCTATGTTGTCGATATTGCCCGTTGTGAAAGATCTTTTCTCGGACTGTTGGGACACAACCCCAGCATCTTTAAACGGGTCATGCCTTTTTTTTACATCTGTGGAAGCTGTGTATTTGGTCATCGATACAGACAAACCCCTTTTCGAAAATTTGTCAATCAAATCACGCTTTTTGGGGCTTGTTGTGGATCCAACCCCAAGGTACAAAGGAAGTCTGTTTCCGTTAGGGGTGTGTGAGTCTGTAAGCAGTGGCTTCTTTTCCCGCACTTTTCAGGTGTTAATGTGAGCAGCTCAAAATATTGAATTTCAGCTGTTTTTTACGACCTGATTGTTTTCCGTTGGGGTTTTTGGGTGTGTGTACTCCAAAAATCCTGAACCAAAGCAAAATAGGGGAAATTGGGTTTCCCTTTACTGCTCCTAGCAACGATCCCTAATGTTGCGTTTCGAAGATCTCTTTCTTGATTTTTTTTGCAGCTCTCATGGCACAACAGCCACTCCAGGGTCCGCTTCTTTGGGCCCATCAAGGATCTCCAAGTCATTCTTAAAAGTGAGATGACCTCATACTTGTTTTTTGTTTTTTAACTCGGGGAAATTCGTGGAGGGAAACTTCTCCTTAACAGTTTAGTTGTGCCCTCTGACTTTTCGCCGCCAATTGCTTAAATCGTGATCTTTTGAGTTGTACAAAACTTGACAGCTGAATAAAGTGTTCCGCATGCTCATTACCTGACGATCTCTTCAATGAGGCCCCTAATCTGAAAAGGTATAGATCAGGGTAGATCTGAATCTTCCTTCGATTCCACTTTCTGGGGAATGCACGAATCATTGCTGAAACCAGTCAAACACTGTTTGTGGTATATCCATCTATTTCAGTCTGTCTCCCGAGGGCAGCTTTGCTTAGCCGGTATCCCAACTCAGTTGTCCTTCCCAATATTTTGGGCCATTCGGGGGGTGGCTGCTCGTGATTGTGTCCTCCATTTTTTCATCGCAAAAGAAGAAGAGGGAATTCTTTAGCTTGCAGGAGGGTTTCCGGAAAAAGCACAAAACCCGTCTACCTTTGAGTGGAGAATCTTTGGTTTTTGGATCTTCTAGTTGGCAACCTTCTTGCGAGCACACTCAAATTTGGCTTGGTTTAAAACCCCAGCAGCATGTTTTTTTGCCCTCTTGCATTGTGCTGCAAAAGGGTTGCAGCGATACCTTGACCGTTCCAATCGGACAACTGTATGTTCATTTGGGGTGCCCAAGCGAGTGTACTCCCGGTGTGCTCAGCTAACGATTCATAACCTTTTTACTGGTTTTAAATTTTTACATTGGGGCGGGTCTCTCAGAGGTTCGTTTAACTTTTCTGGCACATAGCCCCATACCGTCCGGGTTTGTTTGGGTTTACCCCGGGGTGGGCAGAAAAACGTAAGCTTTATTTCTTGGCGCCATCGCTCCATATCTTTTGGGTTTATTAACACCATCCATCTCGATTCCTGAAAAGATTAGAAACATTTGTTACGTTTGTTTCAATATTAATCAGAAATCTATATCAAAGGTTTATTTAGTTAGACCTGATTAATTATTGAAGGCTAATCATGAACGTTGGCAAGTTCTGCAAATTAAACACATCATCATATTAATGCATATGTATGCATGCACAATGGATATGATTTTCCTGAAAAATAAATGGAAAGAGATATATTCATTAATGTTCGGATGGGGTTTTCAATAAAATCGTTCACCCTTATATCCTTCCTTTGATATCCTTGGATATGTCATTATTGTCAATTACATGAGGCACATACTGCACATAAATATGAACGGATTAACGTGGCTACACCACAACAATATTGGTTGACTATGACAAACGTTTTTTTTTTATATATTTTTTTTCAATGTCAATTTTGAGTGGAAACCCTTGGTTTGCCAGCGTGGATCCCATTAAAATCGGATTCAGCATACTCAAAAACCCCTATAGACAAATTTTCATGCTTTCTTCCGGAAGTGAACATCTATTTGACATATCTGTCCGACTATATCCCTTTAACCACTTCAAAACTTCTATCAGATCGCTCCTTACTCTACGCCTCTCGAGTGCGTGTAAATTTAATACTTGCAATCTCTTTTCATAACTAAACTTACGCATCCCCTGCATCATTTTGATCATCCTTCTCTGCACTGATTTTAACAAGGCTATATCCATCCTGTAATTCGGAGACCAAAACTGAACCACATAGTCTAGGTGAGGTCTGACTAGAGCCAAATAAAGCTTTAGAATATCCTCTTTAACACTCATGGCAATGAATCCTAACACCATATTAACTCCATTTTTAGCCTAGGTACATTGTTTCCTAGGACTGAGATCTGGGCTTACCCTCACTCCCAGATCTTTCTCACCTTCTGATCTTTTCATCAATACATTGCGTTAATGTATCTATTACCAGGATTTTTTCTATCAACTTTATTACGCTACACTTATCAATATTCAATTCCATCTGCCATCTGACTACCCATCCATTTAATTCATTTAACCCGTGGGTTGCGGCAAGCTTTCCGGAAGCGCAATTTTCAATTGCATACAAAATCCGCGCTAACATTCGTAGAAGTCTACAAACTGTGTCACATATACGCCTTGGTGTCAGCCCTCGATAACACACACCACCATCTGCCTAACTACGCTGTACGCAGAGATATACCACTCCTTGTGTTTTTTCCCAAGATCTTGGGATTTAGGTCCTGGCGTTGGGATATTATTTGTCTATCTTGGGACTTTTCGAGGGATTATTCAAGTATTTCTCCATTAGTATATCTCAAGGCACGGAACAACGGTACCTATGCTTACCTTGAGATAAACTCCTGGAGAAATACTTGAATAAACCCCTCAAAATCTTCCCCTCTCCAAACCCCGGAAAAACCCCAAGGAGTGGCACCCTTTATACCACCTCAGCAGTCTCTCTCCAGCGGCTTGGTGCCATTCGCGCCAGATATTTCAACTACCGACCACAACCACACCACAAACCAATACGTTTGGGTTAAAAATAGATATATTGCCGGATGCAGATTTTTACTACCTTGACGTTAATGTGATTTTCATCCAATTATGTAATGGTCACTGTTTTACTCAGATTGCCGCACTGTGGGCACTAAAAAAATCTTTGCTCCCGCAGTTCTCGGGTTAAGTCTCCCTGCAATATGTTTACATCAGACTGTAATATGATCTAATAAAACTACCTACCTTAGTATCATCAGCAAACTAGCTGATATCACTGCTAATCCCATTATCTAAGTCGTTGATGTAAATCTAAAATAGTTATAGACCCAAAACAGGCCCTTGTGGAACCCCACTTGCTACTTACCTCCATTCCAATTTAGAACCATTCATTTTAACCCTTTGTTACCTATAACGTAGCCAAGATCTAATCCAATGAAGAAACTTTCCATCAATTCCTTGTGCCTTTACTTTATTTAAGAGTCTCTCGTGTGGTACCTTGGCGAATGCCTTATGGAACTCCAGATATACTATATCCTAATCCTCATCATTATATGCTGTCTCATGTACGCCCGCACGCCCCTTACGGCACCCTATCCTGTTTCGATGTCACGTGTTGCTCGCCTGCACGCCTATCCTGTTCGCCCACGGCGCCCTATCCTGCTTCGATGTCACATCCCGCCCGCTGGCACGCATATCCTGTCCGCCTACGGCGCCCTATCCTGGTCTGATGTCACGTGCGGCCCACCCCTGCGCCCGCACATCCGCCTCTGATGTTGTATACTGTCTCCAGCACATCATTCCCATCTCCTGATGTCCTGCGGCCCAAGATCTTTTGCTCCACATGTGTCGTTCTGCGAGTGCTATTTATTGTTTTCATGTTACTTGAAAACCATGGCCGTTCATGTTTTGCGTGTGATTCAATGTATATTACAGTGATTTCCCGTGCCCTATATATTTTGCCCTTGGTTGAATCATATCTGCTTACATTTTTCATATGTGCAGAGTGTTACTATATTGTTGGCTGTTTATATTCTTCGAGTGTATTTTATGTGAGTATTTTGGGCTATAAATTATTTTAGTGTGCATTTCATTTTACTGCTCATTTGTGCGGTTTTGGTTCCTACGCGGTCCCCCCCCCCCCCCCCCCCCCCCCGCCTCCCTCATGGACTGAGTCAAGGATTTCATGTTTGCCTCGGCGCGACCTCGCTTACTGTTTCACGTGTTCACCCCCCCCACCCCCCTAAAATGGTGGACATTGGGATGACCCCTCCGGCGACGCGGTTTGCTGCCGCCGCCGCCGCCGCACCCTCATACTCCGCCCCCTTGGCTGGGTCAGACCAGGGTGGCAGCTTATCGCTCGCCCTCCTCTCTCTGCGTTTCTCCAGCCGCCCTCCTCGCCCCCCCATCGCCGCCACCCTATGTCTCGCCCATCTCCTGGCTTCCGTGGCCAGCTTGCCACCCGTCTCGGCGATGCATCCCGCGGCCTGACTCCTCGCCTCATCCCGCCCGCGGCTGTCGGCCGCGCCCGCTCATCTCGGCTGGGTCTCTCTGAGCATCCCACCGCCCACTCCTCAACTCATCTCTCCTTCGTTGGATTGAAAGTGCTTTCAGTTGGTTTGGATTTAGATTCTGCAGACTCTATCTCCTAAGTGGTTGGTCGCCTGTGTTAGCTTCAGCGTGTCTTTGACGGGAGTATAAGTCCTTCCTCATTTATGTGTCTGTATTGGCACTGGTGTGTAAGTACGCATTCAGTTTGAGCATAATTTTCTACTCTGATATACTGTTTTGAAGAACGTTGATCTTGGTCATAGTTTCCACTTTTGATATTGTATACGTTTTCTCAAGACCACTGATATGGATTATTTTGGTCATAATTTCCACTTATGCTAATATACTACAATCCTTGTAGTCCTGGTTATATCATCTCCTGTAGTACAATCCTTGGTAATATACAATCTTATGTCTACAATCTACAAGTTGAGTACTCATTACCCATACTAACTATAAGGGACACACTATAGACAAAAAAATGTACCATGAGGTGCTGTAGGTAGGGAAAATATGGCAACTCTCTCCGTGAACCCGTATATAAATATAGTTGACGTGTGACCTCGCTCTCTTTGTGAATGTTTTAACTAAAATCAGCAAGCCGGACCGCCCGGCCAATTTATTCTATTTCTGTATTTCTGTATTTCTGTACTTGGTATTCTTGTCCCCCCCCCCCCTCTTTGTAACTTCCCCCACCTTTTCTCTCAATAAACTTCAAACTTCAAACTCGCTCTCTTAGTTCTCGTTCTTCACTCCCTGCTCACTTAGCATAGAGGTCACATTCCGCGCTCCGCCCCGTGGGCAGGCCAAAAGCCTCCCCCAACAGCCTGTCCTGGCTATATCATCTCCTAGACTACAACCCTAGGCAATATACAATCTTCTGTCTACACTCTACAGGTTGAGTACTCATTACCCATACTAACCATAAGGGACACACTATAGACAAGACAGACCATTGAACCCCACGCGCCTCCTCGCCTGCGCCACTAGGGTTGTCCTTATTTGTGAAAGTTTGAAATGTGTTGCTCCCACCCTCTAAACTTGTTTGTATTCATTCAAAAAGTATGTGAAAATATTAAAAAATTGAAAAAAAATTGAAAGGTTGCACAATGACCTTGAAGTTTTACTATTTCAGCCTATTTTGAACGAAATACTACTAACCTTCAAAATGCTATCCCATTGATAAATGGGATAGCAATACAAATAAAGTCATTGGCGAATGTTATTGACGAATGTTCATTAAAAGTAATGCTCTAAACTTGTTTGTATTCATCCAGAATGTGTGTAAAAAAAATACTAAAAATGTTTGAAAGGCTGCACAATGCACATTGACCTTGAAGTTCTACCATTTCAGCGTATTTTTGTTAAAAATACATAACTAACTAGTAACTATACATTATATTATATAATGTAGACACATCACAAACATCACTAAATACATTTATAAATAAATACATAAAAATATATCTATGATTATATATAAATATAATTATATATATTATATATATATATATATATATATATATATATATATATAATATATATATATATATATATATATTATATATATATATATATATATATATATATATATATATATATATATATATATATACATATATATATATATAATATATATATAAATATATATATATATATTATATATATATATATATATATATATATATATATAATAATAATAATATATCTATATCAATAAAACATCTAAATATATACAAATAGATATAAAAAGGAAGGAACAAGCATAAAGTAGAAAAATATAGTAGAAATTATCACAGTTGTCTGTCCATTGAAAGTTTTATCACAGCAGCTATTTTTGATACTTATTTTTAAAAATACTTAAAACTTTTATATTCTTTTCAGATCTGAATTCAACTAGTGTAATGGCCACACGTCGATTGCAAGTCTTCTTGCTCACTCCTCAAGAAAACTTGAGAGGGGCCCGTCTTCCCTCCAGTGGAGAAGTTCTGGGATACTTCCTCCATCTCCACCAGGAGAAGCAACTCACCATCAGAGAAAGTGCCGCCACTGTAGTAGAGCAGATCAACAGTTTTTGGGCAAGAGCCAGAATCCCTACAGCACGGAAGGACCACTGTATTGAAAAAGTGGAGAAGCTGTATGGGGAGTACCAGCTATTGAAGAAGGGAAAGAGTCAGCGGTCAGCACCACAGATCCAGAAGGAGGAGGCATTCCAGGTCCACATGATGAACCTCTTTGATGTGGCGGCTGAAGATGCACTCTCCTCAATTCCTGTTCAGGAGGACAGAGATTTCCTCCTTGCTCAACGTGAGCCAGGACGTAGGGGATGCATGGGCTCTGTCGACACTTCCCTCACTAACAAGGAGAGCCGTGCCTCCCATCGCAAGTTGGAAGAGGAACACAGGAAGCTGCGATTTGTGCAGGAGGCCTCGACCTCTTCAGCGATGGCCCAGTTGGAGTCCTCCACCTCTGATGACTCCACTGATGAGGATGTTGCAGGTGGTGCAGGTGGCAAAGCAAGTTCTCCCAAACGAGCTAGAAGGTGCACCAAAAATATTATCTCACCTGGAGTTGCCTCCAGTCTAGACCGCTGCAACATATCAGACCGGCGTGCAACCTACATGCTGCTTGAAACGACACGCCAGCTTGGCCACAATGTTGAGAAACTTAATGTCAACCGGTCTTCCATCCGACGCCAACGACTCCTCCACTGTGAATAGTTTGCCACCTCATTGAAGGCTGAATTAACTGCTGATGTTCCCTTGGTTGTTCATTGGGATGGAAAACTAATGATGAACATAACCAACAAGGAATACTGTGACCGCCTTCCTGTCATTGTGTCTGGGAATGGAGTTGAGCAGCTCCTCCAAGTAGCCAAGCTCCCCAGTGGCACTGGTCAGATGCAGGCTGATGCTGTAGTTTCTGCATTAGAGGACTGGGGCCTGTCAGAGAGAGTTGTTGGGATGTCATTCGACACTACAGCCACAAACACTGGTAACTCTCGCTGATCTTCCTTGGGGGAATTCCACAACGCGGAGTCCGGTTCCTTGCTCCTGGGCCTATGCACCATGCGCGTTGGATGTCAAAGGTGATCTATTCAATGAAAGTCTGGATGCTACGATCACAATTCAAGTTGACACCCAAGGAAGAGGCATCTCTTCGGGACATGTCAGTATTTGCTGTAATGGTGTATGTGAAGGCCTGGACTGAGGCACCACTTTCAGCATCTGCTCCCCGCAATGACCTGGCTCTACTTAAGACGCTTCATGCATATTATGCTGTGGACAAAGCAGTTACCAAACCCGCTCTGGCCAAGTTTAGCTCCCATTTATGGTTTCTTTCTGAGGAGTTGGTGGCCCTCAGCTTTTTTTACTCCAACGTCCCCTCTGCCACCAAGCGCCTGATGGTACAGGCCATGAGGGAGCAACCTGCAACCAAGAATCCTCCTAAACGGATTATTCAACCTCCCAATGCCATCCCTGGAAGCACATTGGAGGACTTTGTTTCAGAGGGAACAGTGACTTTCTTTACGAAGTTGGGGCTCCCAATGGAATTCCTCTCCATAGACCCTGATTGCTGGACATCTCGAGAGGACTTTCAAAAGGCAACAGTCACTGTCCAGTCCATCCTCGTGGTAAAGGACAGTGCTGAAAGGGGAGTTGCCCTCATTCAGGAATACAACCGGAAACTGACCCATGATGAGGATCAACTTCAGTTCCTGCTTCAGGTTGTGGTCAGGCTTCAGGCAGCAAGAAGTGCACACTTCTTGGGCAACAATGAGTGGCACGACACTGCCAGTCTGACACCCCCATCCGTACTATTGAATATGGGGTGAAATTTCAAGTTCATTGTGCAACCCCTAAATATATTTCATATTTTTTAATATTTTTTTTACTAGAGTTTCTGAATGGAAACAAACAACTTTGAGGGGTGGGACATAAACAATTCATGAACAATTCTTTTTCTCCATTTATAAGGACCACCCTACTGCGCCACACAGCTACCTTCGCCACTACCTCTCATCTCATGTTCCTGCTACCTGCCACACCACACCTCATTCAATCCATGAAGAGAACCCCTTCACGGATCACAGCTTCCCTCATATAAATGTAGAAATTTGAATAGAGTAAATGAGGAGGTGATATCGGCAAAGAATGTGCACCAGTTGAAAGAATGACTGGATAAATGTAGATACGGAAACGGGACAACACGAGTGTATCTCAGGCACTGTAAAACACAACTATGTAGGTAAATACAACTGGTAAACAAACACACACACATACACACACAAACACACACACAGATAGATAGATCCCCGCTGTGGGGAGTCACCTTGTCGTGGTGGCGGGGCTTGAAGCGTGGTCGACGGCGCCACCTACTCTGGCGGCCTGCCTGCCATTGTTGGGTTCGGTGGCCGTCGGCCTCGTGGACCAAACGCTCCCCCTTCGTCACTGGAGGTGGAGCCTTCCGGTGATGTCGCCTTTATGCTTCCTCCCCCTTTCTCTCCTTTCTTAGGGCGATTCTAGGCCCGGTGAGACCCTTCTCTTCCGTCTCACGCTTCTTCTTCCTTTTAAACTTCACGCTCCGCTCCCCACGTGTTTGCCGTGCGTGGCGTCCCGTATATTCCCCGCGCGCCCGGGGAGTTGATTCTGGGACACATCTGGGAGTTGAGTCCACCGCGGGGCGGGTTGTAGTTCCCTTCGGTGGGGAACACGCTTCTTTGGTAGGGGGGTTGGGGTAAGACGGGAGGTCCAGTGTGGCCCCGCTGGATCAATCGACTGGTCATGCGTTGGCTAGGGCCAAGCGGAGGTTGCCTGGTGGGCACCGCATCGGTCCCGCGGCTGCCACCACACACTAAGCAACCGAAGCGTATACTTCCCTGCTACCCCTGGAGCTGTTGGGTGAGGTCCTTCCCCAACAGACAGCTTCCCCTTGTTGGGCTCCGTGGTGGGTGGGGGCGTGGGGAAGTGAAGTAGTTTTGTTTATGTATCAACCTAAACATTTACCCCGGCCTGCCTCTCTCCCTGACGTCCGCTTGTCCTCGACATCTCCCATTGGATCCTCTCACATTGCCACTCTGGCGCCTTTCCAGGCCCGACGTGGCACGAAGCGGGCAGCCGCCCCTTCCTCCTCAGCTCCCCGGTCTGGCGGTCCCCACTTTAAGGGACGCAGACAGGGATTGAGAGACGAGCCCTAGACGGGCCCTAGGGGCACTTCTACGTTGGACAAATTGCTTCTGTCCAACGTGTCCCAGGCCTTGACTTACAGAGCAATACATGATATTTTCAAGGCTTATGGTGTGGTTCGCCGCATCCGACTTATTTATAATGACAATGGACGAACAAATAGATGCTACATAAATTTTGCTGCAGCAGATGATGCTTCCTCTGCTTATGAGGAAGCCACAAAGATGGAAATTGGAGCGAGACATTACAGAGCCGAACTCATTCGCTCTGTAAATGTTGGAGACGGCCCTGATGACTACATCCCCAACACTTTTGAGGAACCTACAACATCTACTCCACCTGTCCGCCACAGCCCTACCCCTTCTTGGTACGTGGCTTATTATAAGGAAAGTGGTGGCAACTTTTTCCTTGCGGCGCGGTATTTAGAGAAAGAAATTGGAATGATCCCGGAAGGCCACCTGAAAAGGTATGGCAGGGGGGTTCTAATCCGAGCCAAGGACCTTACTCAGGCTCGGATGCTCTTCCACATGCCCATCACCGAAGACAGCATTTTTGATACCATCAAACCTCATCCAAAATTCAATACCAGCAAAGGCGTAGTCTACAACTACGACCTCTTTGAGTTTTCGGAGGCAGAAATACTAAACATGTGCCCGGAAAGAGTTCAACAGGTCTATAAGGTCAGAGGAAGCAAAAACATGATCATTATAACTTTCTACGGATCAGGTCTCCCCGATTCCATCAGGATCGGTCCCCAGTCTCTAATGATAAAAGCCTTTATCGACCGCCCTATGCAGTGCTATGAGTGCTACAGCTTTGGGCACGACAAAACATTTTGTAAATCCCTTCCTCGCTGTGGTCGATGCTCGGCGTTGGGTGCCCATGCCACAGCTGACTGTACGTCAACTCCCTACTGCTTCCACTGCCGTGTTGATCACCCACCGAGTTCCCGACAGTGTGGGACTTACAAATTAGAAGAAGACATCCTTTATTTGGCCAACTCCCAATTTATCAGTCTTGGGAGCGCCAGAAGAGAACTTTCCCACAGACAAGCAGGCGGGGGAGGAAGCAGGACCTACGCATCCGCGATGGCTGCTGCTTCTTCTAAGACGCCTAATCAGCCTGCTGCAGTTCCACCACCACATTCTCTTAAACCTAATCCATCCATCCCAATGAAGAATAAGTTCTCGCTACTGACGTGTGATTCTGTGGAGTCTGCTGACTCTTCTCATAATGAGCCTCCAACCACCTCTCGTGTAGTGCATGCCGCACACGGGAAAAATGACAATAGTGACTCCTCCTCTAAGAGGCTCCCAAAAACCCATCCTAATAAGGAGTCTCAGAAGCGAACTCGCAGTTCCAATGAGTCCTTAGAGTCTGTGGGCGTCCCTCCGGCTAAAATCTCCATTGCTGAGCAGGAGGGGATGGACTTGCGTAAAGATACACCTACTGATAGGTGTGGGAGTACTGACGTGACTCCTAATATCACTGCCCCTGTTACCACCCCTGAAGCGGCTAGCGACACAGCTCTACATCACGCTGATGGCGAAGGTGTCATACAACATATGGACACACAAGCAGTTGATAGCCATGCTGATAAGCAATCTTCAAGACCCTCGTCGGGAGCTATCAGTAAACCTAGAAGTGGTCAATCATCTGTCAGTAAATCGGCATCTTTGGTGGGACATACGGTATCTACTACTGCCGCGGGTCCTCGTATGAGAACCCCGATTTCACCGCCGGATATACGCAAACGCCAACCGACATCTGGGAATGTAAGGAAAAGTAGTTTACCATCTTCTACAACACAGAAAAAAGATGCTGGGCTTTCAAATAGCGCAGCGTCTACAAGCCGTAAGGCTTCTACTGCATCATCTTCACGCACGAAATAACATCTTCAATCCTCCAATGGAATATTCGTGGATTACGTGCAAATTGGGAAGAACTAGTCCTTCTCATCAACGAGTTGGACCCAGAAATGATCTGTTTACAAGAAACAATGATAGGGCAGGGAAGGTGTCTCTGCCCGACAGGTTTTATACCTGTCCACACACCACCTCCAGCAGGTGGTGGCTTTAGTGGTGGTTGTGGCCTTTACCATCGTCGGGATGTCCCCTTAACTGTCATCCCGCTGCAATCACCCTTGCAGGCTGTAGCAGGTCGTATCCATCTGCACAAGACCTACACTGTCTGCTCAATATATCTACCTCCAAATGACGACATACCTCTCCAAGATCTTGAGGATCTTATCCGCCAGCTTCCCCGTCCATTTTTTCTCCTTGGAGACATGAATGGGCGGCATTTTCTGTGGGGAGATTCCACCAGAAATCGTCGCGGTGATTCTCTCCTAACTCTTATAGATGGCAACAACTTAAATATATTAAACACGGGAGAAGAAACACATTTCCATTCGCAGACGGGAACATTGACTGCTATTGACCTATCACTCTGCAGTCCACAGGTCGCCCTCGCCTTCTCATGGGAGGTGGCAGATTCTCTTCGGGGAAGTGACCATTATCCCATACTACTTAAAGCAGTGTCCTCGCCCCCTTCTCGATGTCTCCCAAAATGGTGCCTCTCTCGTGCAGACTGGGAGGGCTTTCAAAAGGCTTGTGTTTTTTAACATCATATAGATGACTTTCCAACAATAGATGAGGCCGTAGATTACTTTGTGTCTCGAATCCATTTTGCAGCCTCGCTGAGCATCCCCCGCACATCTGGATCTTTCTCTCGCCGACCTGTTCCGTGGTGGACTGTACGGCAGCGAGGAGTCACTCCCGCCGTGCTGAGACGCAATACATCTCGCGGCCAACTTCAGTAGACCTAAAAATATCTTTTCACAGGTCAAGAGCTAGATACCGACGGGTTATGAAAGAGGCTCGTCACTCCTCTTGGAGGGCTTATATAAGTACGATCTGTGCATCTACCCCGGTGTCCAAGGTTTGGCAAAGAGTGAGGAAAATGAAGGGGAAGTTTATCCCATCCTCTCCTCCAGTTCTATCGATTAATGGAGACCCTGTGGCAGATCCCTTGACTGTAGCAGAGGAATTTGCTTCCCATTTTGTGTAAGTGGCGCAGACAGACCTTGCGTCTCCAAGTGCTAGGGACAGACTGCGACAAGAACAGAGAGGCATAGATTTTTCATCTAGAGGCGGGGAATCTTACAATGTTCTTTTTATACCTCGTGAGCTATGTCAAGCCATGAAGGTTTGCGCTGACACTTCCCCAGGCCAAGATAATGTACCATATGCGATGCTCTGTCATCTAAGAGATGAGGCTCTAGATTTCTTGTTGAGCATTTATAATAGGATCTGGATTGAAGGAACCTTTCCAAGTAGCTGGGGTGTGGCGGTAGTGATCCCGATCCCTAAGCCTGGGAAGGACCACTCACTACCGACGAATTTCCGGCCCATATCCCTAACTTCATGTGTGTGTAAGTTATTCGAAAAAATGGTAAATAGTCGACTTGTATGGTTTTTGGAACGGGAAAACTTTTTCTCCCGTTCTCAGTGTGGATTCCGTAAGCATCACTCTACTACGGAAGCGCTTATTTCCTTTGAGTCATCCATATGCGGGGCATTCGCCTCTCGACAACACCATGTGACCATATTTGTCGACCTTGAAAAGGCTTACGACACGGCTTGGAGACACGGTATATTGCAATTTCTGTATGAGTTCGGGCTAAGAGGTCGTTTGCCTGTGTTCCTCCAGAGTTTCCTAGCCAACCGGGTTCTTAGAGTTCGAGTTGGCAACATACTGTCTTCTGAACACCCGCTTCCAGGTGGCATCCCACAAGGTAGCGTCTTGAGTGTAGCACTGTTCGCTGTGGCCATCAATGGTATTGTTGATGTACTGCCAGAGGGGATTGTTAGTACATTATACGTGGATGATTTATCAATCTCTTTTGCTGCTTCCAGGATGTCGGTTGCAGAGAGAAGACTTCAACTTGCTATTGATAAAGTTTGTGAATGGACGACGAATCGTGGCTTCCGGTTTTCTCCAACGAAGACTGTAGCGGTTCATTTTTGCAGAACCCGTGGGATTCATCCCGACCCAGACCTGTATCTTTACGATAAGAGAATACCATGTAGGGCAGACACCCGGTTTTTAGGACTCATTTTTGACAATAGACTGACTTGGGTACCTCACCTTCGTGCTCTCAAGACTGACTGTCTCCGGACCATGGATCTACTGAAAGTCCTCTCGCACACCAGCTGGGGGGCTGATCGCGCTACACTCCTCTATCTTCACCGCTCACTTATCCTTTCGAAGCTTGAATATGGATGTGAAGTGTACTCCTCTGCCACACCCACTCGACTGCGGATGCTGGATTCGGTACATCATGCTGGTGTCCGTCTGGCAACCGGGGCGTTCAGGTCATCTCCCATCCCAAGTCTATTGGTGGATGCTGATGTCCTCCCATTAGATCTTCAACGCTAGTCCCTCCTGTTAAGATGTTGGTATCGCCTCCAACGCCTCCCTGACTCAATAGCTTGCCGTGCTGTGTCTTATGATTCAGGATCGCAACTTTACCATGGGCGAAGAAGCTTACCAAAGCCCCTTGGTTTCCGATTGACAGCTATTATGGAGACGCTATCCTTCCCTGCTTTACGGATCTGCCCGCATAGGCCTACGACAGTCGGTCCATGGCTTCTCCCAGAAGTGTCCTTCTGCAAAAGCCTTCCACTCTCAAAAGGGTCTTTACCTCCTCAGGCTGAGCGTGCCCAGTTTTTAGACCACCTTTGCACACATCAGAGTTCGGTCCCTGTCTTTACTGATGGTTCCAAATCAGACGAAGGAGGTCATCAGAAATCATCGTCAATCAGAAATCAGTCATCGAAATCAGACGAAGGAAATACGATGTCGTATTCCCATCGTTTAACAAAGGCGTCAGCCTTCCAAGTGTTTCATCTGTTTTTACGGCTGAAATAAGTGCTATTTTATATGCTCTCATGACTATTTTTACCCTTCCGGATGTCTATTTTACAATTTTTAGTGATTCTTGTAGTGCTCTTCAATCACTATGTAATTTTAACTCTCCCCATCCGCTGGTCAATGCCATCCTGGAATGTCTTTATCTGCTCAAGAGGCGAGGCCGGACGATCAGCTTTTGTTGGGTACCGGCACATGTAGGTGTTGCCGGTAATGAGGAAGCTGATGCCTTGGCAAAAGCTGCAGCTAGAAGACCAGCTCTATCACATTTTGCAGTGCCGGCTACAGATCTGCGCTCGGCAACCCATAGATCAGTTCACAACAGTTGGCAGGAACGTTGGATTACTATAGGGCAAAATAAACTGCGCACCATCCGCCAAAGTATCGAGGACTGGAGCTACTGCGGTCTCTCCCGGAGATGGGAGACTGCCTTGGCACGATTGCGTATTGGTCACACTCTATATACTCATGGGTTCCTCATGGAGGGGGGCCACCCTCCTTACTGTGATGATTGTTTGGTCCCCTTAACTGTGCGGCACTTGCTGGTCGAGTGTCCCAGTCTTGGGGACCTACGTGTGCAATTTTTGTTCCGGTGTCGCGGGTCGGACGGTGATTACCGTCTATCCCTGGCATTGGGAGAGAGGTGTTTCTCTCCGGGACATGAAGTCCATACCTTTATTGAGAAGGCTGTCCTTCTCAACAAGTTATGATGTTTTTAATATTAACTTATTATTGTTTTTAATGTACTCTTGTTCTTTTATGTATTTCGTTATTTTAAATATTTTTATTCTATCTTAAATTTTGTTTTTTAGTTTTACTTTTCATGTATCTTATGTAAGCAGGCGTCAATAACCCTGCAGTTGTGGCGCCTTAAAACTATAATCAATGAATCAAGATAGATAGATATAGATAATTATTTATTGTCCACAATTTATAAAACGTGTTCTACAACACAATATCAGTTAAATGGTCCACAAAAGTGTTTTTTCAGTAAAGTTTACAAAAACTTTCTCACATATGCACATTTAATAACTTCAAATCCACTTTCTGACAATAAGGTCTTGAATCATAAACCAAACACTAAAACGCAAGAAATTTTTCCTTATATAAAAAAAAAGTGCAATAATTATGAACATCAATGAAAATTAATCAATGAATACTACAATCAATCAATCAATCATTGGGGGCATACGCCGGGGGGCGCGTCACCTCGCCCACCCTACGAAGCCACTCCCGGGGGTCACCACGCGCAAGTCCCCATGCAGGCTCCTTTCCCATACCAAGCAGCTCTTGACAAGAAACATAAACTTGCCCCAGCCACGAGCATTGTGGGCGCCTCCTTGGCCTCCTCCACGCCGGATTGTCTCTTACAGATACAACCCGATGGGAAGGATCGGTTTCAGGGTAGTGTGCCACATGCCAAATACAGCCGAAGTTGGTACTGACGGACTATGCAGGTAATAGGCCTCGATTTAGTCTTACGGTGCAATCGCTGATTTGACACGTAATCATCACATCGATAGCCCATGATTCTGCGAAGACACTTATTACCAAAGGCATCGATTCGTCTCTTAAAGTCACTATTTAGTGTCCATGTCTCACAACCATAGAGTAAGAAAGGGATCAGAAGCGACCTGAAGATCCGGATCTTTGTCCTCCTGCACAGGTACAGACAAAGCCAAATATTCCTGATGAGCGAGTCCATTACACCGTGGGCTATGGCAATCCACCGTAAGACTTCTTGACATGACCCACCGTCATTATGGACTGCGCTACCAAGGTATGTAAAACTTTACAAGGACTCAATGTCCTCACCGCACGCATGAACATAATTTACTGTTTCATCTAGTAGGCCTCCAAACACCTTTTGGATTTTTAAGACCTGGACCTTGGTCTTAAGCCAGGAGACCTCAATTCCCAAAGGCTTTGCCTCCTCCTGCAGCGCTTCGAGAGCCATCACCAGGTCCTCCAGCGAGAGATCAGCAAATAGTACTGCATCAGAGGCAAAAACAAGATCAGTGATCTTGGTGTTGCCGAGGGATGCTCCACAATCACTTTGATCTACAACTCTGCCCAATGCCTAGTCCATACAAGTGTTGAAAAGTGATGGGGCGCACCCTTGCCTTACTCCTGTATTAACAGGAAAGAAGCTGGATACACCTCTCCCACATGTCACAGCCCTCTCACAGCACTACAATACTACAACAAATTTGTAAAAGCCTACACAAACAATAAACCATTAAAAACGGAATACTAAAACGGAATACTAAAACTGAATCCTAAAAAACAGAAAATACTGAAACGGAATACTAAAACTGAATACACTAAAAAACATAACATACTAAAACGGAATAATAAAAACTATTTAAAAAAAAGGAAAACTACAAAAACACCACCACGAATACCACAAAACATCAATAAAATCAGACAAGCAGTAAAACATCAAAGACGAAAATACGAGTAGTAAAACAAACAAGAACTACATACTGATGATATAAAACAAAGAACTATACAAATTATGAAAGAATACGGGGAATGATATTACATACAGGGACAAAGTCATTCCTCTCCAGCATTAAGTTTTCAAAAGTTGACACATCAAATTATTGGCGTATATGTGATGTTCTAACTTCTAACACAATCACTTACAACATGTTGGTCAGTTTGAATGTGTCCACAGGAACACAAACGGTCTTCTAGTGGCAGACGACCTCTGCCTCGCCGATTCCGGCGAGGCAGCAAGAGAGTGCGCACTTACTCTTAAGCGAGTCCATGAGATTATTTGTTTCATTAACTTTTACTTTAGAGCTATATACCTCATGTACAGAAAGGTCAGGATTAATCGATGTATATAGTTGCACTTTATTCGACATTGATGTTAATATTTTTGATTTTATATCTTCCATGGCACATTGTCCCTTTCGTTGTTGAGGATGTCTCTCTAAAATAGCGTGAGGTATGACAGGCGTGACTGAACGTGATACGCATGGCTTTTACCAGAGGATCATGAGCCATTTCCCTTCTCTCTCTCCACATTTCACTGAAAAACTTGCGCTGTTTAGCCAGGATGAGAGCATGTAAAGGGGGATTCACACACACACACACACACACACACACACACACACACACACACACACACACACACACACACACACACACACACACACACACACACACACACACACACACACACACACACACACACACACACACACACACACACACACACATATGATGGCCATAATGAGCTCCTAGCTCGATCCGGGAGGGTGAAACTGGCGATCACGAGTCCGGATCGCGTGGACAAGACCATGAGTGAATTACAAAGACACATACAAATGGACATCATTGCTGTTAATGCTGAATTTATAAATAGAATATTATAAAACAGAAATACAATGCTGTATTTCTGTTGTGGTGGTGTTACTATATTCGTGATATGATGGCGTTACGGGCAGTGATGATGCTGTGTTTTAGTGTTGATGGTGGTTGTGTAGTGGTGGTGTTGTGCAGATAGTAGTGTGGTTTTGGTATTATGATAATAGTGTTCCCGACGAGGAGGTCAAATATATTCTGACTTTCCAAGGGAGGTTGGTAAACATGTATCAAATGAGGCTCATTCTGTTCTCTCTGGCGTCTACCTCATTGAATGTCACTGGCATGAGCTTAAGGACAATACTGCTTTGTACTGAAGGTACGGTGTCTACGGTACAGATCCAACGTAAAACGGTGTTTATAGACCCGTGTAAATCCCTGTCACATCACTTCCTCGTCTGTTGGTACATGGGTGGTGCCACATGATGTACGGGTATGTAATGACTAATTGAGGTGGTTCCAGTAAGCCAATGGTGCTAGTTAGCCACAGCATCATTGTTTAGGAGCGAAATGGCGTCAAGCGTAACCAAGAGGGTGTTTGCAAGGATTGTGATTGATTGATTGATAGGATGCAAATCATTCAGCGGATGATACAGCCTTGTGACATGATAGGTGAGGAAAAGAAGGAATAGTCAGGCAGATAGGTGTATCCATCATAAGAATTGTGGGTTTAGACTTACAAGCATGAAATTTGGCACAGTCATAGATAATAATCTAATGAATAATTCCAGATATGGACCCACCGCGAAAACGTCCTATGGTAGCCGTGGCGGCCATTTTACAAAATGACCGTTTTGACCGCGATTATTTTTAACCGGACGACACAAATGCTTCTTTATGTTCTAATGAAATGACTCTAGATACACATATATGCCATAATAGTATTCTCCAAATGACAACAATTTACATTTGTGTTGCCAGCAATGTCAATTAACCCCCCAGGGAGCGTAATAAGTGCTGACTCATCAAATTTCGGAACCTCCGCGTTCAGGAGTCAATGTTTCAGTGAAATTACAGGACCAAATTAACTCGTTGACAGGTAAGTACATATTTATTTTAAGTAAACCACTATTATCTATGACTGTGCCAAATTTCATGCTTGTACGTATAAACCCACAATTCTTATGATGGATACACCTATCTGCCTGACTTAAAAGTAACAAATTTAGTAACTGAGCAAATTATTTGGTGGCTAAGAGATAAATACACTTGCGTCATAATTATTAAAATGCCTGGTTTAGTAATATTTAATTTGGTTAAGTTGACAAAACGAATATGGTAAATTTAAACAGTTTCGTCTACAACAATACAGTTTGTTAACAATAATCTAAACTCAAAAGTTCTCAACTCATTTCAGCTATGTATATAAATACTAATTACAGCAAATATATTGGACAGTTTTTGTAAACGCATTTTAAATACATTATTCCGTAAGTTGTAAGCATTCAACAAGCTTCCAAGATTGATTTAGAGAGAAATAGTGAAATAATAAATAGGCTCCCCGTTTATAGATATGTCCCATCATCCCAACAATATATACCCAATATATATGAAATGACAACAAGTTGCTCTGAACATTGAAGATTAGTGATATTGACATTATTAAGCATGAGTAAAGCACTGTAACGGTAACTTACTAGATAACTCCAGTTTGATCTTGTTTATACGTCACAATTTTCTCCACCACACTGGCACAAAGCGGTACATTTCAAACTAGCTTGTTTGCACTTGCATCGTCCCTTGCAACCCTTTTTGCATTTACAACAAATCAGCTCCCTTGATGAAGTGCTGGCTTCAGGAAGCATGGACCACAGGGGTTTCCAGTTGTGGGGATCGATCCATCCCTAATCCCCAGGTGAGGGCAGATCCATAACAACCTTGAGCATGTTTCCCCAGCAGTGGCCACTCGTGTACACAGCCCTCTTGATTTGTTGTACCAGGGCTCCTCTGGTAGGGGGAATAGCTTCCATGGCTCGTCCTTTCTTCGTGAAGAGTGCCTGTCGAGCTTCGTCTATGTTGACGAGATTGCTGGTGCGATCGTAGAGAAGAATGGTGAACCACTCGAGCACTGCCACAACGTCATCAGAGATGTCTGCTGTCCCCGTGGAGAGATGAACTAACGCTGGCGTCAATTCGTCAAATACTTTCCAGGTATCCCAGGCTGTCTTCTTGCCCCGTGTATTAAATGACGAGACTGTGTCACACCCTGTGTATGCATGGAACATCGGGAGGGCCTGTGACTTATCTGGTCCGAGGAATGCTGCAATTTCATGTGCTGGAATATACCTGAAGTGCTGGCCTGTCCCAAAGGCCACCCAAAGCTCCTGGATTTTGAGTTTGGATGTTGCTGCCACAGCCAATACCACTATATCTGTATCCAACGTACGCAGAAGAATTTTCTGAAATCCATCACGGACTGCATCCGCGAGATGTATCATCATTCGTGTATCAGCCTCCTCATGGTCATATGGGGCAAAATGACTGGTGTCGCGTGCGGGAATGCACGTCACATCTGAACCATCCGTGGTGACTATCTGCTTATCTGATATAAGATGTGTGATGTGTTTTGTCAAGAAGGCAAACAGTTCTGTTTTGTTTGCATCAATTCTCAGGAACTGCTGCCAATTTCCTGGCAGAATAGTGGATCCCGTCAACTCTCCTTCGAATGCCTTTCCCACGTTTGTCCCTGGCTTGAGATTTCAGGCTGTTGTCACGGTACTGGTCCCAGACTATGTCCACACGACAGGCTCTTTGCAAGTGACCTTGTATGTGTGGCAAGAATACTTTCAGCGCATAATCATCAAACGTTTTGGCAGCAACTGGTTTCAGAACGTTCACCAACACTGCCCCGTCCAAGTGTTTAATAAAGTAAAACTACTGAAACTGGCACCGTGACTGGTGAGCCTCTGATAGCACTCCCCAGAACTCATCTCTCATGTAGGGAGGGAGCAATGCTCACCAGTCACGGTGCCAGTTTCAGTAGTTTTACTTTATTAAACACTTTGACCACATATTTTTTTCCTTATTGGTACGTACTACATACCTTAAGAATCGAAAAATTGTGAGGATTTTGAAACAGCGATTCAAAATATAATGCGAGAAAAACTGATGGAGTTACAGCGAGTTGAAACAAAAAAAGCAAGACAAAATGTTTATACACTGTTTTACTTTCCTTCAATTATCTTAATATTAGTGTAGTCTTACTGAATTTGTTTATGCTAAAGAGATGTAACAATGTATCCTGAACATGATAGTAGGCTCAGTTTAACCTAAATATCATCTGGTAGCTTGGTAATTTCGGGTAGGAGTACAACATTTCAATGCACTGAAACCTGAAAATCCGCCTACTCTTGTGAGACTCAGTCATGACTTTATTTTTTACCGTATTGATTTACGAATAGCGTGTTATTGTTGACCAATCACTGGCTGATTCCCTGATACAAACAAAATAGGCCTATCTTGTGTAGGAGGTGAGTTAAGCAAAGAAATATGAATATTGTTTCTGAGGCAACGCAAGGGCTTTGGTAGCGGCGAGGCAATATACCACCACCACCCAGCCCGAGTCTATCAGCCAATCAGCGACGTCCTTACAAACTCGGGTAGACATCGAGCAACTCCCAAAAATCCAGCTTAAGTGAATAGACTATAGTACCATGAATAGGCCTACCCCGTCCATTGACCTCTAACGTCAACCACAGTTTTTACCTTCATTTGAATGTGTTTGGTCCTTTCTGCTGAATAAATATCTGCCAACCTCATGAGACAGGACATACAGCGATACATCATTGACCTCAAAATATCATAGGATACCAGGTTTACATCAGATTGATCAAGTTATCACCCATACAATGAGACATTGAGACCGACGTTCAAATCATAGTTTTGTCCCAGTTGTCTTCACTACTGGGTGTCATTCTCATCTGCACTCATTTCAGTCCCTTCATTATCTCCTCCATTCTCACACACACCTCTGCACTCTCCACTTGCAGTAGTGCATGGTAACCCCGCCTTTTTGCACCCACAGTGATTGGTGCTGCATCCAGTCCTGCACTGGCATCTGACAAACTCCAGTAGTTCCTTGGCTACAATATTCTGACTAGTTTGAACTAGTATCATTCGCCTGTCAACTTATTTTCCAACCCCACTCATCAGCATCCAGCTGTACTGCTTTTCATGCTTGGACCTGATGATATACACGGTGACTGTGGTACTGTGCGGTTGCTGAAGTCGGTGGTAAACTTTTAGGTTGGACTGTCTTTTTACTTGTCTTCACCAGTTGAAGGAACGTCTGATGCCGCAGTTCATTCAAGTCTTTGATCTTGGCATTTGCCTTGTACACACAGACGATAGCTTTTTCTCCAACAGCAGCAATCTCACTCTGTGTGCATCATGTTATGTTAAAGACAACTGCCTGCTGGATGAATGTCTCATTTGTCTGGATCAGCTTCAATCATACAGCTTTACCAATACCAAACACTCTCGAAGTAGTGTCGCAGCCTAACATGGCATGGATAAACAGCAAGTCTGGACACACCTGTTCTCCCAGCTCCGATCTTGCCTTATGGATGTCCATGTACCTTTGCTGTTATCCGGACTTTGCCTCTGGATGGAAGTAGAGTCTCCTGTGGTCCCTAGTGGCATGATGGCACAATAGTATCATAAGGTCAGTGTCATCTCCAACAACGATAACTGCAGATCGGCGACGGTGTGTACCCGCACACAACCGCCGAGGGCTGCCACGACGACTACATCGCTCTGCCGCTACAGATCAGGAGTCCAGAAGTGTCGCTACAGCAGCTCATCACCAACGTCTACACGGAGGACATCAACATCCATCTTGCCGATGCCGGCTGGCTGCAGCAGCGCATTATACTGGGCTCCACTAAACCCGGACGTGAAACTCATCAATAACCTCGTGTTGATGTCTGTCAGCGGTGAAGAGAGACCCTTCTGCAGCATCGACACCATGGCCGACCCTGCCGCAGTGCCTATGCCAACTGTGGTGCTGAACAAGATTGAGATGCTGGGTTTGCCGCAGCACGACATTACACTGAAAACTGGTGTACCGGTGATGGTGTTGCGCAACATCTGCCCACCCGGCATCGTCAACGGCACCATCTGAGTCGTGCGTGGCATCTGCGCCAACGTGCTGCAGCTGCAAGTCATCACCGGACCGAACCGAGACGACGACTTCTACTTGCCTCGCGTACCCATCATCACGCAGGCAGCGTCTGGCACTGGATTCCGCATGCGGCGTCTGCAATTCCCCATCCGTGTTGCATTTGCCATGACAATCAACAAGTGCCAGGGCCAGACCAAGAGCTACGTGGGAGTCTACTTGCCTACACCTGTGTTCACGCACGGCCAACTCTACGTCAGCCTGTCAAGGGTTGGCTTTGCTGATGCCGTCGAAGTGTTGGCGCCCCGTGGAATCATACGGAACGTGGTCTACTCTGAGGCACTTTGACCAGTGACCAATGAGAGCCACAACACGATTGGAGCCTGCACTCACATTGTTGTGTAATATATACTATTACTTCAAACATCAATACATGGGTCCGAAGGGCCCACAAGCACTTGTCTAATATACTATAGGAGTAGCCGTGTGTGTGTGTGTCTGTCTGTCTGTCTGTTTTGGGTAGCCGAAACTTTAAATTCAATTTTGATGAGAGTAGGCTCAAAGAATCGCGAATAAATCGTAGGTGGTAAGCAGCTTTGGCTTATGTCGATTGAATCATTTTGAAGGGGGGGTTTGGGCTAAAAACACTTTAGGAGTATTAGATTACAGGAAAAACTCTGCGGTGACGTCTTGCCGCATTCCACAAACTCTGTAGACTCATGGACGTTTGTGTGCGTGTGTGAGTGTGTGTGTGTTGGAATCACACGGAACACAAAGGGTTGGAATTACACGGAACGTGGTCTACCCCGAGGCACTTTGACCAGTGACCAACGACAGCAACAACACGACTGGAGTTTGCAATCACATGTTTTCTAATTTAAACTACTACTACAAACATCAATACATGGGTCCGAAGGGCCCACAAGCACTTGTTATCCTCTATAAGGTCTCCGCCGATGCCACAAGAAGTCAAAATAAAAAATAAAATAAAAAGTCATAATGTTAAAAATGTATAAAATATATTAAGTAGTATCACTAGTCAATGCAGAACTAAATACTATATCACCTAAATCAATCATGAAAAGGCCATACTCGATCACTATCCATGAAAAGGATATGAAGTAAATGGTCGTACTTTACCAATCGAGGGCTTTAAACAGCTTTCCGGGAAGATTTATGCTTATGTTGCATCGATACGCTCCCACCTCTGAACGACGATGGCACTCCTTCCCTGGTGACAAAAGCAGATGTAAGTGTTTCAACAACCTGACGTCCACCAGTACCCTCGTCAACACGGGAACCCATGGCAGCAGCAGCCCGTCGTCTGGTGACAGCGACTGAAGGGTCAGCACCGGCAGGAGAAGACGTGGCACTAGTCGTCAGACTGTACTTCGTAGCAGTAGAGGCGATAGCTAATCCAGAAGAACCATTGTCGTTGCTATCCTGGGCACCACTAAGCGATGGTCCGGCGCTGGCAGTAACAACATTTTCGGTTCTTTTAGTTGTTTCACGAGGCTCATTCGAACCAGGTGGATTCTTGATCACTAGTTTGTTTTTGGTGTGCCGGAAATTAGCTATCTTTCCCTCACTTTTTGCTTGTTTTAGCTGGGGTAGCTGAGCGTTCCATAAAATTTGAAAGGCTGGGCACAGACAGGTCTTCGTTTATGAAGATTCTTGTGCCCTTCAGCTTGGCAACATTCCTCATCACCGCTTCACGGTCACATTAACCTGGCAAAACGAGCATTTATGTGTTCCTGGTTCTGGTGATCTAGACGCTGCCCTAACCCGTGTGCTTGTTCCAGCTGGATGTCCGGTAGATGAAGCTTTTCCAATAACTTAGATACTTGAACAGCTGTGTGTTCCCAAGTAATATCCTCCCTGCCTTTCCTCCATACCTAGGAACTGAATATTGTTACGGCGATTATAACAATATTGATAGTTGTATCTGTCTTTTAATTGCTTACTAAGCTTTTCATTTACTTCAAGTTTCCCACTCATTATCTCGTTGGTCTCTTTCCTACATTTGATCTCTTGATCTTGATGTTTTACTTGCTGCTTCAGTTCATCAACCTACTCTTGAGTGAGCTCCAAGCATTTCGTTTTTTCTGTCAGTTTTATGAAGTGTGTGCAATTTTCCATATACTTACTGAATACTTCCAATGAACTTCGATAGGCTTGGTCTTGGGAAACAAGAAAATTCTTCAGAACTGAGGTATCCATCCTTAGTAAGGTAGTTATATAAATCAGCGGAGCGATTACTAAACACGTCCACTCGCTACTACTGTTATTAATAGCTAGTTTCTAGGTTAACCTAACCCAACCTATTAATCTAAGGCAATAATGCTACAGCCGTTGTTTCCCGTTGCAGTTTAGCTTCTGGTCATAGTTGTTAAAGAATGTTTGTTGATACTGCAAGTTTCGGGGGAGGCGGTGGCCGAGTGGTTAGCGTCTTGGAGTGCTGAGCTCGATATATCAAGTTCGAATCTTGCCGGGGACAACTCTTTCAACCTTCATTAATGCGGTTGACAAGAGCCTTGTAGGTGAGCAGAATGTCCCGAAGTTCAAGTCCCATCAAGGAGCAACTGTCAAATCCATCGTCGAGTATCCGAAGAAACCCGCATGAGGCATACCCGTTCTTCCGACTGCGACTACAAGTGCGGCGGAGCACCAGGTGACAGCGTGAGCCTGATTGAGGATCCTAACATCACATAAAACGGAATTTCCTCCTCTACATCACAGGTGTCACTATAAAATCCAGCCTGCGCAAGTAACGGACCACCTAAACCTTCAAAGAATAAATTGACTACATGCGCTATAGGCATAAACAAAAGAAAAAGAAAAGAATATACGGATGTTTTGATACTTGTTTATCAATATAATTATAATAGTCTTGTAGTATTATCATTATTGTTATCCTTATCATCAACAATTTAATTTAGTATATCCATCCTTTCATTGATCCTTCCATTCATCCATCCATCCATAAATACGTCCATCCATAAATACGTCCATCCGTCCGTCCATCCATCCATCCAGTGCTATTCAACCTGGGTGGACGGTCCACCTAAAGGTGGACGAGACTGAGTGAGGGGTGGACGGCTGTCTTGGGGTGGACAGGTGGGTGGACGAGATCATGCAGAGGTGTCGGTATAGATAAGGGAAAATAAATCTATGGTATAAAACTAGGCAAAGGAGGAGATATTTTTACAAGTATAGGGAAAATAAATGGATTCAAACTAAAGGTGAAAAAATTTAAAGCAATGTAGAAAAGAGGTGTTGTTCTGATTTTAAAGTCTTTGATACCTATATGGCTGGCTGGCAGTGGCTGGGAACATGGTATGCAGACAGCAGAGCAGACACTGGAGGTACGAATGCCCCCCTGGATTACCAGACACCTGACTTTGATGCATGAAAACCATGACTTATATTTCAGACACCTCAGACCTCCTACATGTGGATGCTTCATCCATTCTCAGATGATGGAACTGATCATTCTGATGCCCTATTGGAGCTTCCAATGGATTATTATAAAAAAGCAGGCCAAGCATAAATTTGGCCATCCTATGCATTGCATTGCTGGATTGTCCTGATTGATAGTCAGGACTACAAAGAGTAAACAGAGAAGGCAACAGCCATGTTTGTGAAGATGCCAACATCATGTCTGTGTCACCAAGGTTTCTGAAGCTTAGTTTTAATCAAGGCATAGAAAAGGAATGCCATTCTGAAATTGGATCTTCTTGTGCGGGTTGCACTTGAAAATTGTCTGATGCCTCGATTTAAGCTGATATTGCGAGAAATTGCAACATCAGCCAAGCCACTGATTTTTGTTTCTTGAAGGAAAAGGCTTTGTTTCCTGGATTACCTAATATAATGCATATTAGGTGCAATTTTACTTTAGTTTCATGAAGAAAAATGCATTTGCTGCGTAATTCCGAAGGTTTAATTTTTCTTTGTATATTTATAGTCTTAGACTTCATGTGTTATTTTACAGAAGAATATGTAAACTGTAAATTAAAATGAGAGTGAAGCTGCCTTTTCCTACGTATATATTTTGTAGAATGATATATTTAGATTTAAATTGTCAGAGCCGTGAGATTTTAAAGAGAAAAAACTTGTGGTGGACAGCTCTTACCAAATCACTGCTAGGGGTGGACATCAAAAAAGGTTGAAGAGTACTGCACCCATCCATCCATCGAATACAGTACGCATATATTTTCTCAACTTCGTCATGATTTCCCTCAACACAAGACACTGAGTACGGAAAATAATAATCAAATGATTATGATTATGGTAAAAGTATGATTATGATTAGAAATAATGACTAAAAACAAATGGATAGGCTGAAATCTAAGCAACGATGTACTTAAGACTGTGCGTATCTCCCCTAAACGAAGAACTCATGACGTGCCTACTAATTGTGTGTGTGTGTGACATACGGGAGGAAGTTGGATTTATCGGTAATATTTGCACATAATAAACGGAAGACCACAATGTGTACCCATCTATGTGAAATACTTTCCTAACGAGCACAGTCCCTTTACTCTCCTTCTCTGCCCCTCCCTCCAATTATGTATATTAATTAATGAAAAAAAGAGGAAAATGTGCTTGCAACATTGCCTTGAAAAAAGGAGTATCTAAATATGGTGCCTAAACATCAAATACCCTTCAATGTTTGCTTTACATTGGAAATTAAGACTCTGCCGTAGTGTGTAGGAACATTTCGGACAGGAAATCGGTTTTGTTGATGGCCAGAGCAATTTTTTTATTATCCTTCCACGGAGCGCTGCTAAGGTCAATCTATTTTCCTTTTCACTTTTAATTCATCGTTTTTCTCCTATTATATAATATCATTGAATATGTTAGTTGATAGATTAAGTACAGATGTGTGTATGTGTATGTGTGTGTATGAGTATGTGATAGTATCGCTTATTTGATTAAATATACATGTAGGCAAGGAGTTATAAGGCTCTGAAACGCAGGATAAATACTAAATAGTGTGTAGCCATACCCAAAAATGTATTGGTTAAAAGCAGTTCCTCCCTGCCCCTCTTTCCCCCCAGCCAGGATGAGGTAAAAAGTGAAGCAATAAACTGAATGAAACCCCATGTAAGTACAATCGTTATAGTAGTAGATAAGTGGAGACCAATGTCTTATCACACAATCAACACTGAAAAAATCTACTATCAAACTAAGCATTACATTGGCAATTTCCTACCATGTGCACATTGATGATTTTTCCCCTAGCGTAATGCAGACACTATACTTTTATGAAATACTTTATTAATACAGAACACTGACTTAATATTATCCTGATATATTAATGCAAAACAAGCGAGGGCGGAGAGGGGGTGGGAGAGGGGGGAGAGAGGGTCAGTAAAAAAGAATAAGGACAACAATAACTGGCAGGGAACACAAATGATATTGCGAGGTGTGCAAATTGACTTTCAAACAGAAACTGAAGCGTGTTGTGAGTGACTTTCGACCAGGCAACTAGCGAGCCAGCGTATACAATAGGGCTCAGCTACTGGGCTATCATGCTACCGTTGTGTCTGTAGACAGGATGGGGACGGTGTTGTATGAAATATGGCAGGTGGCGTTTTTCTTGTCTTTAACACATGATAACTTTAGAAGCTTGGAAAGGACGTGGGCTGTTGACAGGTGCTCTGATAGTTAGGGAGGATCAATCAATCAATCATTGGGGTCATATGCCGGAGGGCGCGTCGCCTCGCCCACCCTACGACGTCACTCCACT
>JACEEZ010022110.1:102500-116735 GCA_016584305.1 Chionoecetes opilio
GGAGCCCTTCAAATTAACATCTAGCCAAAAGGGGGGGCACTACAAGTTGGTGGCAGCTGGTTAGGGATCCATTTCAGGCTTCCCTTTACCCACGTGCTAACTAATTCCTTTTTATTTTTCAAGTGCCAGTGCTCAGTGATCACATCCATGTACAGGGTAGCGCTAGTTGGGGACCTGACTATGACTAGGTCCCTCAGACTGTGGAAGTAGATGATCCTAACGTAACAGTAGATGTTTATAGAACGCCAGGAGGCAAGATTATAATTTTTTTTTCAGATGATAGATTGGACGGAGTCTTGCAGAAAGAATTAGAGTTAGTCATCCTATGGTTATGCAGTAATGACATCAAAGAAGCCAGTAGGAAGTGGAAGAGATTAGGAAGGTAGTAGAAGCCTTACAGGCAACGTTCCACTGTGAGATAAGGATTTGCATGATAGAACCCAAGATCATAACAGACCATTACGCTAGGAGGGTTGAGCAAGAAACATACGATAAAATAGCTAAAGCGATAAATAACAAATTGAACAAGAAACTAACTCAGTATAGGAAATTAAGCTTTAACGCCAAACCATATGCACAAGACTTAGCGCATGATAGAGTGCACTTTAACATGACGAGTAGGAGCTTTATATATGAGAAACTCGTAAATGTAATCATGCACAACTACCAGGCATGGGCTGCAGTGCAGGCTTTAGGAGGCCCGGGTTACCCACCATAGAAATAATGAGCGTATGTCAGTATTGAGGCTTTATAGACGCCCCGGCAAGTAAGCAGCTTCTGCGGGTTGTCGTGGCTGTAATAGCCTTCTTAAAAAGCCCAACACTAAACCCAGTAATAGTCATCATACAGATTTTTTTTTCAGGATGGAGGATTTGATTAATTTTTCGGAGAATGGAGCAGAGGGTTTGGAGATTAGGAAGGAGGAAGTAGTGACACCCAAGGAAGACGATACCAGTCCAGAACAATACGAGCGGTTAGATAGGATGATTCAATTAGAACAAGAAGTGGAAAGAACGAAAATGGCTCTTGAGTTATTGTTGAAAGATAAGGGAGGGGAGAAGGTTGTCAGGAGACCAGTGAGGTCATTGGTAAGGCCTAGAGATATACGAATGCTGAACCTCATTGATTTTCAGGGAATCGAAGCCGAGGGAAGGTTGAAGGTTTTCTTTTCCCAAGTAAAAAGTTGTTCAGAGGATTTGGAGGAGAGAAAGAGGATCCTTATGGCAAGAGTGGACCCACCGTTAGCGTAATACATACAGAATACCCAAAGTTAGATCAATTTTAAATCGTGGGACTCCCTAACTTATTGTTTATATGGAGAACTAACAGACAATAATGTCGACAGAATCCTTAACAGCATTTCGGAGGTCAAGTATGATTGGCTGGAAGATCCTCAAGATTTCACAACTCAACTTAAATGTAAATACGCCATATTGGAAGCAAAGTCAAAACATTCAGGAGATATCCCCGTAGGGATAAGATCATAAAAACTAAACTGTTGAGAGGATTACCAAGCCAAATTAGGGAGAAATTAGAGTTTTTCATGGATGAACAAATCCCACTGCGAAAATTCATAGAGAGAGTGGAGACCGAGAGGGCAATAGCAATCAAAAGAGACACAGATGGAATATACGCGGTAAACCAGAACCTGCAAGTGTCAGAGATAACACCCGCTCCCCAGAGTACTCTTCCCAATCAGCAGGAACAGTCACAGGAACTGTCAGCCAGTCAGTCAGAAGTAAGAGAACTGCGAGCACAGGTGGAAGGAATGGAGAGGAAATTATAAGAATTGAGAGTAGGTAAAGACCAGAAGCTACCCATTTTAGATTGGAGAAGGAACTTCCAGACGTTCTGTCCCTACCGTAAAATGAACAACCATTCAGCCGCAGACTGTCGAAGGAAGCCAGGTAGCAACGCTTGTTTTGATTGCTGGAGAGTAAGATGTAGGAGAGGCAGTCCGAGTTGTCCTGGGAGGAAAGTATTCTCCAGGCGACTAGTTAAACATCGATCCCCAATAATCCCCTTAGCCATTAATGACGACGTCACGGCAGTTTTATTAGACACAGGAAGCGAATATTCACTTATAAAGAAGAGCGCAGCTTTAAACTTACAACTTAAAATAAGAACCCACAGTAACATCCCTAGTTTGACAGGCATAACTGGCAAGAAGTTGAGAATCTTAGGTCAAGTTAAAGTAAAAATAACCATAGGAGCAGATAGAACAATAGAAGTGTTAATGTTAGTAGTGCCAGACCAGTATTTATCCACCCATACCAAGCCCTGGTAGGGATGAATATAATAGGACTAGAAAAAATGACTATAAATTACAAACAAAAAAAAGTCATGTGGGCTAACCTAACTTACCCCTTGAATTTTGTCGAACACCGATACGGCACCATAAGAGCAGTTAAGATCGTGGAGTGAAGATCGTGTAAGATGAAGTGCCTAAATCAAGCTGTCATATAAGGATACAGCAAAGCGTGACCATAATTCAAGAAAGAACTCAATGGTTAGAATTACCAGTGGACGAGGTAGAGGGAACCATTCTCGTGGTGGACCCTAGAAACTGACAAGTGCAAAATATAGCACCTATGTTGTGTTTACATGTGATGGCTCTGTTTCATCGGCAGTGAAATAACATGCCAAGGTAAAGATCTGCCAAGTTTTGAAATTTGTTTCTTTTATAGAAAAAAACAATTGTGTTCCGTTCATCGTTAAACGTCGAGTGTTTGATGCAGCCCTCACGTCGTCAGTTATGTATGGATGTGAATTGTGGTTCGGTGCCGACACGAAACCTGTTATTAAACTGTACCATTGGGCTATGAAAGCGTTGTTAGGGGTAAGAAAGAACACATCTAATCTTGTCTGTTATGCTGAACTGGGGTAACCGACTTTGTCAGACTTTTTACAACATAAACAGCACAATTTTTTTCATAGGTTATGGCTAGAAAGGTCTGGCATGGAGGATGATCCCTTTTCTTTTGTTGTTAGAATTTCTATTGCAATGAATACACCTGTTGCCAAGATTATAAATAGATATACCCGAGATGAAGTCACGGACATGTCCTTATTGGTAGGAAATGTTTGTCGCTATTATGGGCTATTTTGTCGTCAGATACGTCAAGATGTAATGTATATATGGACATTAATCCTACGATGAGAGTGCATGATGTTCATAAACAAAGACATACAGTAAATGATCTGCACAGAGTCTCGTTCACGAGGTTCAGAGTTTCAGGACATTCACTGGCTATTGAGACGGGACGGTGGAACAGGCGGGGGCGTGGTCGCCTTACTGTGGAGGAGCGTGTGTGTGTGTGTGGCTCAGTCCAGACGGAGAGGCATGTCGTGGAGAGTTGTCCTGTGACTCAATATTTGAAAGATAGTTCCACATTTAACACTTTGGATGATTTGTTTTGCAATTTTAGTAATGATGTTATGTGCAAGATTGTTCATGATATATTGCGGGCGTATGATTAGTTGTGTAGTTGTTAAGGTGTATTTTCGGAGTATATTATGTGTATTGTAATCGTACCCAATAATGTAATGGTTTGTTCATGATATTATAGTTGTTAGGGTTTGTTTCGGAGTAAGATTAACCTTCTCGGACTACAACTAATTGTTATATGTATAATGATAGGTACCATTGTATATTTTACTGTAATCTTAAATTATAAATGTGATTCTGTTTTCTTGTAGTCAATAAACTAAACTAAACTGTGTCCAGGTTACTAAAGAAAGGACCATCTTTCTACCAATAGTTAATAACAGTAATGGACAGTTGAAGTTACGTTCTGGTACACTTTTAGCTAGGTATGGAGTAGTAAACTCGGAAGAAATTCAAGAGCAGCAACTTACGACAGGACCACGCTGTCTCACCACTAGAATGAGTAACGCTATGTTACCCGACAGTGATGCTAGCAAAGGTAGTGGTACTCGACAGGATCGAATACAGTCTATTCTTGAAAGGGGAGATTGGAAGCACCTAAGTGGACAGGAGAGACACCATCTTTTCGCCTTGATAAAACAACACCATAAATTATTTATCTTAGATACAGCAGAACTAGGCACCATGAAAACTGAACCAGCTCATATTCAGGTGTTAGATCCAAAACCGTGTAGAGGAGTTACATATAGGTATCCGGAGAAAGCCAAGGAATTAATAGCTAAAATGTTGAGAGAAATGGAAGAGAAGGACATAATAGAAAACTCCACAGCTGCGTGGTTAAGTCCTATAGTACTGGTTAACAAGTCAGTCGAATGGGGAAAAAAGGATGTGTCTGGATTATAGAAAAGTGAATCAACATTTAGCCACTGATATACACCCCCTACCCAAATTGGAAGAGCTAGTAGAGTCTGTAGCGGGCTATGAATACTATGCCACCCTAGATATGAAAGATGCATATTATCAAATACTGTTGGATGAGAGTAGTAGAGATCTAACAACTTTTAGTGAAGGAATATCCTTATATAGGTTCAAAAGACTTCCCTTTGGGTTGAATTGCAGTGCGGCAATTTTCTCTCGCAAGTTAGCCCAGGTTTTAACCCCTTTACTGAAAAAGAACTGGCTTAAAAATTATCTGGAAGACATTATCCTCATGGCACCCAGTTACGAGGTCTTGTTGGAGAGGATCGATAGGTTATTTGAACATCTGACTAAATTTGGAGTCAAATTAAATTTGTCCAAATGTAAAATAGGGCTAAGAAAAGTTAGTTTTCTAGGACACGTAGTGACCAAGGAAGGTTACCAGCCCAAACCAGACAACATAGAAGCCGTAGAGAAAATAAAACCCCCCCACTAATATCAAGGAAACCAGAAGATTTATGGGAATGGTAGGTTTATATAGGAGGTACATAGAAGGATTCGCTAAAATAGCGGTGCCGATCACTAATTTGACTAAGAAAGAAAACCCATTCGAATGGTCAGAGGAAAGCCAGAAGGCATTTCAGATACTAGAAAATAAACTGACTAGTGCTCCCATCTTAACTAAGGCCAATATCAATAAACCTTTTGTGTTGGATACCGATGCTAGTCAAACCCATGTAGGAGCAGTACTAATGCAGTATAATGAACAGGGCAAAGCCCAGGTTATCTCTTACTTTTCCAAAAAATTAAAGCCAGTTGAAACGCGATACTCAGCAACAGATAGGGAAGCCCTAGGGATAGTTTTAGCCTGCAGACAGTTTCATCATTTCCTGTGGGGAACCAAAGCTATCATCAGAACAGACCACCAACCGTTAGTGTCAGTGTTTAAGCAACGAACCAAGTCACCTAGGATGAACAGGTGGATCCTAGAAATGAGAGACTATAGGTATCAAATAGAATATAAAGCAGGGAGAAAGAACACTGTAGCAGACCAGCTTAGTAGGCCAGTAAGAATCATTCGATGTCAAGTAGAAGAGAGATGGTTAGGAAAAACTAAAGAAGAAATCAAGGAAATGCAACGAGAGGACTTCAGATGGCGATAAATGATAGAGTATCTAGAAGGAGGCAGAATACCCAGATCTAAATACCCCAGTAGTACTTTACATCAATTTGTGATAGAAGGAGTTTTATATTTAACTAAACAGCAGTTAGATAACAGTGTACACTACTTATTGGTTTTGCCGAGTGAACTGAAGCAAGCGCCTTGAAATTAATTCATAATAAGGAATCAGGTCATTTAGGGCAAATCAATCAATCAATCATTGGGGCATACGCCGGGGGGCGCGTCGCCTCGCCCACCTTACGACGCCACTCCCGGGGGTCAACACGCGTGAGTTCCCGTGCAGGCTCCTTTCCCATACCAAGCAGCTCTCGACAAGAAACATCAACCTGCCCCAGTCACGAGCCTTGTGGGCGCTCCCTTGGCCTCCTCCACGCCGGATTGTCTCTTACAGATACAACCCGATGGGAAGGATCGGTTCCAGAGTAGCGTGCCACATGCCCATATAGCCGAAGTTGGCGCTGACGGACTATGCAGGTAATAGGCCTCGATTCAGTCTCACGGTGCAATCGCTGATTTGACACGTAATCATCCCAGCGATACCCCATGATTCTGCGAAGACACTTATTACCAAAGGCATTGATTCGTCTCTTCAAGTCACTATTTAGTGTCCATGTCTCACAATCATAGAGTAAGACAGGGATCACAAGCGACTTGAAGATCCGGATCTTTGTCCTCCTGCACAGGTACCGACAACGCCAAATACTCCCGCTGAGCGATTTCATAACACCGTGGGCTATGCCAATCCGCCGTAAGGCTTCTTGACGTGACCCGCCGTCATTATGGACTGCGCTACCAAGGTATGTAAAACTTTCCAAGATCTCAATGTCCTCGCCACACGCATGAACAGACTGTACTGCTTCATCTAGTAAGTCTCCAAACACCTAGACCTTGGTCTTGAGCCAGGAAACTTCAAGTCCCAAAGGCTTTGCCTCCTCGTGCAGCGCCTCGAGAGCCATCACCAGGACCTCCAGCGACTCAGCAATGATTACTGCATCATCGGCAAAAACAAGATCAGTGATCTTGGTGTTGCCGACGGATGCTCCACAATCACTTTGATCTACAACCTTGTCCAATACCCAGTCCATACAAGCGTTGAAAAGTGATGGGGCAAAGACGCACCCTTGCCTCACTCCTGTATTCACAGGAAAGAAGCTGGATACACCTGCCCCACACTTCACAGCACTCTCAGTCCTAGAATACAGACCAGTTATCAAACCAATAGTCCTTGCAAGAATCCCTCGAAGTCGCAGAAGATCCCAGAGTGACTCACGATGCACTGAGTCAAACGCCTTCTTGAGATCAACATAGGCTGCAAGCATCCCCTGTCGAAACTCACGTCGGCGTTCCACCAGGACACGAAGCGCTATGATACGGTCCGTTGTTGACTTACCAGGCGTGAACCCAGACTGCTGAGGTCTCTGATGCTTCACCAGATGACTGCGAATTCGTGTCAGCAATAGATGGGCAAGCACTTTGCCTGGTACGCTGAGCAGTGTAATACCGCGGTAATTGTTGCAGTCCTGACGGTCCCCTTTCCCTTTCCAGATAGGGACGACCAGCCCCCTTTTCCAGTCAGGAGGAATGGTACCTGATTGCCACACGGCAGTCAGGACAGCATGCAACCCACGGATCATGGCCTCACCCCCAGCTTTGAGGAGCTCCGCACTGATATTACAAACACCAGCTGCCTTTCCACACTTCAACTTTGCTACAGCCTCTCTGACTTCGTCAAGAGAGGGTGCGGTTTCGTCAATGGGAGGATCGGCATCCACTGCCTGTAACCCAGTGGTGTGAAGCTGCTCAGTTGGAGGGTCCACCGTGAACAACTGCCCAAAGTACTCAGCCCAACGAGTCATCTGCCCATCCATGCCCGACACGAGGCGCCCATCTGCTGTTCGAATAGCACTCGCCCGAGAAGGAGACTTAGAACGGAGCTTCTTCAGGGCTTGGTAGGCGGGTCGGAGGTCATTAGCGTTCAAATGACCCTCGACATCCTCAGCGAGACTCCTGACATACCTCTCCTTGTCTCTCCTCAGGAGGGTTCTAGTCCGGCGTGACAGAGCCCTGTGCTGGTCCCGGTTCCCAGCCAGCCTGGCAGCGCGACTCTCCTCGATTTTCTCCAGCGTCTCCGTCGAGATAAAACCTCGCCTTGACCTCGGGCGCTCCCCAATACACTCCTTGGCAGCCTGTAGAGTTTCACGTTTGAAGGTACCCCACAGTTCTACGGGATCCCCGAAAGCACCGAGCACATCAAACCGATTTGAGACTGCCACCGCATACTCATGAGCACATGTCAAGTCCTTCAGTTTCTCAAGATGAAACAGAGTATGGTTACCTCATGAGATTCTTCTGGACTTGACATGAAGCTTAAGTGTAGCAACAACAAGTCTGTGATCTGTTCCAAAAAACTCAGCACTCCGGTAAACCCTGCAGTTCTGGAGGATCCTCCAACGAGTACTAACGAGGATGTGGTCGATCTCCTTAGCTACCCCTCCGGCATTACTATACCATGTCCAGCGGTGCAGCTCTGGTCTCTGATACCAAGAACCTGCAATTCTCAACCTTCTGGACCTTGCAAAGTTCAGAAGCAGAGAACTGTTGGTGTTTCTGGTACCGGAGCCATGGGGACCAACACATAACTCGTAGCCATCTCTCACAGTGCCAGTAGTAGCATTGAAGTCGCCCAAGACAATGAGTGTGTCCCGAGGAGGACACTGGTCTAATACAGAGTCGAGTTTGGCGTAGAACATCTCCTTCTCTTCAGTTTTACGCATCTCGGTAGGAGCGTACACTGCAACAAGAGACATGAAACCCAGAGTGTGTTTCATCCTCACCCGCATTATACGCTCATCAACCGGAGTAACCTCAACAACTGACGGCTGCAGTTTGCTGGAGATGCCTATAGCTACTCCCCGTACACGGTGACCATTGTTCATGCCGGACCAGTAGTAGGTGTAACCCCCACTGCTAGTCTCGCCACTGCCAGGCCTCCTCGTCTCAGAGAGTCCCACTATATCCACCCTCAGCCTACTGAGCTCGCCCGATAGAAGAGGTAGTCGATGATCGTCTGAGAGGCTCAGAACGTTCCATGAGCCCACACGAAGAACCCTCCGCAGGTTGATCCCAGGAGTGATTCGACGGGCAAGCGCCGCCACTGCACCGCCCCGGCCACCCCCATAAGAAAAAGTTGGGCTAGGGGGCCCTACCACTTGATTTAGAGTGCGGGATTCCCGAGGGCTTTGCCCCGCACTCGTCATAGGCAGACCCCTCCCCTGCGTCGGCATAGGAGGGGTTTGCATGGTCGGGCCCCCCTTCAAAACTGGGTCGGGGGCGCGATTACCGCGCCCCCGGCCTCTACCTCTTACTATGTTTGTGGCTAGTTTAGTTTTTACAGGGAAGGGTTGCAAACGCCCCCCCAACCAATCTATGTCAGGGATTGGCCTTACTGCTCACCGTGGCCAGGGACGCAGAACCCCCTGTAGGGATTAACCCCAGGCTGCCCACTATTTAACCCATAGCTGGGACTATTTAACCCATAGCTGGGCTAAGGAAGTCAATAAGTAAAGCAGAGGGATAATTTTATTGGCCCGACTTGAAAACGGATGTGAGAGAATAAGTGAGGAACTGTTTAACCTGTCAACAGCATAAGGATAGTCGTGGACTCCAACAACAATGGCAAGAATTACCATCAGTAAATAGACCTCTAGAGAGGATAAGCATAGACATAATCGACATGGGAACGGGAGCCCACGGATACCGCTATGTATTAACTATAATAGATCATTATAGTAGGTTTACTGTGTTTTATAAACTAAGAACTAGGATGACCGAGGAAGTATGTAAGAATTTCAGGGAATATATTAGTGTATTTGGAGCACCACATACATTGCTGTTAGATAACGCTAAGGAGTTTACGTCTCAGCAATTTAAAGAATTGTGTGATTCATGTGAAATACGGTTAGGATACACCACGCCTTATCATCCACAAGGTAATAGTATCTCTGAAAGGATGCACCGAACAATGAAAACAATTCTCTCTAACCTGTGCAAGGGTTATCCCACTAGATGGCCCAGTTATCTCTTAGAAACCCAAAGAGTGCTGAATAGTGCAGTGCATGAGACAATGGGTACTCAATCTTTCTATGCTTTCTTTTCCCGATACGCTCCAAGGTTGATTAGCGTGAAGTTACCACAAATTGATTCAGAGGAGGAAACAGAAGTGGCACACGAAATCATCAAGAGAACAAATTTGAAAAGAGGTAGAAAATGGCGGGAGAAAGCTAATGTGAAAAGGAAAAACGAAAGGTTGGAGAAAGACGAATTGGCGTGGGTGAAAAGAGAACGCTTTGAGACGGGCACCAACAGGAAACTCTCAGTTAAGTGATTGGAACCGTACAAAATAGTGGAAGTATTGAGAGATGGTGGTGCATATGTGTTAGAAAATATATTTGACGATGTACGTGTACAGAGAGCGGCCGAACAAATTAAGCAATATATAGGACAGGATGGCTGGCTGTTTGAACCAGCAGAAGTAGTAATAGTTGAGGAGGAACTTGAACAGCCACCACCTAGAGAGAGGAGGCCAGTGAGGAGATACGTAGAGGAATGTTAATGACAGATGGTAAGAAGTCATCTCTAGTGAGAAATATATATTTTGATGAAAGTCCCCTAGACCAACTTGTAAAGGTTAGGAGAATGGCTACCTTAAAGGGTGTACATAGATTACACTATACACTAGACCCGCAAAGGATGTCATTAGACCCGAGGATGTACTTGGCTCTGAACTTTGCTCGTTGGGTGATTGACGCAGGAGTGTATGCCTCAATAAGGAGGTGAGCCTTATCCCAAGTTACGGAAGGGTATGGATAAAATTCAGTCGTGATTTCTCCCTACGTGCCTATGCCTAGGTTTAGTGGGGAAAAGGAATAATCATTACAGACTAGAGGGATGAGTCCAGTCGCGACTCTATATGGCTTCGGCCTAAGTAGGTAAGAGATGAAGTGAGAAGGTAGAGTAAAATCATTACATTGATTATGTATCCCCAAACTGGTTAAATCTGCTCTTGGTGAGGGAGGTGAAAAAATTAAGAACGCATTACCACTTAATTATTGTTTTTGTAAAGTTCATTTGAAAATTGTAATGTCCAAGTTAAGTATTTTTTTTTGTGGGTGGATAGAAGACCCATATGTGCATTTAAAAGGAGAGGAGTCATGATATGTTGTTGTATATATGTTACTGTTTTCTTGTTGTACTTAGCTAGATATCTGGTAGGATGTGTGATGAAGGGCTGAGGAACAAGAATTTTTTTTTGGGGGGGGGAAGAAGCCATGTAACGCGAGAAAATGGGTTAATCCTGTGACTCACGATTGACGAAAAGTTTACATTGAATGGTGAGAGTAAAGTAATACATTTATAGCTAGTTATTAAATGCTAACAATTTTTCTTCACTCCTCAGTCCCTAATCATTTAGATATAGGTTTCCGGCAATATCTTTATATTCGTGGTCGCTGGTGACGTCACGGCAAGAAGGCAAGGAAGGGAGAAAGTATACTTGCTCTCTCTCTCTCTCTCTCTCTCTCTCCTCTCCAACCCTTGCCGGGTAGACACGCGCGGAGAGAGTCGTGTATTACAACCCTTTCGAAGGTAGGTGTGTGGCGGTGTACTTATAAGGATGTATAGTGCATTGATTAGTTCATGATCTTAAATTACATGACTTGTAATTGGGGTTATGTGTATATTCAGGGTTTGGTCCAGGAAGCAAAGCGGAGTGGTGAGACGACCAGATGTGGGCTTGTGGAACACGTGGTCCTTGTTGGGTGTTGAGGCCAGCTGAGTGACAACAGACGTTGGGACCAGCTTGGACTCCAGTGTATAGAGCTAAGGCCCTATAGTAGCTCCATATATATATTATATATATATATATTATATATTATATATATAATATATATATATATATATATATATATATATATATATATATATATATATATATATATATATATATATATATACTAGCCGCAAAGCCGCCCTCTGGGCGGACTTTTTGGCTAGCTCCTGCGGAGGGCTATTGCTGGGCCTGAAGGCCCACCACCTGTGTTTGGTGGGCCTTCGGCCCACCAACACAGACTCTCCAGATAGCCCCTTCTAACTTTCCTGAATTCATGGATGTAGAAATGTATGTATTAACGCCAACCCATTCACATCACCCCCAACCCATTCACTCACCATTACCCATCACCCCCCACCGATTCACTCACCCATTACCATCACCCCCCACCCATTCACTCACCCATTACCCATCACCACACACCCATTCACTCACCCATTACCCATCACCCCCCACCTATTCCCTCACCCATCACCCATCACCCCCAACACATCACCCCCTTCCCATTCACTCACCCATCACCCCACACCCATTACCCATCACCCCACCCATTCACTCACCCATTACCCATCACCCTACATCAAGGTTTCCTCAATTCTCGCAACCAGCATTTTTTTTTACAATTCTCGCTAATAGGCTACTAAAAATTATAAAAAAAAAATTAAAGTGATCGGATCATCCCATATGTGGGCTTATAATGTGCCCCTGGTCGAGCTGGTTCCAAAACTGTGCCATATGATATGATTGTGCCACGGGGGGCGGCACCTATCGCGGACACACACACACACACACTGACACACACACACACTTTCGCTTATATTATTATATATATTATATATATATATATATATATATATATATATATATATATATATATATATAATATATATATATATATATATATATATATATATAATAATATATATATATATAATATATAATATATATAGTACCTAGTAACCCAAGAGTAGGAAACTTTTTGTGTGTTAAGGAGTAATTAGGTATTTCGGTCAACTATATTCTTTGAAGTATAGTTTATGTGGGAAACCATTAGATCTGGGATGTGATTACTGTTCGAGTATAAAGAAACCCTGTTAACGAGTCGTTTATTAAGTCCCTGTTATCCTCATATATTCTCTAAATCTTTTATTTGTTGTCTCACTTATTGTGGGTGGTGGCAGTGTAATCGCCAGGTTTTTGGAGCCCTTCAAATTAACATCTAGCCATAAGGGGGGGCACTACACATGATAGAGAGTTTTGTGAAGCAATCATCAAGGAAGGTGTTGGAGTACAATTACAAAGGGATATAGAAGAAGTGGCAAGGTTGGGGATCGATAGAAACGGTGAAGGACAGATAAGACCAAGACCCTTATTGGTGAAACCCAAAAGTGCAAAGGTAAAGTGGTAGATAGTGAAGAATGCAAGAAACCTCAGAAACGCACGATTGGAGGAGTATAGAAGGGTGATTATTGCGCCAGACTTAACAAGAGCGCAGCGAGAGAAAGACAAGGAACTTAGAGAGGAGTTGAAGAGAAGAAGGGATGCCGGAGAAACTGGATTGTATATTAAGAATGAAGCAATATATAAAAAAAAAAGTTTAAGAAGTAAGACATGATAAGAGAAACGAAAATATAAAGGAAAGGAGTTAATGACTAAGGAGACAAGTAAGTTTATAGAAATAAAATGTTTAAATATACAAGGACATAGACCACTGTATACCTGGACTGCGCACGGAATATCTGCCTGTTGCACATGGGCCTGAACCTGCCCTGAAGTCGGAGGGTCGCTCGGATTTATATATATATATATACGCATCATATAGACTGGTTTATCAGTATATATGATATACTGTAATCTTCGTAAATGTTTGTTCTATAATATTATCAAATACAAAACAGTAAGACACGCTAAAGAAATGCCATTACGAGACTGAAGAAATATGCATTAACTTAATATTCACTTCAACTCTTCGCCATTTAAAACTTTGCCAGTCAACATTTATCATGAAGGGTATCAATAGAAGCGCAATTGTATTAGCTTTCCATTGATGTATTTCGTTTTCTGATAAATGAATTACCCCTCATGCATAAATTAGCGTTAACTAAATAAATAAAATCATCAATCGGTTAATTTTCCCGATTGATAAGGTTACTTATTTAGTTAACGCTAATTTATACATGGTGCTAATTAATTTATCTGAAAACGAAATATATAAGTATATAAATAACATCATCAATCACCCCGCTGTGGGGAGTCACCTTGTCGTGGTGGCGGGGCTTGAAGCGTGGTCGACGGCGCCACCTCCTCTGGCGGCCTGCCTGCCATTGTTGGGTTCGGTGGCCGTCGGCTTCGTGGACCAAGAGCTCCCCCTTCGTCACTGGGAGGTGGAGCCTTCCGGTGATGTCGCCTTTATGCTTCATCCCCCTTTCTCTCCTTTCTTAGGGCGATTCTAGGCCCGGTGAGACCCTTCTCTTCCGTCTCACGCTTCTTCTTCCTTTTATACTTCACGCTCCGCTCCCCACGTGTTTGCCGTGCGTGGCATCCTGTATATTCCCCGCGCGCCCCTCTATCTGGGAGTTGAGTCCACCGCGGGGCGGGTTGTAGTTCCCTTCGGTGGGCAACACGCTTCTTTGGTAGGGGGTTGGGGTAAGACGGGAGGTCCAGTGTGGCCCCGCTGGATCAATCGGCTGGTCATGCGTTTGGCTAGGGCCAAGCGGAGGTTGCCTGGTGGGCACCGCATCGGTCCCGCGGCTGCCATCACACACTAGGCAACCGAACGTATACTTCCCGCTACCCTGGACTGTTGGGTGAGGTCCTTCCCCCAAAAACAGCTTCCCCTCGTTGGGCCCGGGGGGGGGG
>JACEEZ010022110.1:122810-152810 GCA_016584305.1 Chionoecetes opilio
ATAAACTGCGCACCATCGCCAAGTATCAGACTGACTACTGCGGTCTCTCCGGAGATGGGAGCTGCCTGCACGATTGCGTATTGGTCACACTCTATATACCCATGGTTCCTCATGGAGGGGGGCCACCCTCCTTACTGTGATGATTGTTTGGTCCCCTTAACTGTGCGGCACTTGCTGGTCGAGTGTCCCAGTCTTGGGGACCTACGTGTGCAATTTTTGTCCCGGTGTCGCGGGTCGGACGGTGCTTACCGTCTCTCCCTGGCATTGGGAGAGAGGTGTTTCTCTCCGGGACACGAAGTCCATACATTTATTGAGAAGGCTGGCCTTCTCAAAAAGTTATGATGTTTTTAATATTAACTTATTATTGTTTTTAATGTACTCCTATTCTTTTATGTATTTCGTTATTTTAAATATTTTTATTCTATCCTAAAATTTGTTTTTTAGTTTTACTTTACATGTACCTTCTGTAGGCAGGCGTCAATAACCCCGCAGTTGCGGCGCCTTAAAACTAAAATCAATCAATCAATCGGGAAAATTACCCGATTGATGATTTTATTTTTTTATTTAACGCTAATTTATGCATGGTTCTAATTCATTTATCAGATAACGAAATATATTAATGGAAAGCTAATAACATTGCACTTCTATTGATACGCTTCATGATAAAAGTTGACTCGCAAAGTTTTAAATGGCGAAGAGTTAAGTGAATATTAAGTTCATGCATATTTCTTCATAGTCTCGTAATGGCATTTCTTTAGCGTGTTTTACTCTTTTTTATTTGATAATATTATAGAACAAACATTTACGAAGATTACAGTATATCATATATACTGATAAACCAGTCTATATGATAGTCCATAGACCACTATATCTCTTTTTCGGACAGCAGGCCGCTATGCAGCTTGTAATTTCAAAACATTGTCGCGTGAACAGTCCAGGTATACAGTGGTCTATGACAAGGCCTAACAAATGTGGAGATATCTGAGGTGGAAAATCTTATAGATAAGAATACAATAAATGCCTTACTGAGACTTAGCTAAAGTGAAGCCCTCCTTAAAATTTACCTAGATGTTCATATTAGTGTCTGAAAAATAACTCTTGCAGCACAAGCATTTAAAATCATCATTCTTTCCTGTTACATCTCATTCACCCCTTTCTTCATCCATACTTCCATCACAGGAACTACCACGGGTAGGTCTCGCAGCCTCTTGTATCTTCCTTGTTTTCTTATGTTGTCATAAAATAAGAATATTAGATCATTTAAAGTAATCGTCCAGACCCATTTTTTCTTTGCATAATTATGTTGAATGTTTATGTTCATTCAAAATACCTAATCCACAAAAAATTATTCATTTTCACGCCTTATTTCCCTAAAAACATGACTTTTGTAAAAAGCGCGGGAAAAACAACAGCCACATTCCAGCCGTGGCGCGAAACTTGCTGGCGACGACACAGGAGGTAAGCCTCCCAGCCCCGCCCGACACAAACACACGGAGACTCTGAGAAAAATGTAGTACTTGGGGAATTTTGGGTGCTTCTGGTATATTTTTTGTGCGACACGGCACATACTTGCATCCTGCATGGGCACGGCAAGAAAGCCGTGCCATTCCCGAGAGCTTAGCACCCATTCACAACCCACACGGCGACGATATATGTGTGCAGACCTTTGGAGCGACGGGGAGCGGCTGGTAATAGCCAGGGTACTGCAGCCCTCTCATCTCGGTGGCCTTGCTGCTACCCGCCGCTCCCCGCCGCTTGCCGCCGCTGCACACATCTGCACACATATATCGTCGCCCCACAGTTTGCAAATGGGTGCTAATCTCTCGGTAAAGGCACAGCCCCCACGCTGCACCCACACAGGATGTAAGTACATGCCACATCGCACAAAAAATATATCAGAAACACCCAAAATTCCCCAAGTACTACATTTTTCTCAGAGTCTCCGCGCATATGTATCAGGCGGTACTGGGAGGCTCCCTGTTGTGACGTCGCCGACCCATGGTGCGTCGCCTGCTGATAAACAGTTGTGTTTTGAGAGCACGGGGAATTTACAGATTTTGAATGCGGATCATTTAAAAACGGGTGACTGGATGCAAAATGTGACAACATATTGTTGATATACTCGATCATGGCTATATTTTGACTGAATTAAATCAGGAATGATGAAATGGTCTGGAAGATTACTTTAAGGTACATTAGTAGTATGAGAGATGAAAAGGAGAAAAAAGGAGGAGGTCTAATGATTCTAAATAGGAAAGAGGATGACGTAAAATGACAAGAAGTGAAAACAAAAATAAAGATATACTACATGTAATATGTACAGTTAAAGGGTATGGTTTCCATATGTTTAAAGTGTATTTTCCTAGCAATAATAAAAAAGAAGATAAAAAGAAGAGGTTGAGCATGAAACAAGAGATGGAGAAACTAATGACAGAAAAGGAAGAAGAAAGATTTATGGTTATTGGAGACTTAATAGTCATCTGGGATTCTTGGGATCACAGAAGTTAGATGAAGGAGGAAATATGGTGATCAACTGGATGGAAGATTTTGGACTAAAACTCCTTAACAATGATATCAAGTGAAAAGGAACATTTACCTGGGAAAGTGGAGGAAAAAGGAGCGTTATAGATTACGCAATGGTAAATGAAAAGCTATATAAGAAATATGTTGATATGGAAATAGATGAGGGAAAAGAAAGAACTGATGTATCGGATCATAACATGTTACAAAAACAACTGATCGGAGAAGAGGAGAGAGGAAGACTGGGAGAGGAGAGAAAAGTGGAATACTATAAGAAAGATGAAGAATCCTTATTGATATTTGTAAGGGAAGGAGAAAAGAGATTTTTAGAAAAACAGGACATGAATATGGAAAAGTTAGAAGCAATAATGAAAGAAATTGCTGACAAAAAATTGAAAGGAGTGTATACAAGAAAGGAGAGACTAGATAAGGAAGATAAGGAGACACCATGGATTACAGAAGAAATAAAGAGGGAGATCAAGAATAGGAAGGCACTAAACAGACAGAGGAACACTACTGAGGCAAACAGCAACGAGATACTATGGGAGAGATACCGGGAAAAATAGAAATAAGTAGAAAAGTTGATAAAAAAGTAAATGTTCAAACCCGAAGAGAGGACAACCCGTAAAATTAGAGAAAACAGGAATCCAGGGAGTAAACTCTGGGAGAACATAAATAAATTAAAGGGAAAGGAAATAAGCAGGATAGAAGATGTAGAGATATACAAAGAAGGCAAAAGACTACCACCACAGGAGGCTGAAGAGGAAATAATTCGATACTGGGAGAGTATATATAAACGATATGAAAACAAAATACAGATGGTCCGGAATGGAGAAGAAAGGGAAAGGTATGAAAGGCTAATGGAGGAAGAGGAAGATGACGTACAAAACCTACTGAGAGAACACATGGATATGGCATACACAGTAGAAAGCAAATGTAAATGAATGAAATTAACAGAAATATGTGAAGAGGATATATTTAAACTTATAAAAAGCATAAAAAAAGGGTAATGCAGCAGGACCTGACAAGATCAAACCAGAATTAGTAAAAGCATTGAGTAACAGCAAGATTTGTAGCGACAATTTAAATAAATGTTTTAATAAAATACTGAATAGTGGGAAATTACCAGAAAATTGGAAACAATCAAATACAGTATTGATACAAAGAGGAGTAAACCAGAAGTGAACGATTTAAGACCCATATCTCTGACAAACCAAATGTATAAGCTGTTAATAAACATTTTGAAAGAAAAACTTGAAGAACACATAAGACTTAATGGAGAGGACAAAGAAGAACAAGCAGGATTTACAAAGGGAAGGAGTCTGGAGGACAACCTATATTTACTACAACACTGCATCAGCAATGCATACCAACACAAAAATAGATTATTTGTGGCAGCGATTGACTTCAAAAAGGCCTAGGACTCAGTGAAAAGAGAAAGGTTAATTGCTACGTTAATGAAATATAAAACTGACAGCAAGATAATGGAATGTGTAAAAAATATATATGAAAAAGCTAAAACAAAAAGATAAGGAAAGATAAATAAATAGAGATATAAATAAGCAGTGGCATTAGAGTCTTTAGACAAGGCTGTACAGGGTCAACCACACTTTTCAAAATGCTAACCTACATGATCATAGGTAAACTGGTAGAAAGTGGATTGGGATACAAAGATGAAAGAATAAAACTAAATACCCTATTTTTTGCTGACGATGGACTGCAACTATCAGAGTCGTTGGAAGAAGCCAGAAGAAACCTGACAGCACTGAGACAAATTAGTGAAGAATGTGGCCTGGAACTAAATATGGAGAAAAGTAACGTCATACTGTTTAACGTTAAAGAAGAAATAACATAAATAGAACGAGTGCAGGTAGTGGACCAAATAAAGCACCTGGACCTGGGAGTATAAATAAACAATAGCAAGAACTGTTTCAAGAACCATAAGAAAAACTGTATTAACAAGGCAAGAAAACTAGCAAACATGACGTATAGCATAATATTGAAGAGCTGCAACACACTACTGGTTGGAAAAACATATTGGAAGTCAGTAGCATTACCATCTATATTGCATGGAGCAGGAGTAATAAATTACAACAAAGAGGAGATGGAACAATTACAAAGAATAGCAAACACAGTGCACAGAGCACATTCTGGAAGCAAGAGGCTATGCAACACTGGCAGGCATGAGAGGGAAAATAGGAGCATCTCTGGTCAAGACAAGAATCATGATCGCAAGATTGAGATATGTAAATTGAGTGATGATGGAAGAAAGAAACGAATTGATAAGAAGAGTAATGGAGGAGACAAAAGAAGATCCAAAAATAAATGGATGAAAAATTGCAAGTCATATATGATGGAAATCGGAAGTATACAAAACAGAAGTATATATGGGATACAAAACAGTGGAAGGAAGAAATGGAGAAAAAATCAAGCCTGGTTATATATAAGGAATATAATAAACATATGGGAAGGATGGAAAAAATGTATGATAATAGGCCAGAGTCAAGATTACTCTTTAAACACAGAACTAACAGCCTTGAACTGCAGGACAGGAGACACACATATAGCGACACAAAGTGCCCAGTGTGTGGGGCAGAGAGTGAAGACCTAGAACACGTTTTACTACAATGCCCGGGCTACAATATGGAAATATATAAATTACAGAAATTACAGCAGCCGTATAATGAAAATATAAATTAAATAATAGGACACCCTGGACACATATTATTCAACTTTGAAAACCCACAAGAAATAGAATTCACCAGAGATGTCTTGTTCACCTTTTGGAGGAAGAGAGGAAATAGGTTAAAAGAACTTAACATCCAGCAGTTACATCACAATCAACAAAAGCATCAAAAGGAATAAAGTCGCAGTAAACCAACGCAGGGGTGCCGTTGATAAGGCACTATACCCCAAACACTATCGGATCGGATCGGATTCCCGGGGTCACCTCGCGCGAACACCCCATGCAGGCTTCCCTCCCATACCAAGTAACTCGACAGGAAACATAAACTTGCCCCAGCCACGAGCATTGTGCCCCCCCCCCCCCCCTAGGCCTCCTCCACGCCGGATTATTTCTTAGAGATACAACCCGGTGGGAAGTGAAGTTTCAGGGTAGCGTGCCACATGTCCATATAGCCGAAGTTGGCGCTAACGGACTATGCAGGTAATAGACCTCGATCAAGTCTCACGGTGCAATCGCGATTTGAAAAAAAAATCTCCCAGGATCCCCCAATTATGCGAAGAATTAGGCTTGCAGCAGAGTCACGAAGGCAGGGGTTTTGGCCCCGACACTCGCCCCATGTGGTTTTCTAGAAAAACCCGCCTTTCCCCTTACCCATACACGCCAGGAGAAAACCAAGTAAATTGTTCTGACATGCGAGCCATCATTTAAAACTTATAAAACCCCTTCAACAATAGCAATTTAAAAACAGCAATAAACAACAGTCTTTGAAAAAACCAAATATCAACTTTCCCAACCAAGGTAGTATAAGGATAGGGGGTGTGTTAAAGTTTGGGGACGGAGGCGCCATCTTTAGGAGATGAATCGAAACACGCGCTTTTTAGGGGGTTTTTTAAAATTCTAATTAAGCATCCCCCTACCCTGCCTTTTGTTTTTCCCTTTTCTATTACTTTTTAACCCTTTTTTTTGACTTTATATAAATCATTGAAGGTAAATAGAAGAACATAGTGTCAATTTTATTTTATTAAAGGAAATTCCCTCATAGACTTTAATCCAGTCATGCGGCTTGCAATGTTGAATACCAGAAAAATATTGGGCCGAAATCATAACATGGACATCCCATTAGGCAGATAATAAAGGTATGCAGTATGAATGACTCTTCTGTTTGAAACCTACACAATGCAAAAACAACAGAAGTAAAATTGTAAAACTATTTGCCCGATATACCAAATGAACAAAAAATCAACACAATAAATTATATATATATATTAATAATAATATATAATATTATATATATATATAATATATATATATATATATATATTAATATAATATATAATATTAAAATATCCCCTAATTAAGGCAACAGTCAAAATACTATTTAGTTTTCCCGACGATATTGGAAAGTAAAATAACAAGGCCATACAGCTATTTTAACAAAATGATTAAAATTTACTACAGGCCAGACACATGGGGGGAACTTAAATACAAACAATAATCAAAATTTAAAGCACCATTTTTGGGGTTTTAACGTATGCAAGGGTCAAAAACTGGTGGGTTTTCATTAGGGAAAGGGAAAGGGAAAAGATGCAAAGTTTCATACAAAGAAAAATGAGAACCAGTGTACAAGGGCTTGCTTTTTCTGCCATGCAGCCAAAATAAATAAGTTTTAAAAGAAAAGAAAATTGTTGGTAAGTAGGGTGTATTGGGAAGTATGAGAATATATTGAAATTTGGTGATCGCACACAAGAGTTTTTTTGGGCTTTAAAAAAACACCATTTTAACATAGGATGATACAGGGGTAACAGGGAGAAGGGGGAAATTTCACAAAAGGGTTAGAAAGGCCTGATAAATATAAGCCACATATGGAGCTAAAAAGAGAGATATGATAAGAGCGAAAGTTTTTAGAGGCAATACGAAAGCATGAATCACCTAGCAGATTAATGAAAATGAAATGCATAACATATAGATGTTTGAAAACCCCCGGGATAAGAGGAAAAAGAGTTAGTCTTAAAAAGAGATAATGAAAAATTTTTGGGGGGTTTACGGGCAGAAATTGGCGTATAAAATTGGTGGTATATCAGAGATAAAAAAAAAAAAGGCCAAAAGTGTTTAGGTTTTTAAAAGAATAAATACTAAGGGTTAGGAAAAATTTTGGGGGCCAAAAAAATGTATACAGTGTCTTGGGTGGGCACAGAGGTAAAAAAAAGGAAATAAATGGCATCCCGGGGACAGAGAAGTCAAAAAAAGTAATCAGAGGCATGATATGTTAAATCAACAAAAAATGTGTCTGGCATGAAAGGGATAGCAGGAAAAACAGAGCACATGAAAAAAGGAGTGAATGGTTATCACAAAAAAATTGAAAGTGGGTGAAAATTTTGGAAGGAATTGAGTAAAATTTTTAGAGAGAAGAAACAGAAAATTTTTTAAGAGAAATTTGGAGGAAGCATACAAAAAAAAGGAACTAGATGGAAAATGGTGAAGAGACTGAGAAAAAATGAGGTGTAAAAAGGTGAATAGAATTTTTTGAGGAATTAAGTGTTAAAACCCAGCGGGGAAGTAGAAAAAAGAGACCCAAACTGGACACAAGCAAGGGATATTTGTGTGCAGATGAGAGGACGCGAGTAAGGAAGTAAAAAAAGGGTATTAAGGGAAGATAATTCCCTACGGACTAACAATGAACTGGACGTGGAATAAAACCAGAGGTCAAAGATTCAAGCAGTGGAAATGAGTTATCTGGGGAGTGGTGACATGTGAAGAAAATGGATGGAAAGATAAGTACACTCTAGTATTCAATATTTCACCCCAAACGTTAAAACCCATGATTACCCCTGTGTGGTTGGAAAAATTTCAGGTCTGCAAACTCCAGGGTAGTTTCCAGAGACTTGTGGAGGCAGTCAATCCGGGGATGAGTGTTGGAAATTTTTTATGCGAAGCAATGCCCTTTGGCGTGGGGTGGGTGTCTTTGGGCCCTAAAAGTTTAAAAATTTTTGTTAGGAAAAAAATATCAGACCAATAAAAAACATCTTTTTCTTTTTCTTAATTTTTTAAAAATTCAAATCCCATATTCATTTGTCATTTTTTTTAATCAAGCCGAAACATATAATGCCACAGATATAAATTTATGCAGTTCAAAAACAAGGGTTAAACTCGGGCCTGGGGGCCAAATGGGGCCCCTGGGATTGTCAAATGGCCCCCGCGAGAGGTTGGAAAAAAGTTATCCCCCCGTAAAAATTACGACAGTTTAAAGAAAATTATAAATTAATGTGATTTTGTTGTAACTTGTGTCTTTTATTAGTAAATTAAATCAAAATCAAAAACGTATTCCAGTAAGTCATCGGGTAAGGCTGTAAACTTCAGCCCTGCAAACATTTTACGCTTTGTTGGCGCTCGGACTTAACTAAAATAAAAAATTTGGCCCTGGGGGAATTTTTTTGGTTTTGCCCACTCCTGTTTTAAACGCTAATTTCTTGTATGCAACACACACACAAAATGAACCTTTACATCCTTGATCACAGTTAGCGGGGAAAATACACCATGAGAAAAATTTCCTTATGTAAGCAATTGCACAAATATATCTCTTTGTAAAAGAAAATTTTTAATTGTCTTTCCACCCCACGAAGCTTTCCTTAAAGATTGTTCACCCGGGATTCATTTTGGTTTAATACACTAAGAAAAAATGCGGACAGAATCATAAAAGAGAAAAACATTTTTTTTTGAATAAATCTGTAAAATTCCCCCAACAACTACTACAATTTTAATGCTTAGGGGTGATCCCAGGTACATCAAAGGTGGTAAACACTTTCATGCAGGCTATCCATGATTCATTGGGTGTTTATTTCTGTGTTTAAAAAAACCTAGTAATTAAAGAAGCTCTATCACTTGTTACCTTTCAGCTTTCAGTTCGAATCATCTGATTTCATCAATAAAATCAGAGTAAAGGGTGAAATTATGCGGATGAGCAACTTTTATTGAAAGTTTATATTTTATTATTATAATTTACTAAAAAACGTTTTAAAGTTCAATTGTTGATAAGAAAGTGTGCGTGGTTATCCAGGGTGGTCACATGTTGGCAGGGTAGTAGCTTGTCATGACCAAAAGAGACAAAGAGCAAGCAAAAAATCTGTTGTGATGAGGAAAAATTTTTTGATACTTGTTTTTTTTTTTTACTATCAATCATACAATAGTATATTGCTTGCCTTATTGGCCAATTTAGATTTAATTATCTACTTAAAATTAATGTAGAAAAAATTCCATTCTTGCATACTGGCTGCTGATATCCTCATCTGTCGCCCCAGGGGTTTTTGGGCTGAAGACCATACTTCTTTTTTTACCCTTCTCTGCTTCCTTTGGGACCACAAAGGGGCTTGATCACAAGCAGTATGGGAAAAATGTAATAAGATCTCCACCACCTAAGCAACCCGCACTTTAAAGTGCACAATGTTACTTCTAAATTTGCTATACAATTTTGTATTCTTAAAATTTTGCTTTCCGGCCAAATATATTTAAAGCAGTTTGTTCCCCCCCCCTGTATAATCTGAAGTACAGGAAATTTTTAGGAATCAGTGAGCAGACGCTGTAAATATGAAAAACTTCAAATGTTTTAAACACTTTTTAAGGGGGACCAAAAATCTTGCAATGCCACATCCAATAGTTAAGAAGAAAATCAGTTGGAAACCCCAAAGTTTTTTTACCTGTCAATTTCAAATAAGATTTACCCTCTATTAAAAACAGCCTCATCCTAAATTTTAGATTTGCTACAGACAAGCACACCCTTTTCCCGACATTGTTCATTTTCCCCCTCCAATGGGAACAGCTGCAAAATCGTAGATCAGCTGAAGGATTGAGCACAGAAGTATTTGGGGCGGGGCATCTCTCGCTCTATCAAATTGTCATGTTCTTTGCAGACACCCTGAACACCTGGGGTTAAAAGGGGAAAGGTTAAAAATATGAAAAATTTTTGGCGCAAAAATGTTGACCGTGAAAGCCGTTAAGGCCAATTACGTGATCTTTTTAGTTAGATTATTGATGGTAGCATAAGTCCCTTTCAGTTACTATTACAGTTTAAAACCTTTCTTTGGGGCTGCACAATACCAGCTGCCTATTCTTCCCTTTGAAGTGTTTTTTGACCTTTCCAAATTTTCATGTTACTTTTTTATTCCCATTATTCATTTTTGGTAAAATCCAAAGAACACCCAAATCACTTTGGGGGGACGAACTTTTTTTTCTGGGTGTTTTTATGTTTTTGAATGATTCTCTAACTGTTTCTGTCGCAAAATTTTATTTATTTATTTTAAAAATGACAAAAAAAAAAATGAACAAAAAAATAACCCCAACCAAACCTAACCTAAAAAAAAAATAACCTCTATTATAAAAAAAAAGAAAAAAAGAATTACGCCAGAAACATTTGCCATTAAATTCAAAACACAGGATTTTCTAGTGTTTCCCCCTACTCCCCCCCACAAAAAAAGTTGGGGGCCGGGGGAAGCGGGATATTGGTGGGGTACAAAATTGCTCAAAACCCCAAACGTTTTTAGTTAGGATGTGTTGAAAAAATTCCCTAATCTAGGGGCAAAATTTATTGGGTTTTTGAGTCCAGAGAATGTGAACCGGACGATCCAAAAATAATGAGACCCAAGTGTCGAGAACCCCCCAGCCCCCCCAGGAGGTTTGGGGTTTGATTTGTTTAGGTTTTGGTTAGTTTTTGGTTTTGTTAGGTTATCGGTGGGTAAAGTAGGTTTTGGTTTTTTTTTAGTTTTGGGGAAATTTTCTACATATAAGGAAATTTTCCCTAGTCGAGGGGAAATTTAACGCCCCCCCCCCCCCCACAAAAACTCTAAAATTTCGTCTTTCCAAGCATAATTTGTTCCCCACCCGAAAACCCCGGCTTCCCAAGGTCCCCCCAATTTTTCCAAAAACAATAAAAAACCCCCGAAAAAAATGGTTTCGTCCACCAAAGTAGTTCGGGGTTTCCCGGAAAATACCCCCAAAAAAAGTTAACGTAATGCAACCCCTAATTTGGATGGGACGCAATACCCCAGGGACGTTAGCACAATGACAAAAGTAATTTTCTCACAATAACTGCAGGGAAACTTAATTTATTGGGCCCTCAGGTGACACGCCAAGTTAAAGCCCTTTTTTAGATTTTTGTTTAAAACTCTTTCTTTTAAATTTTACGGGGTTTTTTTCAATTTGTTAAGTTATTATGCCTAATATTTCCAATTTGGGAAAAAGTACTGCGAACTCGAATATTCAGATAAAAATCACTTTGCTTCGGGGCGAGTGGGGGGACAAGCAAAGGGTGTTTCATGTCATGTATTTTTAAAGCTCAGCTTATTTTTATCATTTGTATCACCACACCCCCCTAATACCTTATGGCTTCCCTTTGGGGGAAAAGATGAAGTCTTTTTCCCCTGGATAGTATTCTTTTCTTGCCGCAAACAAAAAAACAACTCCAAAACCCCCTTTGTACTGGAGCCCTTTTGAAATTTTTTGTTGTAACGGGAACTGAGGGTTTTGGGGTGGTCCTCCAGTATGCATCGTTTTCCCGCCCGCCCGCCGCGCCCCTCCCGCAAAAAAAAACGCATTGACCCTTTTCCTACCCCGGCCATTGAACTCTCTTATCCTCTATATACTATCCTTTTTCCCAAAGTCAATCTAAATAATATAAGCGAAAGTGTGTCTGTCTTTTGTCTGTCTGGCTGTCTGGCGTCCCGATAGGTTGCCGCCCCCCTGGCGGAAATCCCACATATGTCACAGTTTTTTAAACCAGCCGACGGGGGGAAAGGTTTTAAGCCCACTTATGAATGATCCGTCACTTTTTTTTTTTTTTTTTAGCAGCCCATTAGCGAAATTTGTGAAAAAAAAAAATGGGTTTCGAGAAGGGGGAACCTGTGTAGGGTAGGGGAATGGGTGAGTGAATGGGGGGGGTGATGGGGGATGGGGTGGGTGATGGGTGAGGAAAGGGTGGGGGGGGATGGGTTGGGGGGATGGGGAGGGGGAAAAGGGGGGGGGTGATGGGGAATGGTGAGTGAATGGGTGTGTGGGATGGGTAATGGGTGAGGAAGGGTGGGGGGTGATGGGTAATGGGTGAGTGAAAAGGGTGGGGGGGAATAATACTTTCTACATCCATTATTTTAGGGAAAGTTAGAAGGGGTATTTTAGAGGGCTTTGGTTTGGGGCCTTCGGGCCCCCCAAAAACAGGTGGAGGCGAAGGGCCCCCCAATAGCCCTAAGGGGGGAGTAAGGGTGGGGGTGATGGGTAATGGGTGAGGAATGGGGGGGGGTGATTTTAATGGGGTTGGGGTTAATTACATACATTTCTACAGCCTGGATTTCAGGAAAGCTAGAAGGGGCTATTTTGAGAGTTGTTTTGGTTGGGCCGAAGGCCCACCAAAAAAAAAAAGGTGGGGGGCCGAAAACCCACCCCAATAGCCCTCCGCAGGAGCTAGCCGAAAAGGCCCCCCGGGGGGCGGGTTTGCGGCTAGTAGTCAATAAAGCACTGAAAGCCGACGACAAAGCTTATCCCACGCCTACCTTTATAATTCGATCTAATTTGGGGGAGGCCTGGTTCAAATTAGCCGAAAGTTTGAATTATCCGATGGTTACCTCTAGCCTCCCCACACAATAAGAACTCACTCACACATACCAAAACAGCACAAATTGCATTACTTATACTCACCAAAACATGGCTAATACTGAAGTCTAGAAATGCAATACTACTGTACTGTAGCAATCAGGCGTTATACACACTGATAGCGTCTTCAGGCATAGGCTACGTTCAGTAAAGCAACGGGCACAGGTGCACACGGAGGCGCATGGTGACGTCAGTATAGTACAGCATGCCTAGTGCAAGCTACCCCCGCTCTACAGCCCAGCTGGGAGGTGGATCGCCACTGAGCTGCCAGCTTGCGCCATAATAAGGGTATGTAAACAAATTGAAAAAAATAACTTCTGGTCTTCCCCTCCCTCTTCTTGCCTCCTTAATATTTAATTTCCTGCTGCTATAACTTCTGCTGCATCAAATACAGGGTCATCAGCAAGTTATTCTTCAACAATAAGAATAGCCACAGTGATGAATTTCGGCAGCTGCTATCTTGGTAGCAATGTAAATTGTGAAACGTTCAGCACTGTTCAGTATGAAGGGTGCGGGGCGGTGACCGTTACTGAACGCAGCAATGGCAGGTGTCACTCAGGAGATTTGTAAGGTAAGGTTTTCAGTGCATGTGTTGGAGGCGATGTGGAGGCTGGCTGACGAAGTGGATGGCACAGAGAAGATGGAAGATGCTGCAGAAAACTCTGAAAATTCGAACTTCAGTTCTGATTATGGAAAGTTGTTAAGTTTTTGAAAAAATTGAACCTGGCCTGAAACAGGTCGAATTAGCCGAAGTTCGAATCATACGGGTTCGAATTAGAGAGGGTTTACTATATATAAATATATATATATATATATATATATATATATATATATAATGAAGATATAAACCAGCGCGGGTAGAAACATCTTGATTGTGTATTTGGTACGTTTCGGCTATACATAAGCCATCATCAGCCTAAAATCGGATACAAAAATTATTTTTTTGTTAAAAATGAAAATATACAAAATTAAAAATGATTTACGCATTTAAAATGTCTAACCTTAAATAAAAATAAAAATTATAAAACATTAATAAAAATACTACACCTACCAATCAACATTGCAATGGAGTGTGGGATTCCCACATGGTTTAAAAACACACAAGCGGGGTTGAAGTGCCCTGTGCGCAAAGGGATGGTTTGTGGTGGTGGGTGAGGAGGCTCTCACATATCCATCGGGTGGAGTCGTGGGAGCTTGTGTGTAAAATGTTGAAGTCTTTGTTTGTTATTGGGTGGCCTGAGGCTTCGGAATGATCCCGAATGGCTGAAAATGGTGGTTTGGACACTGGTTTGCCAGTCCTGTGAGACAATCCCCGATGCTCCGCGATCCTAGTGGTGAGGTGGCGTTTGGTCTGCCCAATATAAGCAGCGTTACAGCTACTGCACTTAAATTGGTACACCACTGAGGAACGCAGGGCATCAGGGATTCTCTCCTTGAGTTTAAAACAGTGTGATAACGTGAAAGGGGGCTTGAACACTACTCTAAGCGAGACTTGTGGATAACATTGCCGAAGCAGGAGTTGAGCTTTGTTTCGGATGGAAAAAGATTTGTTACCTATGAAGGGAATTATAAAATACACAACGGCTTTATGAGCGGTATGAATTAGGGGAGGGGGTGAGTGTAGTTTATTTAACTGTTTACCAATGTACGTGTTAATGAACTGCAGGGGATAACCGTTTAGTTTAAGAGTGTCTCAAGTACTCTAATTCTAAGTGAAAATTGGTGTATGAAGAGCAAATATTGTACGCCCTAGTAACCAGCGTGAGGATCAGATTTTTCTTAAATTGGGCGGGAATGTTGGAATTAAATTTTGTTGTTAGTCCTGTGAATGTGGGTTTTCTGTAAATGGTAGTGCTGAATGAATTACCCGATTTTGTAATGTCAATATCTAAAATGGTAATTTATTATTATGTTCAGTCTCAAAAGTGAATTGATATTGGGGTGTTTGGAATTCAGGTAGTCGTGAAACAAGGGTACATGGTTTGGTGATTTGAAAATTGCAAAGGTATCATCGACATAGCGTCTGTACATGAGGGGTTTGAATTCAGCTGGGCATTCACTTAGCCAGGTGCTCTCGTGGAATGAAAGAAATGAAAGGAATATATATATATATATATATATATATATATATATATATATATATAGAGAGAGAGAGAGAGAGAGAGAGAAGGCAATACTTTCTCCATGAGGGAATCGAGATCTAATAATGAAGATATAAACCAACGCGGGTAGAAACATCTTGATTGTTTATTCGAACGTTTCGGCTATACATAAGACATCAAAACAATCAAGATGTTTCTACCCGCGCTGGTTTATATCTTCATTATATATATATATATTATATATATATATATATATATATATATATATATATATATCTTTTACGAAGTACATGCAGAGAAAAGAGAAAGAAAAAAAGAAAAAATGAGAACTGATAACCAACCGACTCCTCTCTCTCTCTCCTCTCTCTCTCTCTCTCTCCTCTCTCTCTCTCTCTCCTCTCTCTCTCTCTCTCTCTCTCCTCTCTCTCTCTCCTCTCTTCTCCTCTCTCTCCTCTCTCTCTCTCCTTCTTTTTTTTTTTTTTTTTTTACCTGTATTATAATAGGTTTTACAGTCAGGAGCTTCAGCTGAACTACTGAGACTTTAGGAATGTGTAGATTATTCCTAGCTTAACATACATACATGGGTTACTATTCTAAATTAACTATTTCTCTATTTCACTACTAAATAAATTTTACATGTAAATTTTTTTTTTTTTCTTTTTTTTTCTTTTACATCTGTGCCTATCCTATAGCGCCTGTAGGCAGTGGTGACCCAGGGCTCGGATGGTAGGCTCTGGAGGTTCACTTGAGGGTTCTGATGGTTGGTCCTCGCCCGTTGGTGGCGCAGGCAGGATTCTTATAGTGACGCCTGTGAGGCTCATGCCGCCCCCTTGTGTCCTCCGATGCACTCGCAGTCGAAGGTAGAGTTGATAGGCAGGGCATGTGGGTGTTCTTATGCCACTCGACGGTGCAGAAAGGTTTTAGGTTTCTTCGGGGATCGAACTCGGGTCACCGAGAACGCCAGTCGGAGACTCAAACCGCTCCGCTACCGCCTCCCCTCCCCGCTAACATGTGTTACTATTCTAATTTTACATTTTATTTTTCACTGCTAATAATATTTATATAGACAGAGTTGAACTTAAGCATCATAGGGTTTACAGGTAGGTACTTAATACTATGGCTGCTTTATCCAAGCGTTCACAGCACTCTTGAAGGTCTGGAGTGACGAGGTAGAGTGAAGCTGTGTCTGCTGTACCATGCGGTTCTTGTGTAGCGTGGAAGGAAGGAACGCAGAGAGGTCTCCGTCCTGGCAAAAGGGACGATCAGTTGATGGTCCCTGTTAGCAGCAGTTCGTGTGGTGTGGTCGTGTGGTCTTGCCCAGGGCTGTCGGAGAACAGCCAGGTGCGGGACATGCTGCTTGTGTGTCTTGTAAATGACGCACAGACCTGCTACGTCGCGACGCTGCTGCAAGGGTGGCAGAGGAGGGAGAAGCTGGTCCTGCAGAGCCTTCAGACGTATTAACCGTTGGGCTCGGGCCTGTACCTTGCCAAGAAGGCTCAGGTACGAAGGGGGGCAGGAAGACCACGTGAGAGGGGCGTACTCCCATAAGGAGCGGACTTGAGCTGCATATAAGGTGGTGATCCCTTGGGAGTCATGAAGGTGTGAGACACGCCGGACAAAGCTAAGTTTCCAGGCGCTTTCCTGCAATGGTTCGGATGTGGTCGGTAAAGGTCAGGACGCTATTCACTTCCCACCCCAAGTATGGAGAGGGACGTCTGCAGGGGCACCGGCCTCCCACCCAGTAGATGGTAGGGATGGGAGTATCAGGAGGACGTTGTCGTCGGAAGATGAGCATCGCCTGGGTTTTCTCTGGAGCGAGATCCACTTGCTATCGACGACCCCATGAGATGACGGTTTGGAGGACCTGATTTATGTGACGACAATCGTGCGGTGATCACCACTGTCGCAGGGGAATGTAAGGTGCAGTCATCGGCATATGCAGGTTGCCTCTGGGATGAGCTGGAGCAAGTCATTGAAGAATACTTTTCCAGAGGAGGGGGCCGAGCACACTGCCCTGTGGGACGCTGGCAAAAATCGGGTGTTCCTCTGGGGTTTTGCCGTCCCAACCACCACTCTGAGAATCTGTCCGCAGTTCGTCTTGTAGTAAGAGCAGCAGATGACCGCGGACAACCCAAACTGTTCATTTTTGGTGATGAGGCCGTGATGCCACACCCCTGCCCAAATGCTCCCGTAATGTCAAGGGCAATGACGTATGTGTCCTTTCTTTGGTAAAGGGACGCTTATCCCCATGTGGTGGACAGATGGAGCAATACGTCGGCCGCTGACCTGTTTGCTCGGAACCCAAAAATTTGCTTGATGTTAAGAAGGTGGTGTGATGGGGAAGAAGGAAGGCTCTCTCTCTCTTTTTGTACTCCACATGGTTTTTTCTATGCCGTTTTTAAACTTTATCGATTTTTTTCATTGGTTTCTTCTCGTCCCCCTCCCTCTCTTCCTCCACTCCTAGTCCCCCTCTGTTTACCCCTTCCTTCCTTCATACTCTCCCTCAAAATCCATTTTTCTCTACTCCCTTTCCGGCTTTTCCCTCCTCCTCGCATGGCTCTCTTTTTAGTTCCTCTTCTCCTTTTGTCTTCTCTCTCTCTCTCTCCCCTCTCTCTCTCTCTCCCCTCTCTCTCCTCTCTCTCTCTCTCCCCTCCCTCGTCTCTCTCTCGTCTCTCTCTCTCTCTCTCGTCTTTTTCTCTCTCTCTCTCTCTCTCTCTCTCGTCCCTCTTCCTCTCTCTCTCTCTCTCTCTCTCTCTCTCCTCTCTCTCGCTCTCTCTTCTCCTCTCTCTCTCTCTCTCTCTCTCTCCTCTCTCATCTCTCTCTCTCTCTCTCTCTCTCTTCTCTCTCTCTCTCTCTCTTCTCTCTCTTCTCTCCCCCTCTCTCTCTCTCCTCTCTCTCTCTCCTTCTCTTCTCTCCTTCCTCTCTCTTCTTCCTCTCTCTCTCTTTCTCATCTCTCTTCTCCTCTCCTCCTCTCTCTCTCTCTCTCTCTCTCTCTTTTCTTCTCTTTTCCTTTCTTCTTCTCCCTTTTCTTCCCTCTCGTTCTCTCTCTCCTTTATTTTTTATTTTGCGCTTGTTCTACTTATTACTTTGTTTTTCCCTTCTTTTCTTTCTCAGCCCATTTGTTTTACCTCAGTACCGTTACTTTTTATCTTTTTTCCTTATCTTTTTTCCCTTTCTACTTTGGTTTTTTCTTTCTTCATGTAGTTATTCTCAACCCTTCATAGGTTTTCATCTCCTCCTTTTCCCCCATGTTGGTTTCTACTTTCTGTATTTGTATTATTTCCCTCAGGTTAAGCCTGCCTTTCATAACGGGATTTTGAATAGTTATTTCTTGTTTGTTTTCTCGAGCATTTTTCTTTTTAGTAAAGTATTGTCTTTTCAACCCCTACTTTTTTTTCCAGCCAGCCCCAAAAATTTTCTGCTCTCTGGAATGTTGCGTTGCTCTCAAGAGAGGATATATAGAAGAAAAAGGGTAAAGACCAACAATNAAGGAATAGGGAGAGAGATAAAAAATATAATGTGAAAAAAAAACCCAAACAAGAGAGGATCCGCACCCAACAGTACCCCGCGGGAGACACATTTGTTAGCCGATCTCCAAGCCTCGTGTTGTTCGACCTGTCACTTGAAGAGTTGGCGCGAAATTCAAATGGTGACTTGCGAAGCGGGAGAGGGTGGTGAAGAGGCGACCACACATCACGTTCCCCAGGGTGGTCGTCGTGAGGGGCTGGGGAAAGTAGGGGAGGCGTGGACGACCAGGATAAACACGCAGGTGAAACAGGTGAGTTGGGGTGACGCCTCCGATGGAAAAGATGGGAGGAAGGGTTTGAGGCGGCGCGGCGCTGGAGGGGCATTTTTTTATATATCTTTTTTATTTAAACAGTTATTAATCACACAGCTGAATTAAAAGATAGATAAGTTAAGGCAGTAAGTGTTCATAATCTGAGGGACGTTGGAGGGGCCTGATAGATAGTGGGTCAAAAGATATGTATTTAAGGCCTTTGAGGGACCTGATGGTGGGTTAAAAGATATGTATTTAAGGCATTTGAGGGATAGTGGGTCAAATAGGGATAGTGGGTCAAAAAGAGATGATTTAGGCATTTGAGGACCTGATAGTGGTCAAAAGAGATGTAATTTAAGGCATTTGAGGGACCTGATAGTGGGTAAATAGAGATGTATTTAATTAAGGCATTTGGTTTTTTTTCTTTTTTCTTTTTACATCACAAAGAACTGGCCAAAGGCAGAAAAAAAGTAACAAAAGACCGCTTAGTTGCCAGTCCCTATATAGAAGACAAAGATAATATAGAAAGGGGGTGGGCCAATTTAGTTCGAAAGGTGTCTTGTCACTCATTCACTAATAGATAGTGGGTCAAAATATGTATGTATTGAAGGTATTTGTATGTTTATATGTGTTCAATACCTCAATGATTGATGAGATGGATGGTGGGTCGTAGTGATTTGCCTGATGGATGTTGATTAGAAAAGATATACTATATAAAAGAGTCAAAAGATGTATTGAAGGCATTTGTATGTTTATATGTGTTCAATACCTCCATGACGGATGAGATGGATGGTGGGTCTTAGAGATTTGCCTGATGGATGATGATTGATCAGAAAAATACGAAGTTCAGATTATCAAATACCTTCGTCATGGGTTAAGATTTACAATGAAATAATGATACAGCAAATAGAAAGGAGGAGAAGAATAGTTATATGGAGAACAGCGCTATTTGGAAACAGATGGAGCGAATGATGGATATATATTATGGAAAGATAGATGTATTGAATTATTTGAAATGAAAAAAATTATTAGAAAAAATTAAACACATATGATGAAATGTTGATATCGTGATGGAATATACAATGGGAATCACACGATAGAAAATAATGAAGTAGTGAGGGTTTTTTTTGTTGAGGCAAAATGTCATGAAAACTGTTGTCAGCAATCAACAGGACGGAAGAATATTTTGTAAAAGAAAATATATACCGGGTTTGAAAATAGAAATAAGGCAAAAAATCGTAAAAAAAAAAAAGGTTCATATTTAACAGAAATTAAAAATGTATTCAGGAAATTTGTGGAAAAAATATCGTTGACTAAATTAAGGGAATATAATAGAGAAGGAAGAAGAGTAGGAATATTATGAAGACGAAAGACAAACTAATTAACGAATAAAGATACTTGGAATGGAAACAAATAACATTACCCCGAACAGAACATGAATCACGATCGACAATAATGAGAAGAGAATAACAACAATAATAAGAATGTAAAAGAATGAGAGAGAGAGAGAGAGAGAGAGAGAGAGAGAGAAGAGAGAGAGAGAGAGAGAGAGGAGAAGAGAGAGAGGAGAGAGAGAGGGAGAGAGAGAGAGGAGAGAGGAGAGAGAGAGGAGAGAGAGAGAAGAGAGAGGAGAGAGAGAGAGAGAGAGAGAGAGAGAGAGAGAGAGAGAGAGGAGAGAGAGAGAGAGAGAGAGACGCTATCAGTCAGAACATATACACCCACACAATCTGAGAACAATGACACACAAAACACGGTAGCAAAGAACATCAAACCGCGACAGGGGAAGGAGGGACCACCACCACCACCACCACTACCACAGACACCACAACCCCCCACGACCACCACAGACACCACCACCACACCGACACCACCACCACACCACCACCACCACCACCACACAACCACCACCACCACCACCACCACCACCACTACCACCACAAGACACCACCACCACCACCACCACCACAGACACCACCACCACCACAGACACCACCACCACAGACACCACCACCACAGACACCACCACCACCACCACCACCACAGACACCACCACCACCACCACTACCACCACCACCACCACCACCACAGACACCACCACCACAGACACCACACACCACACCACCACAGACACACACCCACCAACCCACCACCACACACAGACACCACCACGACACCACCACCACCACCACACACACACCACCACCACCACAGACACCACCACCACAGACACCACCACCACCACCACAGACACCACCACCACCACCACCACACACACCACCACCACAGACACCACCACCACCACCACCACAGACACCACCACCACACACCACCACCACCACCACACCACAACCACCACAGCATCACGTACAACAAGAAACAACACTAACACGCATGCCATCCAAGGCTCACACAGAGGCTTGTTAATGCTATCAAGGCGTGATAAACGATGTCTCCCCCACCATCCTACCCATACCTCCCCACGCCCACCCTTCCCTGCCTCCCCCACCCACCCTTCCCTTGCCTCCCCCACCCACCATTCCCCTTGCCTCCCCCACCCACCCTTCCCCTGTCTCCCCCACCCACCCTTCCCCTGCCTCCCCCTGCCTTCGTTTTCCCTGCTAATGTGCTCTGTTACTCAAGAACATCAGTATGCCAACATCACAGCGAGGAGAGGCTGGGGGAAGGGAGACTCGAGGCGGACAGGCGCTAGATTTCTTTTCTGTGTGATTTATAACTTTGGCAAACCCGCAGTAAGGCCAGAAGTAAGAGGGTGTAGGTCTGTTTGACTGGGTATTTGCTAAGGTTGTTCCTCTCTCTCTCTCTCTCTCTCTCTCTCTCTCTCTCTCTCTCTCTCTCTCTCTCTCTCTCTCTCTCTCTCTCTCTCCTGTATAGGGAATGGACAGTGTACTTTACCTGTTGAGTGTGGAATTCACGTGAAGATGGAGTGAGTTTTTTTTTGTAAGGATTGGATAGATGATGATACAGAGGAGGAGGAGGAGTAGGTGGAGGAGGAGGAAGAGGAGGAGGAGGAGGAGGAGGAGGAGGAGGAGAGGGTGTTAAAAAGGAAGAGAAGAAAAAAAAAATCAGGAAGTGGAGTTGCAAGGATGATGTGGCGGTGATAAATAGTTCGCGAGAGAGAGAGGGAGAGGAGAGAGAAAAGAGAGAGAGGAGAGAGAGAGAGAGAGAGAGAGAGAGAGAGAGAGAGAGAGAGAGAGAGAGAGGTAGTGCTGGAAAAACACTAGAGGGAAACGGGGGGAGGGGTAGAGGCTGGACGCGATGAAAGGGAGGAAGGACGCGAAGGGAACATGTGAATTGAACAAAGGGAATAGCAGAGAGAGAGAGAGAGAGAGAGAGAGAGAGAGAGAGAGAGAGAAGGAGGAGAGAGAGAGGAGAGAGAGAGAGAGAGAGAGAGAGAGAGAAGGTAAGCATAAGAGACCATGGGAAGGGCGTGAGGGAAGCAGGGAGAGAGAGAGAGAGAGAGAGAGAGAGAGAGAGAGAGAGAGAGAGAGAGAGAGAGAGAGAGAGAGAAGAGAGAGAGAGGAGAGGAGGTACAAGAGGCGCTTGAGGGAAGGGCTGGAAGAGGAGGAGAGGAGAAGAGGGAAGAGAGAGAGAGGGAAGGGAGAGGGAAGGGAGAGAGAGGAGAGGAGAGGGAAGGGAGAGGGAAGGGAGAGAGGCCACTGGACCATTGTTTCCTTTGGGTCCAAGAGCAGCAAAAGATAACACAGACGTAGCCGAGCACCTCATATTGGTCTCCGTCGCCGCTCTCGCCATACACAAAAAAAACACACGCCCTTTCCACACGCCCTCCCGCCCTCGCCCCGCGCCTCTTATTGCCGCGGCACACGCCAGGGCGCGGCCACCTCACCGTTTCATATGATGCTTATCCATATTTTTGTTGGGTATGTGACTGTGTGTGTGTCTGTTTTTCTTTACTGCTGTTTGGTGATAAGGAAAATATTGTCGTTTTTTTCCCATTGGTGTGTTTTAGTTTATATAATTCCTGTTTATTTCATTGATGCTATTCGTTAAGCGTTATATTGCTAATTAAAATTTTATTGTAGATTATTTTCCCACTGGTATATTGTCGTTTATATTAATTTTTCTGTTTATTTCCTTTTTTCCTTAAGTTATATTTATAATTAATGTATTTTGTTATTTTCTCTATAATGTTATTTCCTACAGTGTATAAGAGGCTAGTTTCTTTTCCTATTTTTTTTTGTAACGGTAATTTTTTTTATAAAGAATGCTATTTAAAGCTAAATGTTTAGTAAATTCCATCGGTTATTTTTCGTTTTTTTCCTAATTTATTTAATATATTTTATTTGTTCCTAATCTTTCTGGCTGTCATAGTCCTCTTGGTATTATTATTATTATATATTACTTATCATCACTTACTTGTATAATTTTTCTTATTATTAATGTTATTATTGTTATCATTATTATCATCGTGGACGTTATCATAAAGGGGGGACCGCGCCCCACAAATTTCCATTCAGCGGCCTTTGACGACAATAGCGAATATTTGGTCACTAAACACGGGGCCTCAGTGCCTTGCGGGCCGGGGGGGAGGACGCCGCTGTGCCCCGCCGCTGCATGCTGGACCAACGCTACAGATAGATAGATAGATGCTTTATTGACCACAGTATTTACAAAGGAACTCGATAAAAGACCAACGAACTCAATTAAACTCAATAAAACTACATAATACACATTTTTACGTGAAAATATTCGTGTTTTAAGGGGATGCAAGGTGTTTCCAGGTGATGCTAAGGGTGATTCAGGTGTTTCCAGGTGATGCTAAGGGTGATTCAGGTGTTTCCAGGTGATGCTAAGGGTGATTCAGGTGTTTCCAGGTGATGCTAAGGGTGATTCAGATGTTTCCAGGTGATGCTAAGGGTGATTCAGGTGTTTCCAGGTGATGCTAAGGGTGATTCAGTTGTTTCCAGGTGATGCTAAGGGTGATTCAGGTGTTTCCAGGTGATGCTAAGGGTGATTCAGTTGTTTCCAAGTGATGCTAAGGGTGATTTCAGATGTTTCCAGTGATGCTAAGGGTGATTCAGGTGTTTCCAGGTGATGCTAAGGGTGATTCAGGTGTTCCAGGTGATGCTAAGGGTGTCAGGTGTTTCCAGGTGATGCTAAGGGTGATTCAGTTGTTTCCAAGTGATGCTAAGGTGATTAGATGTTCCAGGTGATGCTAAGGGTGATTCAGGTGTTCCAGGTGATGCTAAGGGTGATTCAGGTGTTTCAGGTGATGCTAAGGGTGATTCAGGTGTTTCCAGGTGATGCTAAGGGTGATTCAGATGTTTCCAGGTGATGCTAAGGGTGATTCAGGTGTTTCCAGGTGATGCTATGGGTGGTTAATATATTTTTTGATGGTGGATTATTAGGCTGAATTGTTATTTTTGAATTATAAGGATTATTTTGGTTTTCACTTTTCTTTTACGGTTTTGTTAGGAAATATTGGGTTAGTTATGATCTTGTACTTGTTCTTCGTTTGTGTTTTTGTGTTTTGAGAGAGAGAGAGAGAAGAGAGAGAGAGAGAGAGAGGAGAGATGAGAGAGCAGAGAGACGAGAGAGAGAGAGAGAGAGAGAGGACACACAATCCCTCACGTTCACAATAGCGAAAATGGCCTCAATATTCAGACCTCTCTCTCTCTCTCTCTCTCTCTCTCTCTCCTCTCTCTCTCTCTCTCTCTCTCTCTCTCTCTCTCTCTCTCTCTCTGGCCTCCTCAGCGACACTCTTGTTCTCCTCTAAATGAGCCAGGATCGAACGTGCCTCATTGGCTGGCTTATCTGGAGAGCCCGCCATGAGAGGCCTTCGATCCCACCCTCTGATTGGCTGCTTAATAGAAGGGCTGGGGACGAGAGGCTCTTCACGCGGCAATACGTCATTTCCCGTCCAGGCGCCTGACGTAAAGGGTCTTCCAGTATTCCAGGTCATCTGCCGTGAGACTCCAAGCGAAGAGGGTGGTCGGTTTAGTTTCTCATCCTCCTCTTCCTCTTCTTCCTCCTCTTCCTCCTCTTCATCTTCTTCTTCTTCCTCCTCCTCTTCCTTCTCTTGCTCTTCCTCTTCTTCCTCCTCTTCCTCCTCTTGCTCTTCCTCTTCTTCCTCCTCTTCCTCCTTTTCCTACTTCAGTACATTGGAAAGCGCTTGAGGGTTTCTTTATTTTTCTCCTCCGTCGCTTTTGTCGCCGCTTTGTCGTTGTGGCTGTGTCGTTCTTAGCGATTATTCTTTCCGTTGCGTTTATGTCTTCTTTTTCGTGTCCAGTTTCTTCTTGTCTTTGCTGTTAGCTTGTTTCTTTGACTTAGCGATCATTCTTTCCGTTTCGTTTGTGTCTTCGTTTCCAGTTTCTTCTTATCCTTCCAGTTCTTCAGTGTAAAGGATATGTCGTTGTGTTTTGAGTCGTTTCTTATACCTCGTTGCTGTTCTTGTTAGTGACCTTTTTATAGTTTGCTTTGATTTCTTTGCCTTTGAATTAATTTCCAGTTAAGCTTTGCGTTTACATTTTTTGGGTTTCCAGTATTTGTATTTTTTGGTTTATGTTCTTTTCTGTGTGTTCTCTTTGACTTCTCTCAAAGGTTTACTGGTTTTGTACTTTTGTTGGTGAACGTTCTTTATCGTTCCTCTTATCGTCGTACATAAGAAGAAACGTTCAGAGAGAGAGCGAGAGAGAGAGAGAGAGAGAGAGAGAGAGAGAGAGAGAGAGAGAAAGAGGAGAGAGAGATTCAGTAATGTATGTAATATTGGTGCCGCTTCTAATGTTACGTATTTCCTGATGGTTATGCACACTTCACCTCATGTTTGTTGTCCAATATACGGGCCGGGTATAAAATTTGAAACGACACAATGTTGTAACAAAAAATATGGTACGCAAAAATGTAGGTGGAGTTTGTGTGTTTATACTGTATTGTTATTATTATTTTTTTCTTTTTTTCATCAATATTTACACTTTTTATTTCACTATTTTTACCTCCAGGCATTTTAATCCCCTCCCCCGCTTTTTTTTCCTTCTATCATGTTTTTTTTGGCATATCTGAATACACGTATATACAAGCTGAATTTATTGTAATGACTACTTTCTAGAATTAGAGATTATATATATTTATCAACCAAAAAACTAGAATATCATAGAGAAGGCAAGATCACTAGTTAAGAAAGAATATATTTTTCTTAGTATCAGTGTCGAGAAAATGAAAGATAAAAGAATAGACTGAGAAAATAGAACAAGGATGCGAATTGTCAGTATAAGAGAGATTGATTATTATGAGAAATATAATAGAGGCGAGGAGAGGGAAGGGGAGGAGGTGGAGAATGGACACAGATTTGGAAGAAAGAGGGAGAGAAGGAGGAGGAGGAGGAGGAGGAGGAGGAGGAGGAGGAGGAGGAGGAGGAGGAGTTTGAAGATGAAGAAGAAAGAGAATGTTAGTATTGGTGGTGGTGGTGGTGGTAATAGAAGTGGTGGTGGTGGTGGTGGTGGTGTGGGTGGGTAGAAAGGGTATGGTGGTGGTGGTAGAAGGTGGATAGTAACGGTGGTTGTAGAATGGTGGTGTGGTGGTTGGTGCTGGAAAGGGTGTGTAGTGGGTGGTTGTAGAAGTGGTGGTAGTGCTGGTGGGTAAAATGGTGCTGGGAAATGGTGGTAAGTGGTGGTTGGTTTGGGGGTGGGGGTGGGTAGAAGTGGTCGTGGTAGTGCTGGTGGTGGTAGAAGTGGTGGTGGTGGCAGAAATGGTGGTATAGAAGTGGTGGTGGTGGTGGTAGAAGTGGTGGTGGTGGTGGGGGTAGAAGTGGTGGTGGTGGGGGTAGAAATGGGGGTGTAAAGGGTGGTTGTGGTGGTGGTGGGGGTAGAAGTGGTCGTGGTAGTGCTGGTGGTGGTAGAAGTGGTGGTGGTGGCAGAAGTGGTGGTATAGAAGTGGTAGTGGTGGTGGGGATAGAAGTGGTGGTGGTGGGGGTAGAAATGGGGGTGGAAAGGGTGGTTGTGGTGGTGGTGGTGGTAGAAGTGGTGGTGGTGGCAGAAGTGGTGGTATAGAAGTGGTGGTGGTGTTGGTAGAAGTGGTAGTGGTGGTGGTGGAGATAAAGCCAACGGACCATAGCGCGCCGCATCACTTCTTCGCATCACCTGGTTTGCACTGTCAACAAAACCCGAACAGGCGACGCCCCGAGAGGGAACCCAGCACCTCCACACCCTCCCTCCACCCCGCGGCCGCCGGCGAGCCCCACACCGCCCAGAGTAGCGATTAAATGCGTGTATTTAGTGTTGAGTGAGTTTGCTATGTAATTAATGAATGATTAATGGCGGGGACTCAAGGTGTTGGCGAAGGTAGCCGACGCTTCTCACCTGAGTCTTAGGGAGAGAGAGAGAGAGAGAGAGAGAGAGAGAGAGAGAGAGAGAGACTAGGACAACTTAAACCTAGAAAGATAATACACACACACACACACACACACACACACACACACACACCATTTATTTTAACAAAGTAAAAGAACAAAAGCAATCCAAAGCATCGTTTAACCAAAAACAAAAAAAAAGGAGATTACCAACACAAACAACATTTCACGTTAATTAACAGTATTTAGCTGTAGCAGAAACTCGGTCAAGCATCCCACAGCATTATTTTATTGATTTTCACTTTTTTTCAGTCATTTTCCTTCCTTTCTTTTATCATTTCTTTCATTTTCATTTTCATTGTTTTTCATCAGATTCTACGACGGCAATGCTTTCTTATATAATATGGCTCTTCTCATTTAGTCTCTCTCTCTCTCTCTCTCTCTCTCTCTCTCTCTCTCTCTCTCTCTCTCTCTCTCTCTCTCTCTCTCTCTCTCTCTCTCTCTCTCTCTCTCTCTCTCTCTCTCTCTCACTCATTATTTTTTGGTGGCATTCAGGATAGTGCTTTATTCAGTACATTAAAAGGAAAAAAAAAAATAAAAATCAAGACAACACGAACGCTTAAATCGATGAAGATTTAAATCGAGTTCCTCACCGTCACCGAGGACGAGTGCCTCACCGCCACCGAGGGTGAGTTCCTCACCGCCACCGAGGGCGAGTTCCTCACCGTCACCGAGGACGAGTACCTCACCGCCACCGAGGGCGAGTACCTCACCGTCACCGAGGACGAGTACCTCACCGCCACCGAGGGTGAGTGCCTCACCACCACCGAGGGCGAGTGCCTCACCGCCACCGAGGACGAGTATATCCGCCACCGAGGGCAAGTGCTTCACCGCTACCGAGGACGAGTACCTCACCGCCACCGAGGGCGAGTGCCTCTCCTAGTTCTATAACAGGAAGGGAAGGGAAGAACCAAAGACTACTGTATACAGTAGTGTACACGAGTACGAGGTGTAGGGAGACGAGCCCCGCCCCGTCCTGCCGTCCAGTGTGTCATGCACCTTATGATTGATTGTAATGCCAAAAAAAGAGGAAATGTGGTCTGTTGTTAAGGTTGGAGTTAAGAAAAATAGAACCTTCATTACATGTTATATTCCATGATCAAAGACTAGCTATTATGCACCTTATGATGGTCTGTTGTTGAGGTTGGAGTTGAGAAGAGTAGAATGTTGAGGTTGGAGTTAAGAAGAATAGAACCTTTGCCCTCAGCCTCACTGCACTCTTTGTTGATGATGGTCAAAGACTAGCTATTATGCACCTTATGATGGCCTGTTGTCGAGATTGGAGTTTGTTGTTGAGGTTGGAGTTAAGAAGAGTGGAACCTTTGCCCCAGCCTCCAGGCACTCCTTGGATCTCACTTTGACATCCTTAATATTGCGGACCTGCCTCAAATCAGTTCCCTTCAGCGGCATCTAATCTTGTCACCAAGATGTTGGCGCTCAATGAAAACAGACTGATGAGTCAGACTCGCCTCCTGTAGGGTCTTGACCTTATACAGATCCTGATGGGGACGCCGCGCCCTTTTGGCCAGCGGATTCGCCTGGTGGCAGGCGGGGAGTATCTTGTGCAGCAGCCAGCGCTGCGCCGCGGGGAGGGGATGCTGTTGGGCCTGCGGTACAGCTGGGGGGGCCACCTGGTCGCCGTGTACCGCTGCCCTGACGGCCACTACGTGTACTAAGACTCCGAGGACTCGCCGCCCCACCCGTGCTTCCTGGAGTACTGCCGCCGGAACAACATCCCTGAGCGTTAGGTGAAGGTGGTGTGTGTGCGGCTGCAGCATGAGAGGCTCCTTACCTGCGCCTACCACGCCATCACCTTCGTGGACTTCATGACGCGGCGTCCAGAAACCAACGTGTACCACTCATCATGAAGTTCCGGCGACACATGCGCCACAACCCCGACCTGAAGGCGGTGCTCACCGTGGAGAGAATCCTGAAGGAATTTAAAAACACCATCAATATTTCAATATTTGGAGACAGGTATGCCAAGAGCACCTTGGTGGGCTGAGTGCCACCTGAGACCTATAGCGCCCCTGCACACTGAGGAAAGTCACCTTAGTAACATTTTGGTCCTGGGGTGTGTCTGTCGTGCACCGTCACTCTGGGTGCCGCCGTGGGCTCCATGGCTGGCCTCGGTCATATAGCATTCTGGCATCATCTTATGTTTCTACTTCTCTCAATCTGTTATCCAAGTATTACATATTACTGTTATCCTTCTGTTCTGCTACTTTATTATTACATTGTATTGTATTATTGTATTTCTACCTGATTGCATTACTTTCCACCTCCGAAATAACTTGGCTAATGGTTGTATTTACCTAGTTGTATTTTACAGGGCTTGAGCTACACTCGTATGGTATCTTAAGTAGAGTACTTTACAACAATAAACTAAAACTAGAGTTTATAAAAAATATTTGGAAACAAAAGAAAACAAAAAATATATGTAGATACATAGGTTTATGAATTTGATAATGACATAAGCATAAAAGATGGCACGGAACGAACCACCAAATTGGATCCCAAAAAAAATCTGTAAGAAGAACCAAAACACGTGTGGGTCTTACGGATTTCCTTTGTGTTCTATTATTTCCTCCTCACTCGCGATCGCCTTAATGATAGTTTCCCAGAAGCTTTAAGGAAAAGGAATATTTTGTTTTCTGCGAAGGTTTTTACAGTTGTCAGTGCATGGCATACACGATGATTTCATTAACAATTCTGCATATTTCTCTTCTCTCTCTCTCTCTCTCTCCTCTCTATACTCTTCTTCTCTCTCTCACTCTCTCTCCTCCTCTTCATCTCTCCTTCTCCTCTCTCTCTCTCTCTCTCTCTCCTCCCCTTTCCTCTCCCCTCTCCTCTCCTCTCTCTCTCTCTCTCTCTCTCTCTCTCTCTCTCTCGTTCTCTC
>JACEEZ010022110.1:165310-172810 GCA_016584305.1 Chionoecetes opilio
TCCTTTGATGTGTTTGGGGGAAGATGGCGACGAGGACCGAAGTGTATAGGAAATTTGAGCATTGGGTTTAGAGTTCCTTGTGTTAGTGTCTCGGCAGGACGTTTAGATCTTGGTTTGCATGGTCCTTCGTTGGGTGTTTTTCCTCTTGTGACCGAAAAAAAATGTTGTTAGATGGTTACGGAAGGTCCGGAGGTGGATTGGACATAAAGTGGAGGTGGAGTAGGTTTTCAGGATGTCCCCTTCATTTAGAAACAGGTGGAGGACCAGTGGAAGGGCGCAGACTCCTCCTCAAGGATATGGCACCTCGGCGCGGCCCTCTAGCGCTGCTTCCCGGCGAGTAATCACTCCCACCCGTTTAATGTTAATTGTGGAATACGTAAGCATCATTACTCCCTTGTGTCCTTCCTTCGTCTTCAATTTCTTCTTCCTCCTCTTCTGTTTTCATGTACAGTCTCTTTTCCTCTTCCTTCTCTTACTCTTCGTTTTCTCTCATTTCGCGGTTTTTGCAATTTCATCTTTCTTCTCATTTTCCTTATTGTCCGAGTCTTCATTTTTTTTTCTAGAGGTGTTTCCATTATTTGTGGAATGTTCTTGTTTTAATAATGGTGTCCTCTGTTCCTTTATTCATTCTTTTCGCCGCCTTCTGAAGCTGCGGGCGGGTGGGTGGAGGTCGTGGTTGTGGCGTAGTGGTTGTCTGGGTGAGGCTGGCGGCGTCTCCCCCAACTCAGGGCATTCCCACCCCGTCACATTGGATCCCGCCAGGAGCCACACCATTAATCGGGGCGAGGTGTTGGCGGTGCCTGGGGGCTGCCGGGGTGCCAGACGGTGGGTAACATCAAGGGTGCCACTCCCTCCCCCCTCCGTCCCTTGCCTGAGACTGCCAGAAACCTCCACACACACACACAGTGCCATCGTCACACTTTTCTTCGCCTTCGTCTTGTTGTTATTATTGACACATGGTTTTCTGCGCTACTCGGGTTAGATTCACGTGCGATTCCTGCCTCTGGAGTGTGCAGGTTGCCGTGCATAAATAGCGTCGTGAAGGCTGTGTTAGCACCCATCTTATCAGCGGGACTAATTGCCAAGTGTTCCCGGCGTGTTCCTCGCAGCTGGACGCCGCAGGTGTCGACGACTTTATTATTTATTGCATTATTTACCGTCGTACAAGGCCGAGCAGCCGCAGCCCAACCCTCGCGTTTTTGTGGCTTCCCTCGACCAGACGCTCATACCCTCGGGGAACGTTGTTTGGCCTGAGATAAATGCCTCGTCGTTAGGGACGTCCACAACATGTGATATGTCTCTTGCTGGCGGAGGGGACGGGGACGTATCTTTCCTTGTCCACCCTCGCGTCGCCTTGCAGCTTGTGTCTCGTCCTCTTAGCAGCGGCAGGTCGTCACTAGCGTCGCAGCCCAACGTGACCTATCAAAACAACCAAGCTATTGAGATGCGAGGGGCGGGGAGGCCTCCTGCCGCCCTATTTGTTTGGGTTGTCTCATTACTGTAATGTTGACGCGTGCAGCCCTGTGGGTGGGGAGGCGACGGGCGGCCATGCGAAAAATTCAAAAGAGGTCAATAAATACCCATCACTTGCCTATGGAAACTTTGTCACCATTTTTTTCCTTAGCAAAGATATATTTGTTATTATTTCCATGGGTGAGTGGGAAGTACAGGAGAGCGTCGTAAATATATCATATTTTGGCACGTCGTGGCCGCCGCGGCGTCTCAGAGAGCGTCAGACACCAGTGATTGTCTAAAAATATGTGAAAGGAGAAGCCAACTCGTCAGCGGCGGCCGTCAGCTTCACGAGCTAACGACGTTATCACCCGCGTCAGAAGGAGGTCGTCAGCTGGGTCTGCGCATCAAGAGTTATCACCGCAACCAAGTGTCTCTGTGTTATCCGCGTTGTTATCGGCGCGAGAGGGTTGCTCGTTATGAGGAACAGAACCCAGGCGGGGGGTGGGTGTGGTGGGGGAGGGCAGAGGGCACAGGCCTCAAGGCAGCCTCACAGAGCTTGTCGAGGGTGTCCCCTTGCTCGTGTTGGGAGATTAACGCACGTCCAGGGCCTGAGTTGCCGCCCGCCTGTTGGGGTGGCGGCGGTGGGCGTGGTGGAGGAAGATAAAAATTGGCCTCAAGGCGCGAGATAAAAATCGAGTTTATCTGCAAAGTAAATATGGTAATTAACAGTCTAAACATAATTTGATACGAGGCGGGGAGTCAAGGGAGGCGGAGGGTTGTCAGGGTCCCAAGGCGCCTCCCTCCGTGAATTGAGTGTGATTTGTTCCTGTTCCTTGTCTAATAAAGGCGGGACTGCACATGTGTAACGGTTATACACACACACACACACACACACACACACACACACACACACACACACACACACACACACACACACACACACACACACACACACAACACACACACACACACACACACACACACACACACACACACACACACACACATGCAGGCACGCACCAGTGAAGGCATTTAAGTTTGTGTTTTTACTGATAGTTCTTGTGAAGAACTCCATTCATACGATGCATCAAATGTTTGTGCTATATAACAACTTATGAAATTTTGATTTATGATGAGGAAACCAAGTGGCTGTTAGAGAGAGAGAGAGAGAGAGAGAGAGAGAGAGAGAGAGAGAGAGAGAGAGAGAGAGAGAGAGAGAGAGAGAGAGAGAGAGAGAGAGAGAGAGAGATCCTAACTCTATGGCCCCACCTACTTACATATAAATAACCTCATAAATAATTAAAAAAAAAAAAAAAATCACGAGAGATATGCAAACTCTTTACTTTATAAAATACGATCTCAATTTTGTGGCCTCATTTCACACTCAAGACAACACAGTTACCCATCATTAAACAAGGGTAAGGGAAGCGATGGGTTACCAGCACTCGAGGAACATTAACACAACTATGAGAATGCGAGGAGAGGGTGGAAAGCAGTGTGTATGTTAGTTTTGTTACCTTAGTCTTCCCTTAAACCTAACATTCTTAGATAAGTCTCGGAAACGTGTTGCATTATGTGTGTGTTATGTCTTGTGTCCTTTAAGCTTCTAGGATTATCATTGCTCGCGTTCAATAAGAAGAGAAAAAAATATAAGAAAGACTTGAAATTTCATGAGAATATCTTGAGGCATGAGTGAAATATATTAAAAAGAAAATTGAAACGCCTGTACAAAACGTCAATTTTTTGTTCTTAATCAATAATGCAGAAAATAATATGAATTACTGATGTTTGCAGGTTAAATAGTAAATGGAAAAAATAGAAAGCATTAAGTAGCCAAGTTAGAGATAAAAATAAAGCGGAACTTTGACCAGGACGAAGAATAATGGGAGAGAAACGTGGCGAGGACGGTGTAATGGGGCGAGGTAAGGAGTGTGTTGTGGGATATCGGAGCAACGCGGAATGTGGTGAATGAGAGGAGGAGGAGGAAGAGGAGGAGAGGAGAGGAGAGGAGAGGAGAGGAGAGGACCTACCAAGCGATACTAAGCGGTAGAGGTCACAAGAAGAAGTAGAAGAAGAGGGTAAGGTGGGCATGAATAGGGGAGGAAGGGAGTTTAGGCGAACAAGCACACGAGCGTTTCCTGAGGTGCGTTTTTTGCGAGTCACACCACTAAACACGCCCCTTAACACGTCTAGAAGGAGGAAGAGGAGATGTGGCAGTATTGTCTTTGTCGTTCCGTCCTCCTCTTCCTCCGTCTCTTGTAGCTATGGAGAAGGGGCCATACGAGTGTAGCTCAGGCCTTGTAAAAAAAATGCTAGATGAAAACAGTCACACACACACCCACCCACACACACACACACACACACACACACACACACACACACACACACACACACACACACACACATATATACACACACACAGGTGAGACAAAGCGTTCATGAGCCAGGTAAGCAAGACAAAAGGTGTGACTCTCCGGCAGGCAGAAAGTTCGCCCAGAATAGACCGCCATTAGGGAGTCAATAATAATAAAGAGAAAAAATCGAGGCAAAACAAAGGCAAGGAACAGAACAGCCGCGCCGTAAATAGAACACGAAAGAACTCGGCGCCTTTGCTCTCAGGTAGACAGTAAAAAAATGAGAAAGAAACATTAGAAAAAGGAAGAGAACAAAGAAAAAGATAAGTTTAGAGCATGGAGAGAAAGAAGGAAATAGAAAACGAACACAGAAACCATGGAGTAAATAAAAGCAAGTAATAAGAATGGATAAAGAAAAAACTAGCAAAAGAGGGAGATGGAGAAAAATATATATGTATTACATAATAAAATGATTATAATAATGATGATTATAATGATGATAATAATAATGGTAATTTTGAAGGAATAATAATATTTTCTTTCATAATAGTAATAGGATAATAATGTTAATGATAATTATAATAACGATAATAAAATCTATAATAATTATGATAGCGATAATGAATATGGTAATAATATTGATAAAAATAACAATAATAATAACAATAAATGATATTGCATAAGTCTTACATAGTTAGTGAAACGTGGCAAGGCGTTACCGCAGAGTTTTTCATACATTTTCTTCTCTGTACCGACTTTCTTCGCTCACCCTCGCGAGTGAGCTTCAAGTTAAATATTTGACAGCTCTTCCTTTTTCTCTCTTGGTTCACGCCCCCCTAGGTAATTACCCGTGTCTCCTTGGTTAATTAAGAACCGCTGTCCTACATAATTCCTCTTTTGTGTCACAGTAGAAAACTAGAAGGGCTTCCACCGTTTGTTTATCACACTACAGTGGAGTAACGGCATCCATCCTTCTTTTTCGTTTACTGGCATTTTTTATTTTTTTTATTTTTGTATATAAGTTTGTCGTATATATTCATTTTTTTATTAAGTAATCTCGCTTGTATTTGCAGAGTATCAATAGTAGCAAAAGTATGATCTCAGTTACTATGGTATATCCTAGGAACACGGTTGTCGAGCGTAAATAAGAGCTGGCGACAGTCAACGTAGTATCCCCAAATACATATAGGAAGTTTTCTATTCTGGAAGACATGATTGATTTCAGAAAACGAGTATTTGACGGGGAACATGTGTAGATCCGTGTTGTGGTGAAGGCTTTGAATGGGATAATTAATAATTGAAAAGTATATGAATGAATGAGATCTATGCGTTTGCTCAGTGTTGATTCCGACGGGCTATATGAAAAGTATATGTGCGTGTGTCATGTTAAGGAGAGAGAGAGAGAGAGAGAGAGAGAGAGAGAGAGAGAGAGAGAGAGAGAGAGAGAGAGAGAGAGAGAGAGAGAGAGAGAGAGAGAGAGAGAGAGAGAGAGAGAGATCAGCAATAACATCGCTCTTGCTTCTAACACGGAACCGGCATCCTTCTCCACTTTATAAAATTTCAAGTCAATTTCTTTACTCATTTATTGTTATTGTTGGATAGACTCACCTGATGGACTTACCGTACACAAGCCACAACCACCACCGCTATCATCACCTCCACCACCACCACCATGAGAACGCCCTCCCACCTTCCCTCGGTCCCGTTCGTTCATGCCGCCGCAGAGGAAGTTCTTAGCGGCAGTGCGAAGTGTTGTGATACGCGCGACTCTCACACCACACACACCTGCCTCGGCAATGCGTGACTGGCGGGAAGGGAAGTAACTGTACCTGTTGCTTACTCCTTCATCACTTCCTCCACACACTCCGTCGCTTCGCCAGTCCCCTACACAAGCCTTCCTCAGCGCCGTCTGCGTGGTAAACTTAATTCAACGCTTGTTTTATGTGGTGTTTTTTCGAGTGTTTGTGAGTGTAGGTGGATTATATTACAGGACATTGCTGGACATTAGGAAGTGAGGGAAGTGAGGACACGAAGGATTTTGTTCAGTGTAGAGACAAAATACTGAGTGCGTGTTAACATTATTTATTGTTTCTGAAAATGGTTTTGTGAATGATTGTTGTGACGTGTGTGATGGCCGATAGAGGTTCAGGAAAAGTTAAGTCTTGATTTATTGGTGGAGTAATAATCTTATGGCGATGTTTGTGGGGAGCCGTTCAAGCCCTCGGCGTGTGGCGGCAGCGGTGATGGCGACGGTGTTGGTGGCGACATTCCTGACCATCGTGTTGACAATTTACCCTCGAGCGATCACACAGACCCGCCAGGCACGCCACATGCCACGCGTCAGTCCCTCCTCCATCGTGCCCGGCCCCATAGTCCTGTCTTCTGTCCTTCCCAGGGGGTAAAAGAAGTGGGGAAGGAGGCGCGGCATCACACACAACACGTCACCATCCCCGGCTGGCCCCACGGTCTGCGCATCAACGAGCCAGACACCTGCGAGGGCCAGGACGTGTACCTCCTCAACACCATCACTTCCAACCCGACACAAGTATACCACCGAGACCTCATCAGGAAAATGTGGGCGAGTGAGGCTGTCTCGCTGAGGTTGAAGATACGGACGGTGTTTATCATCGCAGCCGTCCCTTCAGCGGTGACTCAGCGGCACCTTCAGGAGGAGAGTGACAAATACCACGACATTGTTCAGTTTGACTTTCTGGAGACGAGAAGGAATCTGACGGTGAAGTCCTTAGCGGCGCTGCACTGGTTTCGGGCGTACTGCAGCAACGCCACCTGGGTGCTGAAGTGTGACGTGGACGCCTTCATCAACTTCTGGGCGTTGCTGAAGGTGCTGAGGTCGGAGGAGGGAAACAATGACGCCGTTTGTGCTCGCTCGAAGACGCGTTCTGTTTGCCGAGACGCCCACCAGATGGGGTGTCTGGCGCACTACGTGGTGGAGCCTAAGGAGTACGCCCCGCCCGTGTACCCTCCCTACTGTCAAGGGTACGCCTACGTGCTGCACCGAGACCTGGTGGACCGCATGATTGAGGTGGACCAGGCCAGGACCTCGCCGCCCCTGTTCCTGGAGGACGTGTATGTGACGGGACTGCTGCCTCGGGACCTGAAACCTCGGTGGTTTGACGTGAGGTGAGGACACGCCTTCAGCTGCTCGTTACAGCGGCACGCACCAATGCTTGTACTAACTGTGTGTGTGTTCATGATATACTCTCAGTACAGTTATAATTCTGAGTCATCTTAACCACCTTAATTTTTTCATGGTCTCCCTTTTCTTGCCATTCCGCACGACCTTCCCTCCCCAGGCGCCGCAGTATGGTCGTCCCGGAGTACATTCGCCCCGAGTACTACAACGGAACCTTCCTCTTTGTGCACGATTTGGACGGCCAGCTTGGTCAGGGCGCCACCAGCTACGTGTGGCAGAAGAACTTCCAGCACTATACTGGGGTTGACTGAGAGACAGACAAGCAGATAGACAGGGAGACGCACACACAGAAGTAGAAACAAACAAACGCCGGTAGATGGACAAAGAGACAGAGATACGGACAAACACACATGCATACATCTATTGAGGTATCCTAGTATACATGATATAATGGTCATTAATTATGTCTCCTTATATTTTTCCCTGCTAAGTTTTTCACCTTTATTCAAATGGAAATAATTCAACATTTCTGTGTTT
>JACEEZ010022110.1:177810-207810 GCA_016584305.1 Chionoecetes opilio
GGGGTAGGCTGTGGTCTGGGGTTACTGTGTGGGGGTAGTCTGTGGTCTGTGGTACTGTGGTGGGGTAGGCTGTGGTCTGTGGTACTGTGGTGGGATAGGCTGTGGTGGGGTAGGCTGTGGTCTGAGGTACTGTGGTGGGATAGGCTGTGGTCTGGGGTACTGTGGTGGGTTCAGCTGTGGTGGGGTAGGCTGTGGTCTGGGGTACTGTGGTGGGGTAGTCTGTGGTCTGTGGTACTGTGGTGGGGTAGGCTGTGGTCTGGGGTACTGTGGTGGGGTAGGCTGTGGTCTGGGGTACTGTGGTGGGGTAGGCTGTGGTCTGTGGTACTGTGGTGGGGTAGTCTGTGGTCTGTGGTACTGTGGTGGGATAGGCTGTGGTCTGGGGTACTGTGGTGGGTTCAGCTGTGGCGGGGTCGCTGTACACTTCGAAGGTGACTTGGTCGATCGCACACCCCAACAGAGGGTCGCCCGCTGGGGCCTGGACGCCGTTGTAACAGAAAATCTGAAACTGGAAAGAGAATGCAGAGCGTCCAAGAGCAAAATTTAATCTTCCATGAAGTAACCAACCTTTTTTAACGCCGGACTATGACAATAACGTGAATTGCAGGTTTGATTGAGAACTCAATTCGCTCAATACTGATATAAAAGCCATTATTCCTCTAGAACATGAACGAAATTTTGTGTAGCCTATTTGGAACTTAATTGAAAAACTGATGAAAAATGGGAAACCCAAGATTGTGCGAAATAGTACTTTATCTGCATCAACATAGCACATGAGTTATCTATCCATACAATGATGCGAAGCAACGCCTTTACAGATGTAGGACTTACCCGGATGTCTTTGGCCGTCGGTGGAAGCTCCTTCTGTGTGGTGATCCAGCTGTCGGTGGTAATTTGGGAGTACTGCTTCAGGTTCAGGAACATTTTGACTATGTTCATTTTGTTGCGTGTGTACACCTCAAGGTTATTGGACCCCGCGTACTTAGAGCGGAGGTAGAATTTCATCGTGAAGTTACCGCCTTTAGGAGCTGTGAAGTACGGCGTGAAGAGCTCGTCGCTGGTGAACTTCTTGTCCATCACCGCAAAGCCGCCGTTGCCGCCACTCGGGATGGTGTGGTCCTGCAGGGAAGACTCGTCCGCCCACCTCCAGGAGCTGCGTTGAGACTCCCATCCCTCGAGGTCATGTGCGAAGTTGAAGACGAATTTTTGGTGAGTCTGGGACCCCGCGGGGATGCCCAGGAGGAGGCTGAAGAGCAGGAACGAGGAGGTGAGGTGACCCATGGCTGCGTGAGTGGCGAGGTGTGCAACGGCCAGGGCTTTTATACCCCTGCACTGTTATCTTGTGCCAGGCGTGAGGTTACTCTTTGGAAGCCATGACTGCTTTACGGGAATTATACCCAGATACTTTTTTTGTAGTTATATTTGTTTGCCTCTTTCACTTATGTAAAGGAACATGATGAAACTTTGACAGTATGATATATCATTCTCACTATTTTGTTTCTACTACTATAATACTAATACTACTACCTCTGCCACTACTATTACTACATCTGCTACTATACTACTACCACTACTATACTACCTCTTCCACAACTATTACTACTTCTACTATACTACTACTACTTCTACTACCACTACCAGTATTATTACCAATAAGTATTATTATTGGAGGGGGGAGGGAGACATTATAGCTATCATTATTAACTACGAACCAATGAAACACGGTGCTAGGAAATTTATTTGGAGGAAAGCAGTACCTCTCTGGTAATACTACTGGAAGTCTATCCATGAGAATTAGAAGAGAAATAGACATATGAGTATGGCATTACAGCATGAAAGTACACGACTGCAGGGGTTGAATTATTAATTAGCTTGGGAACTAAGATATTACTGGTTTTACGAGAGAGAGAGAGAGAGGAGAGAGAGAGAGAGAGAGAGAGAGAGAGAGAGAGGAGAGGGGGAGAGAGAAGAGAGAGAGAGAGAAGGGGAGAGAGAGGAGAGAGGAGAGAGGGGAGAGAGAGAGAAAAAGGGGGGAGAGAGAGAGAGATATCATAGAAACGGCTGCAGTTCACTGGTGAGCAGATCAGAGTTCGATGAAGTAGTTTGAATATAAGAATACTATCAATAAATCTCAGCCCAGAAACAGTTGGTGAGAAGTAGATTGGAAAACCTTGAGGACGATTAACACATGCTCGATACCATGCAACAGACGCGGTATCGCAAACACCAAAGAACCCCAAGAAGATAAAAGTCATGCTCGTCATACAGTGAGTTACAACGCCCTGGTTGATAAGGGTAACACGTTTGTAGCGCGTGTGATGCTAAGCGGCGATAAGGCCTCGGCGGTGTGGCCTAATCAAGTCACCTGGATCAAGCCTTCTGTTGCCGGGTGAACATAAGAAGAACATGAGAACATAAGAAAATAAGGAAGTTACAATAGGCCGTGAGACCTACACGAGATAGTTCCTGTTGCTTAACTCTACCTACATCCACCTTTCTTCTCTGTCCATGAATTTATCCAGACTCCTTTTAAAGACCCCTATAGACTCCTTTTAAAGACCCCTATAGACTCCTTTTAAAGACCCCTCTAGACTCCTTTTAAAGACCCCTATAGACTCCGCATTTACTACCTGATTCTGAGTCCATTCCAATCGGGTGTGGAGTGAAAGAAATGTTGCAATCTTTATGTTTGAACACAGTAATGCTGTATTCGAATCAAAAGTACTATGATGCGTCATGGTATTGTAATACGTTGCTGTTATCGTATATTATGATAAGGTGACTCAAAATACTGTTCATTTACTTTACGTATAATTCATTACGTAATTTATTCGTTTTGTTTTATTGTATTCCTGAGGTACTTTTCATGTAAGAGACTTGTTTATAAGATTCCTTTTAATACTAATGTTATTTTGTTGTAATCATTATCATTATTGTCATTATTGTTATTATTATTATCGTTGTTATTGTTATTATTATTTTCATTAATATTGTTAGCATCATCATCATCATCATCATCATCTTTGAGCAATGGTACACTGGCTCCCTTCATGTCTGGATATTGCCTAGTTTGAAAAGAGCACCATGGCGAGAGTTGGGATAACCCTTCCCCCTACAACTATATATTCCGCTCCCCCCCCCCCCCCCCCATAAAAAGGGAGATGGGATGTTATTATTTTCCCAATGTTTCGTTAGATGTATATGGAATGCCGAAGATCCTTTCTAACCTTAAAACACTGCAACATCACCATTCTTGCATACATTGACTAGCGCAGATTTGCAGTAGAAGTATCGTGACGCAATTACAAATGGATATCGTTAAAGCTGTTAGTAGTTTTTTTTCAAGACATGAACTTTGAACGTTGGGTAACCGGCGGGAAACCCCAAACCCTTTGACTTATTTTTATCAAGAGAGGATTAGGTGAGCTGAGCGACTGAGGCAATAACAAGGATCACATGTACTCCCCCAGCAAAAAAAACCCTCCTTCCTCTCCTCCTCCTCCTCCCCCTCCCCCCATCTCAGCCCAAATTATAATAAAAAAAGATTTCCGAAGTCGCAGGGTACTAAGCGAATTTGAAGGTTTAAACCTACAAAGGGTAAACCCCCCCCCGAAAACATGTGTAATATATTCACTAAAAAACCAACGGTGGTGGAAAAAACTGTTCCCATGGTAAAAAAAACGTTTGAATAACATAAACAGACCAGTTGGAAAATAATGAGACCAACAAATTTTTGGCAAAAACGCCCCGAGGTAAAAGTTTAAAAAAAGTTAAATGCAGATGCGATTTAGAGATACAATGCGTCAAAGTCGTGCAAAGGATAATTAAGCAAAAAAGCGCGAGATGAAGAAAAAATTGCAAAGGAATCCAAATAAAACCAAAAAAGGTTTTTCAATACGTTCGAAGTAAGAAAAACGCAAAACAATATTGGCCCACTGAAAGATAATAATAATATCTGGTAAATGATAAAAAGGGAGTATGGGTTGTACTAATGAATATTTAATGCGGTATTATTAAAAAAAGACGAAACTTCATTACCAGAACCAGTAAACAGTATGAGGACTCAAAAGGGATAGACTGGTAATAGGAGAGAAACAGTAGACAAATATAAAAAGTATTTGCTGAAATTTGACCCAGAAAAACCCGTGGGGGTGGAAAAAATCTCGCCGCGACTATTTCGCAAAGTCACAGTCAACTTCGCTCCCTTTAAAGATTATTTTCAATAAATCGCTATGTGAAAAAAATTTCCTAGAGGGGGAAATTAGCTAAGTTACCCCAATATTCAAGAAAGGGAGTAAGAGCCTCGCAAGTAATTATCCCCCAATTAGTCAACGTCCGTGTTTGTTAAAAATTTTGAGAAAATATTGCGGGAAAAAAATAGGTTTTTTTCTCGATGAAAATAATCATACTAAATCCCAGCAGGATTCGAAAAAAGAGACCCTTTGCTTAAAAACCCTATCGTTTTTTTTAATGTCATTTTTTCAAACTGGGCGCTAAAATTTCCCTCGGATGTAAATCCCTTGTTTAGAAAGCCTTGTACATTTCCACATAGCGACTGTGGCCCAAGCTAAGGGACATGGCATAGGAGAGCTTTTTATGTTCAGGTTTTGGCGAGGCTTTCAAATCGTAAACAAGGGGTATAATAAAGGTGGGGCATTGATTGGTTAGATGTCACTAGTGGGGGCCTCAGGGCTGGGTCTTGGGTCATCTTTTTCTGATATATACAACGATTGGACGGGATTGTATTAAAATAAAAAATTGCAGATGACACCAAATTGGGCGGAAGCATATTAGAAAAAAACTGCGAACTCATACAAGTGATCTCGACAAACATCAGATTGGAGTGATAAATGGGTATTAAAAAAACAATTCCGATAAAGTAAAGTAAGCATATAGGCAACGATAACCCAAAAAACTATCAAATGCAAAAAAAAATCGTTAATGAAGTACAGCAGGGAAAAAGGGTTAGGGTATCATCAGAATTCTGAAAACCAGTTTGCTTTCCTACTGCAGTAAAAAGGCAAATATGATGGGGCTTTATTAAAATAACTTTGAAAAAAAAAACTCAAATAAGGCACAATTTAAAGTCCTTTGGTTTGGCCGCACTTGGGGTATGCCGTTAATTTGGGGCGCCCTGTTTGTAAAAAATCAAGCAAATTTGGGAAACAGGCAAAGAGAGAACCAAAAAATTTCCCTCATGCGAAATTCATCTTTTGAAGAGAGACGCGGAAACAATAGTTTTCCTTTAAAAAATCGTAGAATCCGTGAGGATTGAAGAAAAATTTTAAAACCCCAAAAGGTTTTGAGTCAAATCAAAAGGAAACCCATTTGAGCTTTTAACTAAGGACAAAAAAGAAATAATGGTTTAAAACCTAAACGGTCAACGTGCATCACCGATCTCCGTAAAAATTATTTCAATGTTAGAGTCGTTGATCGATGGAACAAGTTACCAGCAAATGTTGTCGGAGCCAACACAATAACTACATTCAAAAACAGACTTGACGCGCACTGTAAAGTAAATGGGTATTGATAGTGCGAATTCGTATCTAGTCCCCCGTATCGATTAGTTGTAGTGGTAGTGGTAGTTGTAGTTAGTATTTTTCATATCCTATCATTCTGCACTATGAAACTTCCATGTTCCTATCCTCTTTAGGGACAGGGTATCATTTTCCAACTGTTTTCTTACAAGTAGTTGATAGTTAGTAGTATGTAGTTCAGCAGATACCCTCGCTATGGACCAATAGGTCTCCTGGTGTCTGTTACTCCTATGTAATCCTATGTAATCCTCCTCCTCCTCCTCCTCCTCCTCCTCCTCCTCCGCCGCCGCCGCCGCCGCCGCCGCCGCCGCCGCCCCCGGGCCGCCGGCCGCCGCCGCCGCCGCCGCCGCCGCCGCCGCCGCCGCCGCCTCCTCCTCCTCCTCCTCCTCCTCCTCTCCTCCTCCTCCTCCTCCTCCTCCTCCTCCTCCTCCTCCTCCTCCTCTTTCATTCTCTTCGTGCTACTCTCAACAAGTTTCTAAGTTATTTTATCGCACTTCCCCGACAATAGAAACAAACGTATGTATTCAGAACACTTTTCCTGCAAATATTTTCTTTACCGAGTTAGCTATTCGTGTCAGTATTCATATGTCATGTCATATTTCTATTCTATTAGTGTCAGTATTGTTAATTAGATGGTGAATCACTCCTCCTCTTCCTACTCTTCCACTGATCTCTAGCAAGCTTAGCGTAAGAACTTAGTCTGTAGTCCAAGGGTCATGTTCATGTTATACTTTGTACCGTATTTATTATTGTTCCTGCTGAGCCATGGGATTAAGGCATTCACGTACCCTGGAGATGTTTGAGTGTTGTTACCCGGTTGTTGTTGTCTCTGCTCCTGCCACCACTGTTGCTACTCCCTCGGATACTACTAATACAACTACTGCTATTACTACTACTATTGCTATGACTATCACAACAAATATTACTACTGATACTAATAATACCACCACCAAAACTACCACCGCTATTACTACTTCTACTACTGCCACCACTTCAGTACTACTATTGCAACTACTACTGCTACTTCTTCTATTACTACAACTACTTTTTCTAACTACTGATTATTATTATTACTACTACTACTACTACTACTACTACTACTACTACTACTACTACTACTACTACTACTACTACTACTACTACTACTACTACTGCCACCACTACTACATTTTCAACTCCTTTTATTGGTACTACTACTACTACTACTACTACTACTACTACTACTACTACTACTACTACTACTACTACTACTACTACTTTCTATCACTGCACTACTGTTTCTTATGTATGATAATAACATCAGCAAGTCATATGCAAAGTATCAGATTACGAGAGCTCATGACTCATATTCTCACAAGTCATGCACTCTCTCCACTCTTTCCTCACCTTCACCGTCAGATAAAGGAACCACTGTGAAGGGAATCGCTTACTCACTCATCTCTGCGCCGTTGTGCGAAACGTTGTCAAGGCGCGAAATACTGTAGACCCCTCCATCCATCTCTCTTATTTCACTGGTTTTACAGCTTAACTGGTGCCCTAATACATGTTACAGGCAACATCGAGTTACTAGCTTCCCATGAGAACACTAACAAGTAATAATAGTTACTCAACAGCTTAAAATATCCACGTAAAAAAATGCATGTGAATCAGTCAGGCTGTGGGAACAGGAGTATGGTTCTTGTCAGGTATAGTATCTCGTTCCGGATATTAAACTAACCTTCGATATGGGATGGTATTGTACCCGAAACAAATATTTTGAGGTGTACTACAAATCACATTTTGTTTGAAATTATTAGTATACAGATTGAACACAATTATTTTTGTCAATCCTTTTCAAGTTATATATATATATATATACATATATATATATATATATATATATATATATATATATATATATATATATATATATATATATATATATATAATGCTGATTCAAAACATACATACATAAACTCGGAATCGCATTTAATGGTGCTTTTTTTCTTCATTTACTTTTTGATGTTTGATAAAAACAAAAAACCCCAAAACAGGGAAGGAAAGTAGGTAAAGAGACTCAGGTACTTCGTTCAAGTTTTCTGTGAAAATTGTTGATACCAGACAAAAACTTTGAATAAATAAATAACAAAAAAATACGAAACATTATATTCTTTAAAAAATATAGTTTCTCTATGACTGAGAGGCCCAGCAGAGAGAGAGAGAGAGAGAGAGAGAGAGAGAGAGAGAGAGAGAGAGAGAGAGAGAGAGAGAGAGAGAGAGAGAGAGAGAGAGAGAGAGAGAGAGAGAGAGAGTTCAAATTCATTTAATTCAAATTAAAATTCATTTATTTTCCACAGGGTAGTGGTTATTACAGCAAAATACGTATAATAATTGGTAGACTTGTCTACATGTCAAGCTTATTTTACATGGTAAAATATAGGCAAAAAATATGAGTGAGTGAGTCAGTGTAGCTGACCATACGAGTGTACAACATATATATTGGCACCAAATTCCAGGTACAGCATTGTCAATAATCTAGTAGGAGTAAAATAAATAAAATTCCAGTAAAACAGGCAAAATTCGAGTAAAACATAAGATTACAGTAAATAGAACTATGTAAAATTTGCTAAACATTATAGTAAAACAAGTAGAATTCTAGTAAAACATAAAATTACAATAAAAAGTAAAATCTAAAATCTGCAAAAAAATTCATTAAGACAAGTAAAATTGCAGTAAAACCTAGAGTTACAATAAAAGATAAGATGTAGAATCTGCTAAAAACTACTCTACTAAAAATCATTTTGGTCTTGCAAAATATAGTTGACTAGTCTAGATTTAAAAACAGGAAGTGTATTTGCCTTAGTGACGCTGGCTGGTAGGGAGTTCCATTTTTTTGGTCCATTTAATGTAAAATTTTAGCACCGGTGATTGTCTTAACTCTAGGAATAACAGGTTACTTTGTTGTCTCGTCATGCTACTTGTTGTGCTGTGGACTGTTGGGAATGAGTGGAGCCAGTCGGGATACATGCCGTTCAGAGATTTATACATGGCAATGTTAACATAAATTTTTTTTTTTTTTTAAATTCTGAGCCATCCTAGTTCTTTGAAGGCAGGGGAAAAGAGAGAGAGAGAGAGAGAGAGAGAGAGAGAGAGAGAGAGAGAGAGAGAGAGAGAGAGAGAGAGAGAGAGAGAGAGAGAGAGAGAGAGAGAGAGAGAGAGAGAGAGAAATGAATAAAATATAATACTGCTAGAGATAGTCCTTGGCGTCCCAGTCAGGACTTTAGCACATCAACTCCCCTTCTGTTTTCAATGTATTAAGTTTAAAAAAAAAAAAGAGAGAGAGAGAGAGAGAGAGACCCCCCCTGTCCTTCATCTCCGCTGCCCCGATCCACTCTACTGTCGAGCTGATCAAACAGGGGAACATAAGCCGGAGTGTTGGGAGGTCTCGGAGCGGTCAGCGGCTCTCACAGAATTACTTTTCTTTACCTCTTTATCCACCTTTCTTGTCTCACGTATTTAGGAATAAGTTATGAGTCCCATCAATATCTTATTATGGTAAAGTGAAAGCGAGAAGAAGTGTGTAAGTAAGGAAAAAAAGACTATTGATTTACTCCACCCGGTAAGAAACAAGAGTAACTTTTTTTCTTCATATATTTTTTGTTCACCCCTTTACGGTAAGAAAGCTGAAGTATAAAGTGAGAAGAACGAAAAAATAAGACGTCATGACTGGAGAAAGAGTTAATACCAGTTGACAGATAGCCTTGCTAACGTGGTAATCCGTGTGGCGCCAGACATAATTTATCAGTAGCAACGGCGCGGCACGGCAAGGAGACTTAAGGGGGTAGAAACTTTGATTTATTTGAGAACATAAGAAAATAAGGAAGCTACAAGAGGCCGTGAAACTTATACGTGGTAGTTCCTATTACTTAACACTACCTACATACACCTTTCATCCCCATCCATGAAATTGTCTAGCCTCCTTTTAAAACTCCCTATTGACTCCACACTAACTACCTGACGACTGAGTCCATTCCAATAATTTACCATCCTATTTGTGAACCAGTTTTTCCCTATTTCCTTTTTAAATATACGCTTTTCCAGTTTGAATGCTAAAAGACTGCTTCCTCCCATAATAGTGAACGAGCAGGCACTCACTACTGAATTACACTACTTTTACTAACACGAATTTTGACTCTACTGAATTTGAGGGTACTGATCTTTGCGGTGGAGATAGCGGGGATTATGCCACTTGTATTACCAGGCATGTGAAATAAAGAAATGACCACTCTGTTATTGACTTACATACGCTGTGCTACAAGAAACATTACATTTAGAAAGTTATATTGTTGTAAGGTTGCTGTATAGAAATATGTTTTTAGGCATTATATTTTGTTTTCAAGGGGGATCATCACTGTCTTTTTACGTACACTACTTTCAAAAGACTATACACATCGAAAGCTAGATTGAGAGGTTGCTATATACGTAGCAAGGAACAGTTATGAGGAATTTCAGATGTTCCTCCTCAACCCTCTATTTTCTCTGACTCAGTACTGAGACGTTTTCTGTTAGTATGTAAAGGCTAGACTATGCATTCGTAGTGTATGTACTTAGGCCAGCAAGCCTGGCAGCGCGACTCCTCGATATTCTCCGTTGTCTCCGTCGAGACAAAACCACGCCTTGACCTCGGGCGCTCCCCAATACACTCCTTGGCAGCCTGGCGAGTTTCACGTTTGAAGGTATCCCACAGTTCTACAGGGTCCCCGAAGGCACCGAGCACACTAAACCGATTCGAGACTGCCACTGCATACTCAATTTTTTTACTCATGAACGCTTGTGAAGTCCTTCAGTTTCTCAAGATGAAATACAGTATGGTTACTTTTTGAGATTCTTCTGGACTTGACATGAAGCTTAAGTGTAGCAACAACAAGTCTGTGATCAGTTGCAAATAACTCAGCAATCCGGTAAACCCTGCCGTTCTGGAGAATCTTTTCTGGAGAAAGATATTCACGTGGTATAAAACCATCATATTAAAATTTTTGTCTCATCACCGAAACACATAGCATATCCACGTAATGCATACATAATAGTATTACAAGACAACTCAGGAAAAGTGTCGGTAAATATTTGCTACAATAATTAATCTAGGGAATAGGTGTAACATTTGGTTTATGGCTAAGTAAGAAGGGAAATGTCATTTGATATGTTTTTAAGATAGTATGTGTGTGTGTGTGTGTGTGTGTGTGTGTGTGTGTGTGTGTGTCTGTGTCTGTGTGTCTGTGTCTGTGTCTGTGTGTGTGTGTGTGTGTGTGTGTGTGTGTGTGTGTGTGTGTGTGTGTGTGTGTGTGTGTGTGTGTGTGTGTGTGTGTGTGTGTGTGTGTAAGGGTGCCTGTGTGTGTGTGTAAGGGTGCCTGTGTGTGTGTGTGTGTGTGTGTGTGTGTGTGTGTGTGTGTGTGTGTGTGTGTGTGTGTGTGTGTGTGTGTGTGGTGTGTGTTTTGGTGTGTGTGTATTCATCTAGTTGTCATCTAGTTTATTTTACAGGGTCTGAGCTACACTCGTATGGCCCCGTCTCCATATCAACATTCTTATCATTCATCCTTAGTCCTTAGTGTTGGCCGAAACCATCACCCCGGGAAGCGGGTCACAAGCGCCCGGCTAACACCCGGTACCCATTCACTGCTGGGTGGACAGGGGCTCGGGTTTTAAAGGAAACAGCCCATCTGTCTCCGCTCCGCCCGGGGATCGAACCCGGGACTTCTCGGTTGTGAGCCGAGCGTGCTTCCCCTACACTACGGAGTACGGAGTGTGTGTGTGTGTGTGTGTGTGGTGGTGTGGTGTGTGTGTGTGTGTGTGTGTGTGTGTGTGTGTGTGTGTGTTAAATATAGAACAGGTACCGTGGATTATTAAGTAATCGTCAGACCATTTTCAGTTCCTGATTTGATGTAGTTAAGTATAGCCATTATCGAGTGTATCAACAATATGTTGTCACTTTTGCATCCATCACCGTTTTGAATAATCCCAATCAAATCTGTAAATATCCCGAGCTTCGAAAACGCTCATGGCATTGGCAGACGATGCGCACACCGGCTCGGTGACGTAGCAAAAGGGAGGTCCTCTTCCCGCGCTGCTGTGGTGTTTGTAGTGTTTGTGTGGTGAGTGTGTTTGTGTGTGTGTGTAGTAGTGTTTGTGTGTGTGTGTGTAGTGTTTTTGTGGTGTGTGTGTGTGCGTGTGTGTTTGTGTGTGTTGTGTGGTAGTAGGTTGTGTGTGTGTGTGCGTAGTAGTTGTGTGTATATGTTTGTGTGTGTGTAGTAGTGTTTGTGTGTGTGTGTGTAGTAGTGTTTGTGTGTAGTGTTTGTGTGTGTGTGTAGTAGTGTTTGTGTGTGTGTGTAGTGTGTGTGTTGTGTGTGTGTGTGTGTGTTGTGTGTGTGTGTGTTGTGTTGTGTGTTGTGGTGTAGTGTTTGTGTGGTTGTGTGTGTATGTGTTTGTGTGTGTGTGTTGTGTGTGTGTGTTGTGTGTGTGGTAGTATGTTTGTGGTGTGTGTTGTGTGTTGTGTGTGTGTGTGTTGTGTGTGTGGTAGTTTTGTGTGTGGGTGTTGTGTGTGTGTAGTAGTGTGTGTTGTGTTTGTGTGTGTGGTAGTAGTTTGTGTGTGTGTGTGTTGTGTGTGTGTGTTTTGTGTGTGTGTGTAGTAGTGTTTGTGTGTGGTGTGTGTGTCGTAGTAGTGTGTTGTGTGTGTGTAGTAGTGTTGTGTGGTGTTGTGGTGTTGTTGTGTGTGTGTAGTAGTGTTTGTGTGTGTGTAGTAGTGTTTGTGTGTGGTAGTAGTTTGTAGTGTGTGTGTGTGGTGTTGTGTGTGTAGTAGTGTTTGTGTGTGTGTGTGTGTGTAGTAGTGTTTGCGTGTGTGTGTGTGTAGTAGTGTTTGTGTGTGTGTGTGTAGTAGTGTTTGTGTGTAGTAGTGTTTGTGTGTGTGTAGTAGTGTTTGTGTGTGTATAGTAGTGTTTGTGTGTGTTAGTAGTGTTTGTGTGTGCGTAGTAGTGTTTGTGTGTGTGTGTAGAAGTGTTTGTGTGTGTAGTAGTGTTGAACCTCAGCAGGCTCCGCTAACACCAGTTCATCCACCTCGTACTCTGGCTCAAACATATAGGGTTGGGCTCCCATCACAATCTGGTTCGTTTTCCTCATATACGCGAGCAGCGTCATTTAGTTCGGTCTCAGATTTTAGCATCTTACTCTAGATCTATCACAGCGACAGATTCACTGTCTGACACCGAAGTACAATCGCTCATCATAACATTTGCCGACAGGTCTCACAGAGGCAGACGAGTGTTGTTTACATTGGAGCGTCCCTTTTCTGACGTCATCAATAACATGCGTAGCCCTGTTGGAGGGAAGAAAAAAAAATTCGCGCGCTTTTTACAAAAGTCGTGTTTTTACGGAAATATGGCCTGGAAATCAATCATTTTTGGTGGATTAGGTGTTTTGAATGTACATGCAACATAATTAGGCAAAACAAATTTGGGTCTGGACGATTACTTAAAGTAAAAGTGTAAAGAGAAAATGTATGGCAAGTGTACTACCGGTTTTCTTCAGCCAATTAGGTGATAATGAAGACATGTAGTTTTGTAGACAGAAGTTTCGATAAGATGAAGTGCTAATAGGTGTGTTATTAGTCTCTCTCTCTCTCTCTCTCTCTCTCTCTCTCTCTCTCTCTCTCTCTCTCTCTCTCTCTCTCTCTCTCTCTCTCTCTCTCTCTCTCTCTCTCTCTCTTATATCTCCTCTTTCTTCTTTCTCTCATATCCTCTTTCTCTTATCTCCACTCTTTCTCTTATCTCCTCCCTCCTTCTCTTATCTCCTCTCGCTCTCTCTCTCTTGTCTCTCTGTCTCTGTCTCTCTCATCACACACACACACACACACACACACACACACACACACACACACACACACACACACACACACACACACACAACACACGACACCACCACACACACACACACACACACACACACACACAGCACACACGCACACCACACCACACACACACACACACACACGGTTGCAGTGGGAGGAGGGACGTTAAATGAAGAACATAAGGGGAAGATGACGACAAAATAGACGTTTCCTGTTCGGGTCTTTTCATCCAAGCCGTGCCCAGCCTAGCAGACCGAGGGAGAGAGAAGAGGGAGACAGACTGACGGAGGAGGAGGGCGAGTAACTACAGGAGGGAGGAAGAACAAGTAGAAAAGAAGAAATATAAACCCTGAGTATTAATAGAAAACATATAAAAGGTAAATATATGAGGATAAAAGAGGAAAAATCAAAAGAAAAGAGTCATTGTGAGTTCGTCCTTATTACCTTGCCGTGTGAGGAGGAATTAATGAAAAGAGAGGCAAGGAGAGTGTGCATCAGTAGTTGTCCAGACCTCACGGTGAGTAGCAGGGTCATACGGTGCTCTGGGTGGGCAAGGTACTGTACTGGTACTGACTATACTGTTTTTTTTAACGAGGTGAAAAATCCTGACCCCTTCCTGCTTACTGACTGATATTTGATGCCAGGAGAAGGGAATACAACACTTATTCTAAATCCCAGTTGTATTTTATCATAGTTAACCATATTATCAGGTAAATAGAGGCATCATTTTAAGTATGAGACCTTTAGATAGAATGCAAATTTCGCCTTGCTAAAAAAATAGTCTCTAGACAACGGTGCAGAGGTGCTGGGCATGTGCTTTACTACTATAACTTTACAACTTTACTACTGTATACTACTACTATACTACTACTATAACTACTTTACTACTACTGTTCCTAAGTGAGGGAGGGGTGCGTGAAGGGGTGGAGCTGTCTGCCCGTCTGTTTTTTTCTTACTTATTTTCCTTTTTTCCTTTTCCTTCAACTTCTTCCCAGTTATTTTTTCCCTCTAACTGTCTATTCCCTCTTATGTGTATGTGTATGTCTATCCCCCCTTATGTGTATGTGTATGTGTATCCCCCCTTATGTGTATGTGTATGTGTATCCCCCCTTATGTGTATGTGTATGTGTGTATCCCCCCTTATGTGTATGTGTATGTGTATCCCCCCTTATGTGTATGTGTATGTTGTATCCCCCCTTTGTTATGTGTAGTGTATGTATCCCCCTTAGTGTGTTGATGTATGTGTATGTCTATCCCCCCTTATGTGTGTGTATGTGTATTTTGGTATGTCTATCCCCCCTTATGTTATGTGTATGGTATGTGTAGTCTATCCCCCCTTATGTGTATGTGTATGTGTATGTGTATCCCCCCTTATGTGTATGTGTATGTGTATGTCTATCCCCCCTTATGTGTATGTGTATGTGTATGTATGTGTATGTGTATCCCCCCTTATGTGTATGTGTATGTGTATGTATGTGTATGTCTATCCCCCCTTATGTGTATGTGTATGTGTATGTCTATCCCCCCGTATGTGTATGTGTCTGTGTCTGTGTCTGTGTATGTGTATGTGAATGTGAATGTGAATGTGTATGTGTCTGTATATGTGTATGTGGTGTAGCTGTGAATGTGTAGTGTATGTAAACCTATGCAAGGATGAGTGTTGGGTATAGGGGAATGATATAATTAATTTGTGGGTGATACGTGAAAGGGTGTAGCTGTAAATGGGTAGTGTGTGTCCTATGCAACCTATAATCCTAACCTATAAACCCTACCCTAAACCCTAAACCAACCCTATAATCCTAAACTATAACAGACTTAGTGTTCGGTAAGGGGAATGATATAATACATTTATGGGTGATAGAAGGTGAAGAAAGAGGAATTATTCTGTTAAGTTAGTATAGGCTGTAAGGATTCTGTGGATTAGTGGATTAGTTAAATGTTATAAAGGGGTTTGAAAGATGAATGTTGGAAATGGGTATATATGAGGAAGGGGAAATGTACTAAAATGTTGTTAGGTTCTTTAGGGATAAGCGACAGATATTTTAATGGAGTGATGAAATGGATGTATAGAGTTAACTGATACAGTGTAGGGATTATTCAGGATTACTTTCGTGTATGCATGACGCTACGAAAGCTGTTCATTGTGTGATAGATTATGCTATCAATATGCAGGTTGGGCTCTGCATTAACATAGTGTCGCGGATAATGTTTGTCTCATATTAATGGCAATCACATGAAAAAACCTGTTGTGTTATGAATCATTGACACCGTGTTACGTTTGAGAGAGAGAGAGAGAGAGAGAGAGAGAGAGAGAGAGAGAGAGAGAGAGAGAGAGAGAGAGAGAGAGAGAGAGAGAGAGAGAGAGAGAGAGAGAGAGAGAGAGAGAGAGAGAGAGAGAGAGAGAGAGAGAGAGAGAGAGAGAGAGAGAGAGAGAGAAATCAATCTGAGTATCAAACATCGTAAATTAAGAAAACTGTTAGATACTCTCCACAAGAGTGCTATAATCGAAGAAGTGATTATACAGGGTGTAACACGAGTTTCTGCAAATATTGATACAGGTGAAAGAACATTTTATTCTAATAGGCTAATGTAATGATAAGATAATGATAAGATAATGTAATGTTTAATTACTGGTAAACATAATGATTAAAGCAAACAAAATTTAACCGAGAGGCAACCGTGAGTACACACTGCATACCTCCATACGTCGCCTGCCACTGGAAATTACTGGCCGCGGTAATTTATCTCACTTCATCTCAAGTCTAAAGGAAGCTTCAAAAAGCCTATGTGTATAGAATATTTTATGCTTAGAATAAAATGTTCTTTCACCTGTATCAATATTTGCAGAAACTCGTGTTACACCCTGTATGAGTGCTCGTATCGTTAGGTAAGCGAGGAATGCGGAATGGCTGGGTGAGCGACGTATACTAAGAAATGTTTAGTATGTCATCAGTAGTATCACTTGAAAGAAATATATGGATAGAATGAGATGTAAACATTAGAGACTGATTACCAAAAGTATTTATTTGTTAATCAGTCGTCGGGAAAAAGTGATTAGCTTGAACTAGCGGGATAAATAGAATAACTTTTTATAGAGTTTTATTTAATTATTTTATGCATGTTGTGGATGGGTCTGGATGTGGATAGAAAGATTTTTAACTTATTCATTAATCTTTCAATCCACTCGCTTGTTCCTAAGCTGAGTAAATTGCTGCAAGAAAAAATATAAAGTAAAGAAATAGAAAATGCCAAGACATGTTTTAAGAAGGCCAAGTTTTTGCAAATCCTCTGGGCTTACATAATGCTCTCCCCTGGCTTAAGTAGGTCGATGAAGAAAGGGAGTGAGAAAAGAAGAAAAGAAGAGTAGGAAAATTATAATAGTAAGAAGAGTGTGTGTGTGTACGTGTGTGTGTATGTGTGTGTGTGTGTGTGTGTGTATGTGTGTGTACGTGTGTGTGTGTGTATGTGTGTGTACGTGTGTGTGTATGTGTGTGTGTGTACGTGTGTGTGTGTATGTGTGTGTGTGTGTGTGTGTGTGTGTACGTGTGTGTGTGTGTAGTGTTTTGTGTGTTGTGTGTGTGTGTGTGGATGTATGTGTGTGGGATGGAGAGAGAGAGAGAGAGAGAGAGAGAGAGAGAGAGAGAGAGAGAGAGAGAGAGAGAGAGAGAGAGAGAGAGAGAGAGAGAGCACCACCACCAGCGTCAGTTCGTCTGCGTCTACGTCGGCTGGTGGAATGCTCTCCTTGCCTCGCAGCCACGCCTTGGTGGTACAACTGTGCAAGAGTTCAAGGAACTTGTGAACGCGTGGCTGCCGAGGGGAAGGCAAGGAGATCACAATTAACACGAGTTAGGCTTTTAGATAGGGAACACTAATTATGTCTCCTTTAGCCTGTAAATGTTACAATTATTTATGTAATGTAAATAGTAACTTACTCTGTAATGATGTTTTTTGTAACTGTATAAATAAAAAAAAAAAAAGAGAGAGAGAGAGAGAGAGAGAGAGAGAGAGAGAGAGAGAGAGAGAGAGAGAGAGAGAGAGAGAGAGAGAGAGAGAGAGAGAGAGAGAGAGAGAGAGAGAGAGAGAGAGAGAGAGAGAGAGAGAGAGAGAGAGAGAGAAAAAAAAAAGAATAGGAAGAGGAAGGAAGGGAGGGAGAAAAGGAACTAAGGGAGGGCGGGGGAAGAAAGACAATGGCGCAGAGAAGGAAGAAGGGGAGGAAGGGGAGGGGAAGAAGGGGATGTGGGTACCCGAAGAATTAATTGTTGTCTTCCTAACTCTTTACGTCCTATTGTTTGCCACGAAATTCACAGCCTTTGTTTGACCTTTGACCCTTTCCGTCCCTTGACCTTATTTGTCGCCACACCATCAATTTTTTTTCACCACACACACTAATTATTTTTTTCTCGTTATATTTTAGATTAATCATGGGAGGATCCTACGTCAATGGAGTCCTTCAACGCCTCTGTGGTGAGTCCTGCGTCCTGCGTCCTGTAGAAGTCCTTTGATGGGGTCCCTTAGGCAACTTTTGTATATAATTTATATTTTTTATCAGGGGAGAAGGCATGCAAAAATATAGCAATGCGAGTATTCTTTATAATTTTTTTTTTCTCATTTAATTCTATAGGCAAATTTTGTATATAATTTTTGTGTTTAGGAAGGAAGAAGACATGAAACTAAATAGTGATGCGAATATTATTTTGAAGTATTTTTTTTTTCTTATTTCATTCTATAGGCAACTTTTGTATATAATTTTTGTTTTGATGGAGGGAAGAAGGCATACAAAAATATAGTAATGCTACCGTAGATAACAGTAAAGTCGCCAGGACAACTTTTTTTTCTGTTGACAGACGTGTGGTGGCGTTAATACTTACATTTCTACATCCATGATTTCAGGAAAGTTAGAAGGGGCTATCTGGAGAGTCTGTGTCATTTTGTGTCTTCATCTGTGTCATATTATGGCTATAAATGAACAAATGACAAAAATATCTACAAAGTGGCTACCAACAAAAAAGTCGCCATCTAGTGTTTATTTACTGAGTGTCGTACCGCTACGCTGTCGTCGTCGCCCGAAAAAAAAACGAGTTGTGAAATTTGAAACCGTATATACTTGCAGATACAAAGCATAAAACAAAGCTGAAACAGAGTAGATTATACAGTCATGATATAAACTACTGTGTATCATCTTCAGTGGCACATAAAAATCAGTAGTAATGCTATAATTCGTAATATATGGCGCCTGGCGACCTGATTGCAGGTGGCGACTTTACTGTTATCTACGGTAGTATTGTTTTTTAGTATTTTCTATTCTTTTCTCTCATCTCTAAGTGTGTATTATTTATTTTCATTTAATAGTTCAAGGTTATATTAAACATTAATTTTGTATATTTTCAGTTTTTTTCATTATTTTTCCTACGTCGCTTTTTTTCTTTTCTCACCTCTTAAGTGCACATTTGTTACATTTCATTTAAAAGTTAAGTTTGAATTGAACATAATATATATTCATTTTGTATATTTTCTGTTTTTTTCATTATTTTTCCTACGTCGAAAGTGGATTTTCTTCGCATATTTTCCCCCTTTTAAAAGTTACGGTCATTTCCTTAAGTGAGAGACTACGGAAAGCGTTTTACTCCACGTTTTACGATATTGTCCAGTGGCTTATCTTGTCTCATCTCTGATTAAACACGGGTCTCGTAAAACTTGTGAAATTCATCCAAATATTTATTTATCATGATTAACCTAAAGCAGAGAGATTGCTGTCTGGTGGAGAAGCATTTTGTAACAAGAGTAACAAGAGAAGAGAAGCATTTTGTAACAAGAGTAACAAGAGAAGAGAAGCATTTTGTAACAAGAGTAACAAAAGAAGAGAAGCGTTTTGTAACAAGATGAACAAGAGAAGAGAAGCATTTTGTAACAAGATTAACAAGAGAAGAGAAGCATTATGTAACAAGATGAATTTTAAGCTCATATCCAGTCGAAATGATTTATTCGATATTAACTTCTTTGTTGCTAATTATCGTCTTTTTAATATATATACAATTTTATTCAACTTTACATATTGTCATTATATTTTTCTTATTTTTAACATTTATCAAATAAATTATCCTATATTTTGTTTATCATACTTAAGTAATCTAGTAAATGTGTATGGTTCAAGCCTTTTTAAAGACTAACATGAGTAGAGAAGCATTTTGTTCAAGCATATAACAACGTGGATATTACTTATATATTGAGTGTTAATTAGACGAAGATATCAAGCTGCTTTGTACAATACAAGAGAAGATACATTTTAATCAAGTCAGTAGAGAAGACAAAGCTTAGTAAAAATAATTTAAGCTCATGACAGTTCAATACTCTTATTCAATATACTATGCATTTTGTCTTTACTCCTTTATCATTATTACTACATTTATTGTCTTATCATTATTATAACATTATTATCATTATTACTAACATTATTATCATTATTACTAACTATTATTATCATTATCTACTAACATTACTATCATTATTACTAACATTATTATCATTATTACTAACATTATTATCATTATTACTAACTTTATTATCATTATTACTAACATTAGATATTATCATTATATTACTAACATTATTATCATTATTACTAACATTATTATCATTATTACTAACATTCAATCATCATTATTACTAAAACATTATTATCATTATTACTAACATTATTATCATTATTACTAACATTATTATCATTATTACTAACATTATTATCATTATTACTAACATTATTATCATTATTACTAACATTATTATCATTATTACTAACTTTATTATCATTATTACTAACATTATTATCATTATTACTAACATTATTATCATTATTACTAACATTATTATCATTATTACTAACATTATTATCATTATTACTAACATTATTATCATTATTACTAACATTATTATCATTATTACTAACATTATTATCATTATTACTAACATTATTATCATTATTACTAACATTATTATCATTATTACTAACATTATTATCATTATTACTAACATTATTATCATTATTACTAACATTATTATCATTATTATTAACATTATTATCATTATTACTAACATATTATCATTATTACTAACATTATTATCATTATTACTAACATTATTATCATTATTATTAACATTATTATCATTATTACTAACATTATTATCATTATTACTAACATTATTATCATTATTACTAACATTATTATCATTATTACTAACATTATTATCATTATTATTAACATTATTATCATTATTATTAACATTATTATCATTATTACTAACATTATATCATTATTACTAACATTATTATCATTATTACTAACATTAATAGTTAAAGTGAAAATAGCAAATATCAGTAGATAAACAGATTCACCTCAAAATTTAAACCAGTAAATACACAAAAAATGCAGACAAGAGCGAGTAAGTTAAGATCATTCAGTAACTCACCAAGATCCTTTGCAGATGCCTTTTTACCATTACTTACATTATTAGTTGAAAGGAAAATAGCAAAATCCATTAGATAATTATCAGTTTAACCTCAAAAGTTCATAAGTTCAAACCGCAGAAACACGAAAATAACAAACAAGAGCGAGTAAGTTAAGATCATCCAGTAACACACCAATAATTGTTTGGCCAGTCCTTTGTGATGTAAAAAAATAATACTAATAATAATTTGTTTCCTCTACTCCATGATATATGCCGGCCCGCAGGAACTCACCAAGACTTTTTTTTTTTTGTTTTTTTTGTTTTTGCCAGTCATTTGTGATGTAAAAAAAATACTACTAATAATATACTGTGTTTCCTCTGCTCCTTCAGGCTGCATGCCGGCGCGGCTGTCCCTGGGGGTGATGGCTTTCCTGGGCTTCGTGATGATGACCAGTGTTCGGATCAACCTGTCGGTGGCCATCGTGGCCATGGTGCGCCAGAACGCCTCCAACGCGGCCCAGGCAGAGACCGAGTGCCGAGGTGAGGGGGGCGGGCTGGCAGGCTTTTTTTGATATATATTTAAATAAATAAAATTAAAATAATAAAATTTCTATTATTTTTATAATTTTTGCTTTACATCACAAAGGACTGTCCAAGGGCAAACATAAAAAAGAAGTAACAAAAAGCTTGCAAGTATTCATTGTTATCAAGCCTCATTATTATTACTTTTTATATTAGTAGTAGTTTTTCTATTTTTACCATTGATATTTTTCTTCTTCTTCTTCTTCTTATTATTATTTCTATTATTAGAGGTGGACCGGATGTCGATTTTCCAATATTTGCGGATCCAGATGCTGATGCGGATATTTATTTTCAATATTTGCGGATGCGGAGAGTGACTTCTGCACAAACAAATCCCAGATTATTTTCTATTTAACCAGTAACACAATCTCTCTCTCTCTCTCTCTCTCTCTCTCTCTCTCTCTCTCTCTCTCTCTCTCTCTCTCTTCTACTCTCCTCCTCTCTCTCTCTCTCTCTCTCTCTCTCTCTCTCTCTCTCTCTCTCTCTCTCTCTCTCTCTCTCTCTCTCTCTCTCTCTCTCTCTCTCTCTCTCTCTCTTCTCTAATAAGAATCCATAAAACATAACATTTTATTTTTTCTGATACATTTATTCATGCCACCTTTACTTTAATGTGAATCGACATTTTTCATTTTCTGATCACAGGGGAAGTAGATTCTCGTCTCTAGTATGAACATAATTATAAAAATGAATTTACTGTTTCATAAATATCCGGTGATAAAATCGTTTAGCATAATTTTTTTCTTCCAAATGAGCAACTTTTACGGGATCTGCACCGGTGAGAATAAGTCAGGAATTTATATTATTTTAATCAGCCAATTGCAATGTATATTCATAACCTTCAGATACTGCTAACTCATGAATTGTATGTACTGTTCTGAAGGCATGTGTTGAGTAATTGATTCTAGTAGGAGGAAGAAAAAAGCACAATACATACACACTCAGAAATGGAGGGGTATATTAAGGGTAGAATTGTTACATCGCACCATCACTACCCTTTTTAAACCCTATGTCCAGGCTGGAGGGTAGATGCTGCCGATTATACCCTTTATCTACCCTTTATCTACCCTTTTTAGACGAGAGGGTTGGAAAAGGGTATATTTGCGTCGATTCGAAAGGGTATATTTGTAAGGGTAGAAAAAGGGTAGCAGTATTTCATCACTACAAATACCCTTTTTCTACCTTTTCCTACCCTTTTTTTCTAAGAGTGTAGGATGGGGTGGGGATAATTCTTGAAATTTATGTTTTGCCAGATATTATTGACTGGAAGAACTACTATAACTCAATAACACTATAGTCTCCACTGCACTAATGTCGCCAGGCGTCATATATTACGAATTTTAGCATCACTACAGATTTGTATGTGTTACTGAAGAGGCATGCACAGTAGTTTATAGTATATACGTACATGTCTTCAGTGGCACATACAAATCAGTAGTGATGCTAAAATTCGTAATATATGGCGGCTGGCGACATTAGTGCAGTGGCGACTATAGTGTTATTGACGGTAGTTCGTCCACACTCAATAATCTCTGACATGACAAACATATATTACCAAAAGTATCTACTCTCCATCCTACTTATTGTGTTCTTTTCTTCCTCTTGCTAGATTGCGGCGCCTTAAAACTATAATCTAATAATCTAATCCTCCTACTAGAATCAATTACTCGACACATGCCTTCAGAACAGTACATACAATTCATGAGTTAGCAGTATCGGTTATAAATATACATTACAGATTGCTGATAAAAATAAAATAAATTCCCGATTATTCTCACCGATGCAGAGGCCATAAAAGTTGCTCATTTGGAAAGAATATTATGCTAAACGATTTGATCAACGCATACGGTTATCGTTCCTTCGTCAGGTAACGAGAGCCTGACGATGCTGAGGCAGGACGGTCGTGGGAATCAGGACGCTGACGCTTGTGAGTGGGATATGTGTGGTGACGGTAGATTAGTATTAGTATATAATGTCTAGTGAATAAAATATATATAGTAAGTTATTAATTGGTTATTATGTGTTTGTGCTGACTTAGTGTAGATGGGCGCTATAGTGGATATGAGGTAAGAATTTCAATTCCTACATAATTAATGATATCGGAACATAATTTGCAGAGTACATAATTCATGAGTGTAGCAGTATGTGTTTTATTATACATCTTAAGATTGGGGTAAAATAATGAATTCTGATTATTCTAACCATAAGGGGAAAGTTGCAATTGGTGAGGTCACATATTATAGAACGATGTTAGAATTCATTGAGTACGAATTAGCTGGTGCTTGGGTCAAGTGTGATAGAGCTAACAATTGGGGATGTGTGGTACTGTTGGATGGTAGCAAATAATTAGTGTGATGTGGATATAAGTTGGATGGTGTATATATGGTGGATGTGTGAGTAATAATGTTTGGTAGTTAATGGTGAGAGATAGTAGTAGATGTGTATATATGGTGTATTTGGATGGTATAGTAGTAAATGTTGTATGGAGTAACATAATATGTGTAGTGGAGTAAGTAGTTGTAGGTAGTACGAGTAGGTGTGTGTGAGAGAGGGTTTGTGACTAAATTAGGTGGTGATGTGGAGTAAAGAATGTTTGTGATGGTAGCTAACATAATTATGGTGGATGATGTGGAGTACAGAATGTTTGTGATGGTAGCTAACATAATTATGGTGGTGAGGTAGAGTATTGTGATGGTGGTTGATGGTGTGGTACATTGAGTATAATATTGAGAAGTAAGTTAGATGGGCAGTAATAATAATGGATGATGTGAAGTATGAATGTTGGTAGAAAGCCTATAGATATAGTAAGATGTAGCAGAAAGTGAGTGAAAAGTCTGGATGAGGTGGCGATGGTTAGAGAGTATGTTAGTGAGTAGTAAGCTATAGATATTGGATTACGAGTTAAAAGAGAAGTGGTGAGTGGTAAAGCTTATTGGTAGTGAGTACAGACTGTTTGTTATGGAGCTAACATAATTATGGTGGATGGTGTTGGAGAAAATGTTGTGGATGGTAGCTAACAAATATATGGGATGATGTAGTTAAGAAGTTTGTGTATGGTAAGTAACATCAGTATGGTGGATGATGTGGAGTACAGAATGTTTGTGATGGTAGGTAACAAATTTAATAGGATGTGTGGAAAGTCAGAATGTTTGTAATGGTGTAACAAATTATGTGGATGTAGTGGAGTAAGAAGTTTGTGATGGTAGCTAACATGATTATGGTGGATGATGTGGAGTACAGAATGTTTGTGATGGTAGCTAACATAATTATAGTGGATTTGGGGTTAAGGGAGGGATGTTTTGATGGTAGCTAACATAATTATAGTGGATGGTGTGGAAGAGAGAATGTTTTTGATGGTAGCTAACATAATTATAGTGGATGGTGTGGAAGAGAGAATGTTTGTGATGGTAGCTAACATAATTATGGTGGATGATGTGGAGTAAATGAATGTTTGTGATGGTAGCTAACATAATTATGGTGGATGATGTGGAGTACAGAATGTTTGTGATGGTAGCTAACATAATTATAGTGGATGATGTGGAGTAGAGAATCACTGTATGCGATGTTACTCTAGTTATTAATATTAGTATAGTACTTTTGTTATTATTGCGATTATTTTGATTACTGTCGTTGATGTCATTGAATCCTCTATTCTATACGATGTTTATGTACGTAATTATTTGTTTATAATGAATTAGTTTTCTGTTATGACATTTATCCCTCCATGATCTTCCTCGTTCCATATTTTCATACCATTTCCTTTCTCAATACCTTATTTCCTCTTAACTCCATCCATCCCTTCCTACATTCTCCTCTCTCTTATCCCTTCTCCCTTCCCTCTTTTCTTCCTCCATCCCATCACTCCCCTCACTTTTCACTCCTTCCTTCCCCCTGTCCCCTCCTCCGGTCCTTCCCTCTTTCCCTTTTCCTGTGTCGGGCAAGTGGAAGGACGCGCCGCCACCCTATTCTTTCCGTAAAACAAAGGCAGATTGACTCAAAGTGCTAGGAAGTATTGCAGCTTTTGTCTGAGCTTTCTGCCTGACAAGCCACTGAAGGCAACTCTTTCCTCTGTGTCTGCTGGCGGCGTCGAGGGGATGGCGATACATTTTCTCGCCACTTTAGTCAGTTTGTAACCTCCGTGAATTGTGCGTTTGGAGTCCCTAAAACAGCTTCTTCCCTGATTATTCTGTATGTGCTTCTGACTTTCTCTTCATGTGGATATTTTCTTCCACTAAATCCACATACATTTTGGGTTAATTGTGTGGATCATTAGAGAAGGTCACTGATTCACCACCTATAGTGCGGTATTTTTTGCAACTTTAATTTTAATCTGAAGTGTTTTTCCACCTATGACTATTCTGTAAGTAAGTTTATCCCACCTATCAGACGCTCAAAGAACCAAAGATACGGAGATGGGACGCAGTGGCAATGTGTATAAACATCACTAACCATTTATATATCATCTCCCTCTAATCCTTATCATATCATCAGTCGTGAAAAATATAAGAACAGTAACAATGCGTATATTTTTTAAACTTAGTATTTATCATCCCAACTTCCCTCCTTCTCAGCCTTTCAGTCCCAGCGAATACTTGAAGCTTGTCTTATCTCGGTTTCGACAAAATTTCAAGGCATACTTAACCATTCGCGGGCTTAAGGACGACGGTTTTGTTTCACCTCATTCTCTTTTTACTCTATTCTTTTTTGGCTACGCTGTGGGAATCAGAGGGTGGAAGTAAATGTTGGTCGCTTAAGGAATCTGTAAGTGTAAGGAATAGACGCTGACGAAGGTATAAAAAAATCGATGCCGGTGTTACTGCAGTGGGAGATTGCGGCGGCGGTCTGAGTCTGAGGCTGAAGGGCGTATTGGAAGGGTAGGTTGTAGGTTTTCATGAGTATTTTTTATATTTCCCTTGTGTTTACGGGGAGATTACCTAATGGAAGTGATGATTTTTTAGTAGTAGTAGTAGTAGTAGTAGTAGTAGTAGGAGTAGTAGTAATAGTAGTAGTAGTAGTAGGAGTAGTAGCAGTAGTAGTAGTAGTAGTAGTAGTAGTAGTATATAGTAGTAGAAGTAGTAGTAGTAGTAGTAGTAGTAGGAGTAGTAGTAGTAGTAGTAGTAGTAGGAGTGGTAGTAGTAGGAGTACTACTAGTAGTAGTAGTAGGAGTAGTAGTAGTAGTAGGAGTAGTAGTAGTAGTAGGAGTAGTAGTAGTAGTAGGAGTAGGAGTAGTAGGAGTAGGAGTAGTAGTAGGAGTAGTAGTAGTAGCAGTAGTAGTAGTAGGAGTAATAGTAGTAGTAATAGTAGTAGTAGTAGTAGTAGTAGTAGTAGTAGTAGCAGTAGTAGTAGTAGTAGTAGTAGTAGTAGCAGTAGTAGTAGTAGTAGTAGTAGTATATAGTAGTGGTAAAAGTTAGAGATAATATTACTGTACTCACATAATATCAACATTTCTTTTATCCTTTTTTACCAAATTACTCGTAGAAAAAATACTCTTAGAAAAAAAAACATCCATTACATGATCCATTTTTCTTTCTGTCTCTTTCATGTTTTTACTCGTGCAGGAGGACGGAGATGAGATGAGAGTCCAGGAAGAGGAGGAAGGACTTGACTGGGACGAAATGACTCAAGGACTCGTACTCGCTGGCTTCTTCTACGGGTACATGTTCACACAGGTAAGTATAGTAATTCCCAAAGGGCTTCAGACACCTCAAAATCACGCTGAAGCCCCAGTTAAGATTGCTGCCTAAAGTGAAGCCCCAGTTAAGATCGCAGCCTAAAGTGAAGCCCCAGTTAAGATCGCAGTCTAAAATGAAGCCCCAGTTAAGATTGCAGCCTAAAGTGAAGCTCCAGTCAAGATTGCAGTCTAAAATGAAGCCCCAGTTAAGATCGCAGCTTTAAGTGAAGCCCCAGTTAAGATCGCAGCCTAAAGTGAAGCCCCAGTTAAGATCGCAGTCTAAAATGAAGCCCCAGTTAAGATCGCAGCCTAAAGTGAAGCTCCAGTCAAGATCGCAGTCTAAAATGAAGCCCCAGTTAAGATCGCAGCCTAAAGTGAAGCCCCAGTTAAGATCGCAGCCTAAAGTGAAGCCCCAGTTAAGATCGCAGCCTAAAGTGAAGCCCCAGTTAAGATCGCAGCCTAAAGTGAAGCCCTAGTTAAGATCGCAGTCTAAAATGAAGCCCCAGTTAAGACCGCAGCCTAAAGTGAAGCCCCAGTTAAGATCGCAGTCTAAAATGAAGCCCCAGTTAAGATCGCAGCCTAAAGTGAAGCTCCAGTCAAGATCGCAGTCTAAAATGAAGCCCCAGTTAAGATCGCAGCCTAAAGTGAAGCCCCAGTTAAGATCGCAGCCTAAAGTGAAGCCCCAGTTAAGATTGCAGCCTAAAGTGAAGCCCCAGTTAAGATTGCAGCCTAAAGTGAAGCCCCAGTTAAGATCGCAGCCTAAAGTGAAGCCCCAGTTAAGATTGCAGCCTAAAGTGAAGCCCCAGTTAAGATCGCAGCCTAAAGTGAAGCCCCAGTTAAGATCTCAGCCTAAAGTGAAGCCCCAGTTAAGATCTCAGCCTAAAGTGAAGCCCCAGTTAAGATCTCAGCCTAAAGTGAAGCCCCAGTTAAGATCTCAGCCTAAAGTGAAGCCCCAGTTAAGATCGCAGCCTAAAGTGAAGCCCCAGTTAAGATCGCAGCCTAAAGTGAAGCCCCAGTTAAGATTGCAGCCTAAAGTGAAGCCCCAGTTAAGATTGCAGCCTAAAGTGAAGCCCCAGTTAAGATTGCAGCCTAAAGTGAAGCCCCAGTTAAGATTGCAGCCTAAAGTGAAGCCCCAGTTAAGATCGCAGCCTAAAGTGAAGCCCCAGTTCCCCTTGAGGCCCAGAACGTAATTTCCATTGTAATGTTCCTACCCTTGGCAATTTTAAGTGAATATAAGTAATATTTTATAGATATGACCTGTTTAATACCTTCTCCACAAACTAATTTGGTATATTTAGTTCCCTTTCGTAATTTTATAGCTCGACAACGGACAATTTTTTATAGCAAAGGAAAGATCTGGGCGTGAAGGGGTTCAAATTGCTGCTTAAAGTGAAGGTTAAAGTCAAGGTCGTATTCAGGCGGGCATAGCGGCGACGTACCGTCATGGAGGCACGAATAGCATCATTAGCTTTGCTCTTTTTCTCTCACGTCTTGTAATCATCCTTCTCCGGATCATTTTTCTTATTTTTTCTTTGCTGCTCCCGTTTTCCACTTCCTCCCACGTTCTATTTTTTTTCCTTCCTCTTCGACCTCCTCTACCTCTTCCTCTCCTCTACCTCTTCCTCTCCTCTACCTCTTCCTCTCCTCTACCTCTTCCTCTCCTCTACCTCTTCCTCTCCTCTACCTCTTCCTCCCTCTCCCTTCCTCTCCTCTACCTCTTCCTCTCCTCTACCTTCTTCCTCTCCTCTACCTTCTCTCTTCCTCTCCTCTACCTCTTCCTCTCCTCTACCTCTTCCTCTCCTCTACCTCTTCCTCTCCTCTACCTCTTCCTCTCCTCTACCTCTTCCTCTCCTCTACCTCTTCCTCTCCTCTACCTCTTCCTCTCCTCTACCTCTTCCTCTCCTCTACCTCTTCCTCTCCTCTACTCTTCCTCTCCCTACCTCTTCCTCTCCTCTACCTCTTCCTCTCCTCTACCTCTTCCTCTCCTCTACCTCTTCCTCTCCTCTACCTCTTCCTCTCCTCTACCTCTTCCTCTCCTCTACCTCTTCCTCTCCTCTACCTCTTCCTCTCCTCTACCTCTTCCTCTCCTCTACCTCTTCCTCTCCTCTACCTCTTCCTCTCCTCTACCTCTTCCTCTCCTCTACCTCTTCCTCTCCTCTACCTCTTCCTCCCTACCTCTTCCTCTCCTCTACCTCTTCCTCTCCACTCTTCTCTCTCTACCTCTCCTCTTACTCTTCCTCTCCTCTACCTCTTCCTCTCCTCTACTCTTCCTCTCCTCTCCTCTTCCTCTCCTCTACCTCTTCCTCTCCTCTACCTCTTCCTCTCCTCTACCTCTTCCTCTCCTCTACCTCTTCCTCTCCTCTCCTCTTCCTCTCCTCTACCTCTTCCTCTCCTCTACCTCTTCCTCTCCTCTACCTCTTCCTCTCCTCTACCTCTTCCTCTCCTCTACCTCTCCTCTTTCCTGTTGACTTCTATCTCTCCCTCGTTGGTTTTTCTCCCTCTTATCACTTGATCTCTCCATTTTTTTCCTCTTTCCGTCGGTTTTTTTGTATTTTCGTCTACTTCCCCTCCCTGTCCTTTACTGAGTGTTCTTTTACTCTTTCTTTTTCATTATTTATCCTTATTATTCCTGTTCGTCCTCCATATTCTCGTCCTTTTTACCCTATTTCCTTTCCTGTTCCTCTTCAAATTTCCTTTTCTAGTATTCTCTGCTCATTTTCCTCTCCCTCCTCCTTGCTTCTTCATTGTACATATAACGACCACGGATAGTTTAGGATACCCGTTCAAATGGCAAACTTTCTCTACAGCTTATTTCACAAGGAATTGAACGCGACTTTGCAATACCTATACTTCTTTTACACCTGCACCTCCAATTCTAATAAGGAAAAACACACCTA
>JACEEZ010022110.1:212810-227810 GCA_016584305.1 Chionoecetes opilio
ATACTAATACTAATACATACTAATACTAATACATACTTTACGAATACTAATACTAATACATACTAATACTAATACATACTTTACTAATACTAATACTAATACATACTAATACTAATACATACTAATACTAATACATACTAATACTAATACATACTTTACTAATACTAATACTAATACATACTAATACTAATCATACTTTACTAATACTAATACAATACATACTATACTACATCTTCAATACTAATACTAATACATACTAATACTAATATATACTTTACTAATACTAATAGTAATACATACTAATACTAATGCATACCTTACTAATACTAATACTAATGCATACTTTACTAATACTAATACTAATACATACTTTACTAATACTAATACTAATGCATACTTTACTAATACTAATACTAATACATACTTTACTAATACTAATACTAATACATACTTTACTAATACATAATACTAATACATACTTTACTAATACTAATACTAATACATACTACTAATACTAAGCATACTTTACATACTAATTACTAATACAACTAATACTAATATATACTTTACAATACTAATACTAATACATACTAATACTAATATACTTTACAATACTAAACTATACATACAATACTAATACTAATTACTTACAATACTAATACAATACTTACTAATACTAATACATACTTTACTAATACTAATACTAATACTAATACATACTTTACTAATACTAATACTAATACATACTTTACTAATACTAATACTAATACATACTTTACTAATACTAATACTAATACATACTTTACTAATACTAATACTAATACATACTTTACTAATACTAATACTAATACATACTTTACTAATACTAATACTAATACTAATACATACTTTACTAATACATACTAAAAAACTTACTAATACTTTAATCTTCTTACCAACTATCGTTACAACTTTACTATATAATTTATATTTATTTACTATACATAGTTTTTAGATTTTGCAAGGTTTCGAATAGGGTTGATCTGGATTGTAGAATTATTATTTTCTTCCTCGTTTTTAGTATAATATGGCTCTTTTTCCTATATATTTTCATTATATTTTAAGCTACCTCTGTTTCTCTCCCTCTCTCTCTCTTTCTCTATCCATTCTTCTCCTCTTCTCTCTCTCCTCTCTCCTCTCTCTCCTCTCTCTCTCCTCTCTCTCCTCTCTCTCTCTCTCTTCTCTCTCTCTCTCTCTACTCTCTCCCTCTCTCTCTCTCTCTCTCCCTTACCCGTAATGTAATTAATGCTCGCCTCCGTTTGCTTCACATGTTTATTTTTTTACACACACACACACACCACACACAACACACACACACACACACACACACACACACACACACACACACACACACACACCACACCACACACACACACCAACACACAACACACACCACAACAACACACACACACACACACACACACTCCATCGCGCACCTTAAAAATTTTTCTTGCAATCTTTTCTCTTCTTGTTCTTCCTCTTTACTTTTTACATAGCCACGCACCGGAACCTCAATGTTTTTTTTAGCTTTATCCTTCTCTCCATTTATCAGCCTCTGTTCCCCCCCCCCCCCCAACACACACACACGAACATAAGAATATAAGGAAGCTACAAGAGGCCGTGAGACCTACACGAGGTAGTTCCTGTTACTTAACTCTACCTACATCCACCTCTCTTCCCCATCCATGAATTCATCCAGACTCCTTTTAAAGAGCACTATTGACTCCGCACTGACCACCTGACGACTGAGTCCATTCCAATCACTCACCACCCTATTTGTGAACCAGTTTCTCTCTATTTCCTTTTTAAATCTATGCTGCACTGGTCATCTTTCTGCCTCCCCCAGCCATGATCGTCCCTGCCCTCCTCTGCATCGCCACGGCATATTCAGGCTGCTCAGCGATACTTGCGATCACCTTCCTATGCATTGTCACCTTCAACAACGGGGCAGTCGTCAACAGTACCTTAGTGAACTTAACGGAGCTCTCACCCAACTTCTCAGGTACGATGTTACCCGTTGCTGTAATGTTTTTATAGGTAACAAGATTCAACCCAAAGAACTTTCTGAACCCCTTGAGACCCAGAACGTAATTTCCTTTATATTTTGGCTACCATTAGACGATTTTTAGTGAATATAAGCAATATTATATAGATTTGACCTGTTTAATACCCTTGTCGACTAACTAATTTGGTATATTCAGTTAGTTTTTGTAATTTTATGGCTCGACAACATACAATTTTTATAGCAGCAAAGGAAACATCTGGGCGTGAAGGGTTAACACTTTTCTGTTCATTTGTCTTGCAGGCACAGTCTTCGGTTTAGCCAACACCGCCGCGGCCATCACCATGTTCCTGTCACCTATTTGTGTAGGAGCCATCATCCAAGGACAGGTAAGGTGGGCGGCGGAGGCGGGAAAAGATTGGCAGGTGTAGAAATTATGAAGGAAGATACAAAAGGGATGATTGAAAGGTGTGTGGGAAGGGGAGGTGATCGCGAGGGAAGTGAAGGCGGTGTAGAGGAAGGCTTGAATTTTGGAGGAATGAAGAAGAGTGAGAGAGAGATGGAGAAGATGACGAAACGAGGGATGTGATTGGTACAAGGGACTGGAGAGAGAGAGAGAGAGAGAGAGAGAGAGAGAGAGAGAGAGAGAGAGAGAGAGAGAGAGAGAGAGAGAGAGAGAGAGAGAGAGAGAGAGAGAGAGAGAGAGAGAGAGAGAGAGAGAGAGAGAGAGAGAGAGAGAGAGAGAGAGAGAGAGAGAGAGAGAGAGAGAGAGAGAGAGAGAGAGAGAGAGAGAGAGAGAGAGGAGAGAGAGAGAGAGAGAGAGAGAGAGAGAGAGAGAGGGAGAGAGAGAGAGAGAGAGAGAGAGAGAGAGAGGAGAGAGAGAGAGAGAGGGAGAGAGAGAGAGAGGAGGAGAGAGAGAGAGAGAGAGAGAGGGGAGGAAGAGAGAGAGGAGGAGAGGAGAGAGAGAGAGAGAGAGAGAGACAGAGACAGAGACAGAGACAGAGAGAGAGAGAGACCTTAACCCCTTGAGACCCAGAACGTAATTTCCATTGTAATTTAGGTGCCATTAGATGATTTTTAGTGACTATAAGCAATGTTTTATAGCTATGACCTGTTTAGTATCCTTGTCCACTAACTAATTTGGTGTATTCGGTTACTTTTTGTAATTTTATGGCTCGACAACATACGAGTTTTTATAGCAAAAGAAAGGTCTGGGCGTGAAGGGGTTAAAGGTAACGAGAGGAAAGCGGTAAGTGAGAGTAAGGCATCGGTAAAAACAAAGGAAAAGCAAGGTAAGTGGGGCTTTTAAAGTACTATAATTTGCATGCTTTTTCGCTAAGGAGAATTCTTGGCTCTAGTTGCAAGCTAACGGATGAAAAGCTTAACCTAATTTCCTGCAGCTTTTTCTCTATTACTCGGACACTGTTATAGACTTGAATTACTGCAAGGAAAAGTATCATTAGTGTGCAGAGGCTTTGTTTTTTTAATGATTTTTTTGTTTAATTGTAAATGTTTTATTATTATGAAGAACTTGGAATGATTTTGTGTTGCCTTGTGTGTGTGTGTGTGTGTGTGTGTGTGTGTGTGTGTGTGTGGTGTGTGGTGGTGTGTGGTGGGTGGGTGGGTGGGTGGGTGTGTGGGTGGGTGGGTGGGGTGGTGGTGGGTTGGGGGGGGGGTGAGAATCTATACCCATGCAACTTACTATTCATTCTTCTCCCGTTATCCTATTATTTTAGTACGTATTCATGTCATGTTACTATGCCAAAGACAGAGACAGCCACGTATTTGACAGCATTCCACCTTTGTCATTACCATCGGACATTAGTTGAAGTCAACGATCGAGTGCATAAGAGAAACAATTCCTGGCAAACGCATTCCATTAAATCGTCGACATATGATAGAGTCCGAATGTTAGCATGCTGCTAGTGGATGCTTGACTGAGTTTCATTGCATATTATATTCTAGAAGCGTAAGTTTGCAAATAAGAAGCGTGTTGATTGATTCTGATCTAGTTTGTGAAAGTACGAAAGGATGCGTTTCAGTGTACTGTGCTGATCGTTTAAGTAAAGATGAGAGTGTTGCATGGCTTGCTGTCAGTGTATAAGGAAAGGGGGAGTGTTCATTGGAGGTGTAGATCATAATACAAGCAAATAGATGCTTCTTTCTTCCTTACTATAGTTTAATAACGAAAAAGACATGTTCTATGCCAAACTGATCAGTAATAAAGTTAGAAGCATGTCCATTGTACTTACATCGAAATGCAGTTAATAAAGAAAAAGAATCGTGTTCATGCTATACGATGAATAAAAAGGAAAAAAAGTGTCATCGACTATACTGATCGTTTAATAGAAAAGAAAGAGCGATGTTTCATGACTCTTGATCGTGTTGATAATACTAAGCATTGCATTGAACTTCCAGAACAGTTGATATTTGAAAAAAAGAGCGTGTTTCATTGACTATACTGATCAGTTTAATAAAAGAAAAAAGAAGTGTTTCATTGACTATACTGATCAGTTTAATAAAAGAAAAAAGAAGTGTTTCATTGACTATACTGATCAGTTTAATAAGACAAAGTGCTTTATGACTATACTGATCAGTTTAATCAAGAAAAAAAAGTGTTTCATTGACTATACTGATCAGTTTAATAAAGAAAAAAAGAAGCTGTTTCATTGACTATACTGATCAGTTTAATCAAGAAAAAAAGAAGTGTTTCATTGACTATACTGATCAGTTTAATAAAGAAAAAAAGAAGCGTGTTGCATTGACTATACTGATCAGTTTATTAAAGAAAAAAAGAAGCGTGTTTCATTGACTATACTGATCAGTTTATTAAAGACAAAAAGAAGTGTTTCATTGACTATACTGATCAGTTTAATAAGGAAAAAAAAGTGTTTCATGACTATATGATCAGTTTAATAAAGGAAAAAGAAGTGAGTTTCATGACTATACTGATAGTTAATAAGAAAAAAGAAGGTTCATTGACTATACTGATGCAGTTTACATAAAGACAAAAGAAGCGTTTCATTGACTATACTGATCAGTTAATAAAGACAAAAGAGCGTTTTCAGTTGACTATACTGATCAGTTTACTAAAGACAAAGAAGCAGTGTTTCATTGACTTACTGATCAGTTAATAAAGACAAATAGAAGCTGTTTCATGACTATACTGATCAGTTTAATAAAGAAAAGAAGTGTTCATGACTATACTGATCAGTTTCATAAGAAAAAAGAACGTGTTTCATTGACTATATGATCAGTTAATAAAGAAAATAGAAGTCGTGTTTCATTGACTATACTGATCAGTTTAATAAGAAAAAAAGAGCGTTCATTGACTATACTGATCAGTTTAATAAAGAAAAAAGAGTGTTTCATTGACTATACTGATCAGTTTAATAAAGAAAAAAGAGCGTGTTTCATTGACTATACTGATCAGTTTAATAAAGACAAAAAGAAGCTGTTTCATTGACTATACTGATCAGTTTAATAAAGGAAAAAAGAAGTGTTTCATTGACTATACTGATCAGTTTAATAAAGAAAAAAGAAGCGTGTTTCATTGACTATACTGATCAGTTTAATAAAGAAAAAAAGGTACATGCATTGGAATCATCAACACGAGTAGGGAATTAATTTTGATTGAATGTTAAGAACGTGAGCGAGAAATGTATTGGCGCATCGTGTCGAAATCGGGTGTTAAGTCTTTACTAATATGTTTGCTTTAATCTGCTTAACAAACACTTCCATGCTTGCAATTTAGTGTAGTGTGCAATATTATGGAGTGTTGTGTTGCTGTGTGGTGTTAAAAGCCGAGTAGGTTCTGTTTGAGACTTATGCAGATCATAATATTGTATTGGTCTTTGAATTCTACATATGTGTGTGTGTGTGTGTGTGTGTGTCTGTGTGTGGGTGTTTGTGTGGTGTGTGTGTGTGTGTGGTGTTGTGTGGTGTGTGTGTGTGTGTGTGTGTGTGGTGTGTGTGTGTGTGTGTGTTGTGTTGTGTGTGTGTGTGTGTGTGTGTGTGTGTGTGTGTGTGTGTGCAGTGCGTGTGTTGGGATGATGGCAGGAGAGGCTTCAATACACGTATAGTTATTGTTTATTCATCAAATTTTACAGTTTCCCTCCCCTCCCTCCCCTCCCTCTCCTCCCCACCCTTGGTTCCTGTTGGCATCAGAATGTGTGCCATGACTTCATATTCACAGCGCGTCAGTTTTATTAATAGTTCCCAAGTCAAACACAACTCACTGTACAGGTAGTTCCCGGCGTTCAGAGTTACACAGGAGCGAATCAGTGTGTCCCTGAGGGTGCCTGACTGCTTTCCATTTCAAGGACAACCATTACTTCCGTCCACGTCACTTTGAAAACCTCCAGCAAATTCAAGAATCTTTTAAAACCCACAAGTCTTGAATCTTCAGAAAATGTATACTTTACTCACTTTCAGAGCCATTTCCAATCTTCCTAACTCTGGACAAAAATTTATACGTTGCATGTTTATCATACGCATGCTATAAACCTTTTTAGTCACCTTTCCGCAAACTCAGAAAAGCTAAAATGATACTCTTATGTGGAGGAAGAATGACCTGGTTCCCCGCAGCAAAGAGTGACCCTGAGTAACCTTCATTCCCTTCCTGCAAGCTTTGGGAAGAGGCTTAGATGAAGACACGACATCCTTTGGTTTTCCATAGCAAACGTTGGCCCAGTGGAAGAAAGTGTTCTGGATGGCCGTGCCCATGTACCTATTGCCCGAGGTCTTCTATCTATTCTTCTGTTCGACTTCGGTGCAGCCTTGGAACTCGTCGGGGGAAGAGGAGGAGGTGGCAGAGGGGGAGATCTCGCCCCTCAAGCAGGAGGAAAGGAGAAGGACGTTAAGGTGTAAAAAACGGCGATAGGAATATGAAAAATATGAATTATACATATATGTGTATATCTATAGTAACATAAGCCTTCCATGAGCCACGTGTATCCCTGGTAATGACACAATAAATGACCAAAACGCGACTGAAATCCCGACAGCATGGTGCGTGTCCTCGTCCAAATACTTTGTTTTGTACGGACGTGACTTCGGCTCTAGAATCTGAGCCACACACACAAATCTCTTATTTGGCAGTGACTAATCCCTTTCTTATTAGGGCGCAATAGGCATGAGACATAATCGGATTAATAGTAAGTCTTGCAAACAGCTATTGGATTCGACAGCAAAGTGACGATTATAGATGGATTAAGAGGACCAGGAATGAGGCACCGAGGGATAAACTGGAGCTTGAAATCTTAAGTTGAAGGCCAGAACGAGATGAAAATTGTGTGTTGCAGGAATCAGAAAACATAGAAGCGAAAACATAGAAGCAGAAAACATAGAAGCAGAAAGCATAGGAGGAGCAGAAAACATAGGAGAAGCAGAAAACATGGGAGAAGCAGAAAACATGGGAGAAGCAGAAAGCATAGAAGCAGAAAACATAGGAGAAGCAGAAAACATGGGAGAAGCAGAAAACATAGGAGAAGCAGAAAACATAGGAGAAGCAGAAAACATGGGAGAAGCAGAAAACATGGGAGAAGCAGAAAACATAGAAGCAGAAAACATAGGAGAAGCAGAAAACATGGGAGAAGCAGAAAGCATAGAAGCAGAAAACATAGGAAAAGCAGAAAGCATAGGATAAGCAGAAAACATAGGAGAAACAGAAAACATAGGAGAAGCAGAAAACATAGGAGAAACAGAAAACATAGGAGAAGCAGAAAGAATAGGAGAAGCAGAAAACATAGAGAAGCAGAAAACATAGGAGGAAGCAGAGAAAAACATAGGAGAAGCAGAAAACATAGGAGAAGACAGAAAGCATAGAAGCAGAAAACATAGGAGAAGCAGAAAAACATAGGAGAGAGCAGAAAAACATAGGAGAAGCAGAAAGCATAGGAGAAGCAGAAAACATAGGAGAAGCAGAAAACATAGGAGAAGCAGAAAGCATAGAAGAAGCAGAAAACATAGGAGAAGCAGAAAACATAGGAGAAGCAGAAAACATAGGAGAAGCAGAAAACATAGGAGAAGCAGAAAGCATAGAAGCAGAAAACATAGGAAAAGCAGAAAGCATAGGATAAGCAGAAAACATAGGAGAAGCAGAAAACATAGGAGAAGCAGAAAGAATAGGAGAAGCAGAAAACATAGGAGAAGCAGAAAGAATAGGAGAGACAGAAAAACATAGGAGAAGAGAAGCAAGAAAAAACATAGGAGAAGCAGAAAACATAGGAGAAGCAGAAAGAATAGGAGAAAGCATAGAACAAAAACATAGGAGAAGCAGAAAACATAGGAGAAGCAGAAAACATAGGAGAAGCAGAAAACATAGGAGAAGCAGAAAGAATAGGAGAAGCAGAAAACATAGGAGAAGCAGAAAACATAGGAGAAGCAGAAAACATAGGAGAAGCAGAAAACATAGGAGAAGCAGAAAACATAGGAGAAGCAGAAAACATAGGAGAAGCAGAAAACATAGGAGAAGCAGAAAACATAGAAGCAGAAAACAGAGCAAAACTAGGAAAGGAGGAGTGTTTCGGCGGCCAGAAATAATACAAATAATATACTTGTTGTTTGTGATAAATATTGCATGGTAGTAATGTGCAATTAAAGAGGAAAGTTAGTTAGTATTCACAGCCGGATGAAATGTTCTTTCGCTTCAACGCGCTTCTTACCTCATCACTTCAACAAAGACGTGCTTCCTGGAATTAGTAATGTTAAGCTTCATGTTTCTGCCAGCGGTGTGTGTGTGTGTGTGTGTGTGTGGTGTAGGTGGGTGTGTGTGTGTGTGTGGTGTGGGTGGGTGAAGCAGACTCTCTCGCCTTAATTAAATGTCTGGATTTAATATAATAGCGAGTGATGAATAAAGGTTTGTACGATACTAGAGAGTTATGCAAAATGTAAATAGCGATACTTGACATAACTGTGTGTGTGGTGGGGGGTGAGGTATGAGTGTGTGTGTGTGTGTGTGTGTGTGTTGTGTGTGTGTGTGGTGTGTGTGTGTGGTGTGTTGGTGTGGTGTGTGTTGTGTGTGTGTGTGTGTGTGTGTGTGTGTGTGTGTGTGTGTGTGTGTGTGTGTGTGTGTGTGTGTGTGTTCCTCCTGTATTTCTCCCTTTCCCCTTCTAATCATCCTCTTACCCTCACCTTCTCCCCCTTCCTCGTCCTGCCCGCCCTTCGCCTCCCTCTGTCCCTAACACTGTACAGCGGCTTCCTTAAGAGGTCATTCGTCACCCCCACCTGGTGCTACACAGCTCTACTACAGGTAAAACCACTAGGTCTCTCTCTCTCTCTCTCTCTCTCTCTCTCTCTCTCTCTCTCTCTCTCTCTCTCTCTCTCTCTCTCTCTCTCTCTCTCTCTCTCTCTCTCTCTCTCTCTCTCTCTCTCTCTCTCTCTCTTTTCCTTTGCTCCTCTTCACGCCGTCATCTCTTCACTAAAGGGCTATACTCCCTTCCCGAATCTTTTTCTCCTCCTCTTCTTCCTCCTGGTTCCCCTGCTTCTCCCTGTCGACGAGTCTCAAGTCAGAATAATTTTACCAAAGTTATCTTTGATACAAGAAGTTTTCAGAACGGCGTTGCGACCCATATCTGGTAAAAAAAAAAGTTTCTTAAAAAAAAAAAAAAAAAAAAAAATATATATATATTTATATATATACATATATATCCAATGTAGTGGCGTGTGTGTGTATTTACTACGTCTTTTTTGTAGCCTGTGGAAATAGTATAAATATTGTAAAATGTATGAATTGTGTAACTGCTGTGTTTGCGGGTCTTGGGAAATTCCTGTCGACAGTGTAGATTTTCAGGTCGAGGTGTCCCGGTGTGATATATTTTGTGGCGAGGGATTTAGGAGAGAGAGAGAGAGAGAGAGAGAGAGAGAGAGAGAGAGAGAGAGAGAGAGAGAGAGAGAGAGAGAGAGAGAGAGAGAGAGAGAGAGAGAGAGAGAGAGAGAGCAGAGAGAGAGAGAGAGAGAGAGAGAGAGAGAGAGAGAGAGAGAGAGAGAGAGAGAGAGAGAGAGAGAGAGAGAGAGAGAGAGAGAGAGAGAGAGAGAGAGAGAGAGAGAGAGAGAGAGATGAATCATGAAACTAAGGGTAAATATTTGAGGATCAGACGGAATTGGGCGAAAAGATTAAATTGATTATGTGGATAAGAATGAGCGTTTGATGTATTGGCGTTGGTCATCATATTAATTAACATGAACGTAGAGGATCCACACGTTGATAGCTTCATGACCTTTTTTTCATCTTTTTTTCTTCTTTTTTTCTTATTTCTTTCCTTTGTTTGTCTCTGTGTCATGGAAGTTGCTTGTGCGAAAACGTCGAAAATTTTACGTTGCGCATCAATTAAAGTTATGAAATGTGTGCCGGAAGTCAGTCCAAATAAATGCCTTTTTTTTACGCATATATATACCTCAGGAAATATTTCTTAACAATTTACATTTCAATTCCATGCGCACTACAAGGATGCAAGGGACTGAAATATTCCTACTCTTTGTAAGTTTGTTCTTTTTATAACATATTTTCGTAATTCCGTCAAAGTCCTCCAATAAAAAGTACATCAAAGTGACAAAAATAGAAGCAACATGACAGAACGACAAGAATGAAGGGACTGAAATATTCCTACTCCTAAACTTTTTCTTTTTGTAACATATTTACGTAATTCCGTCAAAGTCCTATCTTAAGTATATAAAAGTAATACAACAATAGAAGCAACAACTACAACCACTAGCAACCTTTACACTCTAACAACATTGCTCAACAACCATAACCACTAGCAACCTCCACACTCTAACAACATTGCTCAACAACCTCCAGTACTTGAATCCCCAAAAGAATTACGTAACAGACGCGTAGAAAATGTGCTCTTATATATTTTTTGTCTGCGTTTTTTGAGCTTTTGTCGTGGCGGTCTGGTCGTAATTGCCTTCTGAAAGAAAAATTGTTCTGGCTTTTCATGCACTTTTTAGCCTTCTATTGTTTTCACTGTGCAGGTTTTGATAGCACCTTTGTGTTAATGAATCTTAGTGAAATAATTATTGTTATTAGTATCATCATTATTATTTCTTGTTGTAATTGTAGTCCAAATAGTAGTGTTTTATATTAATTAAACTCAACATCCTTCATCAAGAATATGACATTTCACAGTTGTTAATTAATCTTGCTGAAATACTTATTGTTATTATCTTATTGTTTGTAGTAGGAGTCAAAATAGTAGAGCTTTATATTAATTAAACTCAAATCCCTCATCAAAAACAGAACATTTCACAGTCAGTTAATTAATCTTGGTGAAATCATTATTGTTATCATTATCATCATTATTTTTAGTAGTAATAGTACTCAAAATAGTAGTGCTTTATAGTAAGTAAACTCAAATCTCTCATGAAAAAACATGACATTTCACAGTCCTCGATCTGTTCCCTTCCTTACTACCTTCTTTCTTCCTTCTTCCTTCCTACCTTCTTTCCTTCCTTCCTCTCCCTTACCTTCTTTCCTTCCTTCCTCTCCCTTCCTTCCTACCTTCTTTCTTCCTTCTTTCTTCCTTCCTCTCCCTTCCTTCCTACCTTCTTTCCTTCCTTCCTCTCCCTTCTTTCTTCCTTCTTTCTTCCTTCCTCTCCCTTCTTTCTTCCTTCTTTCTTCCTTCCTCTCCCTTCCTTCCTACCTTCTTTCTTCCTTCTTTCTTCCTTCCTCTCCCTTCCTTCCTACCTTCTTTCCTTCCTTCCTCTCCCTTCTTTCTTCCTTCCTCTCCCTTCCTTCCTACCTTCTTTCTTCCTTCCTCTCCCTTCCTTCCTACCTTCTTTCTTCCTTCCCCTCCCTTCCTTCCTACCTTCTTTCCTTCCTTCCTCTCCCTTCCTTCCTACCTTCTTTCTTCCTTGCTTTCCCTTCCTTTATACCTTTCTTCCTTCATCTCCCTTCCTACCTTCTTTCTTCCTTCCTACCTTCCTTCCTTCCTCCTTGCTTGCGTTACTCTTTACTCCAATATTTCCTCCGTTCCTCCTGGTCTTACATACTTACCGGTCACAACACAAGGCGGTAAGGTAAACAGCTGTAGGATATAAAACAAAATATTATTATTATTATTTCATTTGCTTTTCCTCCGAGTAAGGAATCGCAACTAAAGCAATATTATGCAGTACATTCAGACGACTTACATCAGGCGTCTCGGGGTACAAAAAATATACTAAAAAGTCATATTTGAGCCGCGTAAACAAATCAGCTTTTCGTTATAATAAGCAATGATACTCTTTTGTCATTACGCGTGTCAAATTTCTCTTACTATTGCAACACTTAATCATTAATAAACACAATGATTTATTCTGTGACCCGATTCTCGTGTCCGGTATGCTAATTGCTTTGATTAGTAATGAGTATCGTTAGTAATATAATGATAGGGATAGGTAGTAGAGGTATAGATATAGGTATAGATATAGTCAGTGGTGGGCGCCGTTAATCAAAAAGTTAACTTCGTTAACCGTTAATCCGTTATCCAAAAAATTAACTTCGATAACCGTTAATCAGTTAATTCTTTAAAAATGTAACGGAAGTTATCGATAAACCGTTAACGTTAATTTTTATTCTAGAAAAAAAAAATCTGTTTTTGCTCTAAAACCACCTAAAAACACCTTTGAAAAGTGCCAAAACTATAAAATCTGCCTTTATGGTTTTTTTTAAGGCCCTTAGAACCCAAAAAACTATAGTTTTTTTTGCTTTAGTTAAAAAAAAAGGCAGATTTTATAGTTTAAACTTAAAAAAAAACCTAAATAAGGCAGATTTCATTGTTTTGGCCCTGTTTTAGGTTTTTAAAGGCTTTTAGAGCCAGAAAAGGATGAAAAAAACCCTTAAATGAAACTATTAGTATTAAACTAAAAAAAACTATTGATAAAGTGCAATAAAGTATTGAGTATTTTCTTTCAATTAACACTAATGGTATCGCTATAATAACAGATACTCACGTTGTAACCGTAATAGCTCTCCAGAGTGAAGTGAGTCCTCTTTCTACTGGCACTTCCTTTTGTATATAGCGCTGCGTTGCGTGCTATGGTGCAATATCTTATTTGTTTATTAAAGAAACTTTATATGATCTATTAATAGAAAATAATTGCTTAAATATCGAATACATACAATATCATTTTGAACTCACAATTCGAAGTTTAATTGAAAAGTTATTTATAATAATAAGTGGCGTTATATCGGGGTTGAAAGAATTACGCGTACAATATTAAATATACTAAGACTACATCTGTATTGAAAATCTGAAAAGAATAGAAACTTTTAAACGTTTACCGGTTTTTATGAAATTTTTGTGTTAGCGGACTTCGAGTTAACGGAAGTTAAATGTAACGGAAGTTAATTAGTCCGATAATGATTTCCAAAGTTAACTTAAAAGTTAAATCGTTAACGAAAATGTTAACTTCGTTAAATTAACGATTAACGGATTAACGGTTTGGTGCCCACCTTTGGATATAGTTAAAGGAGTAGGTAGAGGTAGAGGTAGAGGAGTAGGTAGAGGTAGAGGTAGAGGAGTAGGTAGAGGTAGAAGAGTAGGTAGATGTAGAGGAGTAGGTAGAGGTAGAGGAGTAGATAGAGGTAGAGGTAGAGGAGTAGGTAGAGGTAGAGGTAGAGGAGTAGGTATAAGTAGAGGAGTAGGTACAGGTAGAGGTAGAAGAGTAGGTAGAGGTAGAGGAGTAGGTAGAGGTAGAGGTTAGAGGAGTAGGTATAAGTAGAGGAGTAGGTAAGGTAGAGGTAGAGGTAAGCAGAGGAGGAGGTACAGGTAGAGGTAGAGGAGTAGGTACAGGTAGAGGTAGAGGAGTAGGTACAGGTAGAGGTAGAGGAGGTAGAGGTACAGGAGGGGTAGACAGTAAGCATGAGAGAGTAATAAAAGGTGAATGACCGTGTTGCTTTTTCATTTTATTTTTCATTTATTTTGCTTGATGCTTCGAGGTTTAGAAAAATCTGTGTTGATTACAGTGCAGATTATTTTCATTTTCTATTTTTCTGTCGTTCATTGGTCTTTATTTTGTCCTATTGGCAAGATTTGTGGATTAATTGTTCGGTATTGTCGTGTTGGGACTTTTAATTGGTGAGTATTAGCTCTCTCTCTCTCTCTCTCTCTCTCTCTCTCTCTCTCTCTCTCTCTCTCTCTCTCTCTCTCTCTCTCTCTCTCTCTCTCTCTCTCTCTCTCTCTCTCTCTCTCTCTCTCTCTCTCTCTCTCTCTCTCTCTCTCTCTCTCTCTCTCTCTCTCTCTCTCTCTCTCTCTCTCTCTCTCTCTCTCACTCACTCACTCACTCACTCACTCACTCACTCACTCACTCACTCACTCACTCACTCACTCACTCACTCACTCACTCACTCACTCACTCACTCACTCACGCTCTAGCTATCTATATATATCTCTCTCTACTTACTAGTGAGAGAGAGAGATAAATATAAAGAAAGAAGAGAGAAAATATATGACATGACGTGGTAACATCGCGTACGACACAAGAAACGTGACCCAAATCTTTCCTCTGATTAGATTTATCGTCATTGTCTCTTTTATCGCTTTATATAATTCATCTTTTGGACAACCTTTTGTCACCGCGTAATTTTTAAAATATTTGATTCATAATGATGGGTTTTTTAGGTCAGGACTGAAATTAATTAAGTTTTGTTATGACGTTAAGTTTTTGTTATGTTATATTTGTTTTGTTGCCTTTATTTGGTTTAATGAGAATGGTGAAGCAGAGATAGAAAACAGCTCGTCGACGAATATTTATTTGTAATGTTGGACGAAAAGTAATTACAGATACATGAACAAAATTACTACGATGCATATTCAATGATATGAGTTTTTAAGTTATTGAATCAGAAGGAAAGAACTAAATAATTTCAGAAGTACAAAAATATACTCAGGACAATCGATACATACAAAGAAAGCTAACGAAAAAAAATGCAAGTAAACATAAATTGCCGAAATATTTAAATAAACCGAAACTAC
>JACEEZ010022110.1:232810-247810 GCA_016584305.1 Chionoecetes opilio
TGTGTGTGTGTGTGTGTGTGTGTGGATGTGTTGTTGTGTGTTGTGTGTGTGGTGTGTGTTCGTGTGTGTGTGTGTGTGTGTGTGGTGTGTGTGATTGTTGTGTGTGTTGTTGTGTTAGTGTGTTGGGTGTGTGTTGTATGTGTTGTGTTGTTTGTGTGTGTGTGTGTGTTGTGCTGGTGGTGTGGTTGTGTGTGTGTGTGTGTGTTGTGTGTGTTGTTGTTGTGTGTGTGTGTGTGTGGTGTGTGTGTGTGTTATTATTTGTATCTACTTACAGGTTTAATGTGTTCTTTGTTCTTTAAGATGAGTTATGCGGAGTGGTTTTTTGGTCTTTTTGTTTTATGGTTTATAGTTATTTTTGTCATTTTTTCCATCCTGCTGTGGTGTTTTTTCCTACATATCTTTTGACCATAAGGTGTTTTTTCGTTGCTTTAGTGGCACAATGTTTCGCCCCATAAATCAATGTAAACTTCTCCCTCAAAACCCAATCTTAATTTTGATATTCTAAGTTTGAATACTTTGTGATATAAAGTTGATCTTAATTTCCACTAAGTCAACCTTCATCAATAAAGTAAACCAGCTGCTATTAATGTCTCGCCGTTTAATTATTCAGCAATGGAGGATAGCGAGTTTACAATAACAAATATCAAAGCAAAATATAATAAAAAGTTTTGAAGCGTATATTCGTTTACATTGCGCAAAGGGCGACATCAGAGTAAATATTTGTAGTTATTTGAGTATCACATGAAATCAATACCAGTTTGGGAGGGGGGCTGAGGGGCAGAGGGGGGGGAGGGGGGGGGGAGAAATGGAGCGGGGTTTCAGACATCTCTCGGAGGGATATTTGAGTGGAATTAGAAACCGTCGAGAGAGTAATAGATTTCTGGCTTTCTCACCGTTCCTCCTCCTCCTCCTCCTCCTCCTCCTCCACTTTCGCCTTCTGTGTAGAGGCTAGGAAAGAGGTATCATTTTCCCACTGCCCTCTTACATGTAGTTGATAGTTAGTAGTATGTAGTTCAGCAGATACCCTAGTTATGGACCAATAGGTCTCCTGGTGTCTGTTATTCCTATGTATTCGTATGTATCTCTCCTCCTCCTCCTCCTCCTCCTCCTCCTCCTCCTCCTCCTCCTCCTCCTCCTCCTCCTCCTCCTTGAAGGCATGTGAGTGCAATTTCGAATATGGAGCAAATCTGTCACAATCGCTGTAGTGTCGCTGGATCGAACGAAGATTAATGTGTGTGTGTGTATGTGTGTGTGTGTGTGTGTGTGTGTGTGTGTGTGTATGTGTGTGTGTGTGTGTTGAAAGAGAGACAGACAGGCAGAAAGATAATGAAAGAAAGCATATTCAAGTTACAAGAAAATCAAATTCTCTTCTGGAAACACTCTGGTCTCTTTACAACCAAACTTTCACGCTGGAACGCTTCCCTTACCATACGTAACAAGGAGGTAAGGAGGTGGCCCCTGGAGGCTATCATATCCCTGTTGGAATAGGATACATCTCGAGGCCACCATCACCATCACCATCACCACCACCCACCACCACCACCACCAACCACCAGACTATCACAGCTTCTCTTTTTCTCTCGCGTCTCCTGAGCTTTCAATCTGTTCAGTGGATATTGAGAGCAGCGCCAACCCAAGAGAGAGAGAGAGGAGAGGAAAGGAAAAATGAAGAGAGAGAGAGAGAGAGAGAGAGAGAGAGAGAGGAAGAGAGAGAGAGAGGGGGAGAGAGAGAGAGAGGAGAGAGAGAGAGAGAGAGAGAGAGAGAGAGAGAGAGAGTAAATATACAATGGGAACTGAATTACAGCGCAGGTATTTGGACTACGTTAGAGAGAGAGACAGAGATTCATGGTTTTCACGCGCTGTTCTCCCTATCAGTAAAATGAGATTTCGTCGTTTATTTATTCGTGGATTTATTCGTTTTAACATATTGAATCGTCTGTTATCCCCACTCTTTCTCTCTCTCTCTCTCTCTCTTCTCTCTTTTCCCTCTCTCCCCTCTACTCTCTCTCTCCTCTCTCTCTCTCCCCTCCTCTCTCCCCTCTCTCTCTCTCTCTCTCTCTCTCTCTTCTCTCTCTCTCTCTCTCTCTCTCTCTCTCTCTCTCTCTCTCTCTCTCTCTCTCTCTCTCTCTACTGGGTACAAATTTTCTGCCATTCCTTTCACTACTTCCTCAGTGCATGACAGATGTTTGAGTCGTATTCTTTCTCTTCTCATTCCTTACATATCTTCTGCAACTCCTTCTCATTTTGCAACTCCTTTTTATTTGTCTTCGCCTAATTATCTCTGTCTTTTTATATATATTTTTGCCTGACTGTCTGTGGCTCTGTATGTCTTTTTGTTTCTCTCTCTGACGATGTGTCTCTGTCTCTTTGTCTTTGTCTGCGTCTTAATGCCTGTCTCTAGGGGTTGTTTCTGTGTCTTTTTGTGGGTCTCTCTCTCTCTCTCTCTCTCTTTTCTCTCTTCTCTCTCTCTCTCTCTCTCTCTCTCTCTCTCTCTCTCTCTCCTCTCTCTCTTTTCTCTCTCCCCTTCTCTTCTTCTCTCTCTCTCTCTCTCTCTCTTGTCATTCTCTGTCAGACTTCAGTTTTATTTTTTTGCCGATATTTTTCCTTGTGTTTAGGTAATGCCACAAGTAATACACAAAAGTGTAATAATAATGATAATGATATTTATGACAATGATAAGTAAAAATCCTATATTCGCACAGGTAAAGGAGAAAGAGAAAACCTCACTAAGCACAATCGGATTATGAAAATAACAAAAACCTCGAAAATCTCTTAAATAAACTCCAATTTTAGCACTTAGGAACAATTAATGTCGGGGAGGGGAGGAGGAGGAGGAGGGGGGGGGAGGGGGGGGAAGAGGGGGAGGAGGAGGAGGAGGAGGAGGAGGAGGGGGAGGAGGGGGAGGAGGGGGGAGGAGGGGGAGGGGGGGGAAGGGGATGGGGAGGGGGAGGAGTTCGCATTGCCTCGAGATTGGACGCACAGACTGAAGCTTTATTGTGCGTCAAAGAAATGGTCCATTAGTGGCAAAGCGAAATGAATGTACACCGGAATAATGCCTCGGGAGCCGCAGTTGAGTGTTTCTTTGAGGCGAAAGAGGGGACGAGGGCGGCGAGGGAGATGAAGAAAGTCCAGTTTGTCCAGGTGTTGTATTCTTTTCATCTCTCTCTCTCTCTCTCTCTCTCTCTCTCCTCTCTCTCCTCTCTCCCCTCTTTTCTCTCTTTTCTCTCTCTCTCTCTCTCTCTTTCTGTTCTCTCTCTCCTTGTTATTGTCTCTTTTCTCTCCTCTCTCTCTCTATCTTCTCTTCTCTTCTCTCTCTCTCTTTTCCTCCTCTCTCTCTCTCTCTCTCTCTCTCCTCTCTCTCTCTCCTCCTCTCTCTCCTCTCTCTCTCTTCTCTCTCTCTTTTTCTCTTTGTCTATCTGTCTCTCTCTCGCTCTCCTTTCTCTTGTCTGTGTCTCGTAGTCTGCTTCTCTTTAGTCTCTCTCTCTTCTCTCTCTCTCTTCCTCTCTCTCTCTCTCTCTCTCTCTCTCTCTCTCTCTCTCTCTCTCTCTCTCTCTCTCTCTCTCTGAGTATGTGTGAGAAATATTGATGAAGCAAAAACGAGAACACAGTAAAGATGAACAAAAATATAAGCATTCCATTTTTTAAATTAACGCTCCTAAAAGTGGACTCAGAAATCATGCAATATATACCTGGAATAAAGTATGTTGCAAAAATATTAAAAAGGAGCGAGTGTTCCCAGTAACTCTCTCTCTCTCTCTTTTCTCTCTCTCTCTCTCTCTCTCTCTCTCCCCTTCTCTCTCTCTCTCTCCCCCTCTCTCTCTCTCTCTCCCCTCCCCTTCTCTCTCTCTCTCTCTCTCTCTCTCTCTCTCCTCTATTTCTTACGCTATCCAAGTTTTCATGCACTGCTTAGGAAGAAAATTACTACCATTCAAAGCACGTGGGAAGCTTGTCGATTGATGATTAACAGCTAAAAGCACAGACGAAAAGAAAGAAGCTCAAATTTACACCCAGGCTGGAATCCATTAAGGCGGCGAAGGAAAACACACAAAGGCCCGAACACCGACTTTTATACACGTGGAAGGAGGAGGAGGAGGAGGAGGAGGAGGAGGAGGAGGAGGAGGAGGAGGAGGAGGAGGAGGAAGAAGAAGAAGAAGAAGAAGGACGTAAACTTGAAAGTGGAGGAAATGTGAGAGGAAAAGTAAAAATTGAAGTGAAAAGAAAAGGGGTTAGATTTGAGGGGAAAAAGTAGGAAGTGCAGAAAATGAAGAAGGAGGGAAAACTTAATGGAAGAGGAGGGGAGAGAGAGAGAGAGGAGAGAGAGAGAGAGAGAGGAGAGAGAGAGGAGAGGGGGAGAGGAGAGAGAGAAGAGGAGAGAGAGAGGAGAGAGAGAGAAAAGAGAGAGGACGCAGAAGGGGAAAGATTTAAGGTAAAAAAAGGAGGAAATGCAGAGAATAATAAATAAAGGAAAGACTTAATGGAAGAGAGGAGAGAGAGAGAGAGAGAGAGAGAGAGAGAGAGAGAGAGAGAGAGAGAGAGAGAGAGAGAGAGAGAGAGAGAGAGAGAGGAGAGAAGGAGAGACGAGGGGAGAAGAGAGAGAGAGAGAAAGGCAGAGAAGGGCGACGACGGTGAAGAAATGATAAAGGAACGAGAAAGTGAAAACAAGAGATTAGAAGAGTAGATGAAGATAAAAATAGTGAACCCAGAAACAGGAGGAGGAGGAAGGATGAGAAAATAAATAAGAGGAGAATATAAGAGAGAAACAGAGCGGCGAGGAGAAAAGATAAGACGAGACAAGACTGAGAGAAGGGAGAGGGATTAAAAAAGAGGAAAAAAATGAAAGGTGGCGTCAGTAGGGATTCGAGGAAATGAAGATGGTGGTGGTGGTGATGGTGGTGGTGGTGGTGGTGGTGGTTGTGGTAGTGGTAGTGGTAGTGGTGGTGGTTGTGGTAGTGGTGGTGGTGGTAATGGTGGTGATGGTGGTGATGGTGGTTGTGGTAGTGGTGGTGATGGTGGTGGTGGTGATGGTGATGGTGGTGTTAGGGGTGATGGTGGTGAAGGTGATAGTGTTAGGGGTGTTGGTGGTGGTGTTTTTATGATGGTGGTGAAGGTGGTGAAGGGATGGTTATGGTGGTAGTGTTAGGGGTGGTTGTTATGGTGGTGGTGGTGGTGGTGATGGTGATGATATGATGGTGAAGATACCAAGACTAAACGTCACGTGAGGGCAGAGTGGCAATGACAGTATCCAATTTACACCATGAAAAGGCCTTCCAAACGGGACCTAGAAAAAAAGTCACACACACACACACACACACACACACACACACACACACACACACACACACACACACACACACACACACACACACACACACACACACACAGCACACGCACACGCACTCACTTCCCTTCAAGGTAGAAAATGAGACGACGGACTTGTCTTTGCATACATAGAAAAAAAAATATAAAATGCGATAAGAGAACGTAGTGTTGAGTGATTACTTGAAGGGGATATGATAGAAGGCATGTCTTTGGGAATAATTAATAGCAAAGGGGAGATAAGGAATATGATCAGTGTTGTGGAATATTAGCATTATCGCTTCAAAAGGATCTGCATTGAAGCCTTAACCCCAATCCTTTACCTGTAGTGTTGAATTCAAGGTGTTCCATGCATGAATTCTGTAATGTATATAATATGTAGTCGTTTAATAATCGTAGTAATATCATATGTAGTCGTTTAATAATCGTAATAATATCATATGTAGTCGTTTAATAGTCGTAGTAATATAATATGTAGTCGTTTAATAGTCGTAGTAATATAATATGTAGTCGTTTAATAATCGTAGTAATATAATATGTTGTCGTTTAATAGTCGTAGTAATATAATATGTTGTCGTTTAATAGTCGTAGTAATATAATATGTTGTCGTTTAATAATCGTAGTAATATAATATGTTGTCGTTTCATAGTCGTAGTAATATAATATGTAGTCGTTTAATAGTCGTAGTAATATAATATGTAGTCGTTTAATAGTCGTAGTAATATAATATGTAGTCGTTTAATAGTCGTAGTAATATAATATGTAGTAGTCTAATAGTCGTAGTAATATAATATGTAGTAGTCTAATAGTCGTAGTAATATAATATGTAGTCGTTTAATAGTCGTAGTAATATAATATGTAGTCTAATAGTCGTAGTAATATAATATGTAGTCGTTTCATAGTCGTAGTAATATCATGTAGTCGTTTTTCGTAGGAATTTTTTTTTTGGGTGCCTGAAAAGTGGCTCCATAAAAGTGTGTGACAGGTTGGAGTGCGTGTGACTGCTCGTCTTGCGTTCATTTACTTGTCTGTCACGTCTTAAGACAGGAGAAAAGTAGCGAAGCATTCTTGCGTGCGAGAGGACTGAAAAGAGAAGAGAGAGAGAGGGAGAAAAAAAAAAAAGAGTTGGATGCTTCGAGCCTCCCTTCAAAAATATATTGTTGCCTGAGCTTACAAAATAAAATCCTAATGTCTGGAGTATTAGAACAGAATAAGAGTAAATGTTAAAGGTTGAATGTGGTGTCATTTGACGTCATAGAGCAAAAAAGAGAAAATAGAATAGGATGTGAATTATAAAATGTCATATTTTAAGGTTAAAAAAATAAAATATTGATGTTGGACGTAAAAGGACAGCACAAAGGGGACTAAAATAGATAAAGCTGATGTCCTTTGATGTACTTTTTGTTAATTATGAAGGGTAGTCGAGAAAAGCGAAATGTTACTCGCACATCCTCGTTCCCAGAAATGCCCAAGGATTTTATTTTCTCGCAGCCTTCCAAATCGCCTGCCTGTAAGCCGCCCCTTCCTATCTCACGTTTCATCTTGTCCTATCTTTCATCCCCCTCTCCTGCCCTCTATTTCCCCTTCCCCTTGCCTTGATTCGCCCTCAACGAGTCTTGCCTTGTTTCTCTTACATGCATGTCGAAATACCTGGCTGGTTTCATATTTGGGCATGTTTGGTTACGTGTACCTCTATATATCTCACTCCTTTTCCACCCTTTCTTGTTATATATATCTTAAATTTTCCTCTTTTTGTCATTTGAATATATTTTGATGTTTCAGTCGTATTTTATTACCATGTTTCTGTCATCTATCTTGTATCATTCCTTCGATGTATTCTTTTTCTTTCTCGTAAAAAGTATAACATGGAGAGAGAGAGAGAGAGAGAGAGAGAGAGAGAGAGAGAGAGAGAGAGAGAGAGAGAGAGAGAGAGAGAGAGAGAGAGAGAGAGAGAGATGGTTTAACATCTCATGCTTTGAAGAATAGAACAGAACTTTACTTATGTACTTTACTATTTAAGTTGAAGACATTTGTGAGGCTTTGAAACTTTTGGGAACTTAAATATTAATCTTGAAACTTCAAGAATTAGGTGAGTGTATGCAAATGTTGGGGTCTTCATCCGCCGTATTGAAGAGAGAGAGGAGAGAGAGAGAGAGAGAGAAGAGAGAGAGAGAGAGAGAGAGAGAGAGAGAGAGAAGAGAGAGAGAGAGAGAGAGAGAGAGAGAGAGAGAGAGAGAGAGAGAGAGATGGTAGATGAGAGAGAGAGAAGAGAGACAGAAGTTAGAGTTGTATGCTAAGAAAAGGAGGGAAATGGAGAGAGATAGAGAAAGAGAGAGAGGAGAGAGGAGAGGCAGAGGGAGGAGAAGAGAGAGAGAGAGAGAGAGAGAGAGAGAGAGAGAGAGAGAGAGAGAGAGAGAGAGAGAGAGAGATGTATGCCAAAAAAGGGGGAAATGAGAGAGAGAGAGAGAGAGAGAGAGAGAGAGAGAGAGAGAGAGAGAGAGAGAGAAGAGAGGAATGGAGAGAAAGAGAAGAAAGAGAGTGAGGTAGGGTTAGGGAGGGAGGGAGGAAAGTTATGATTCCTTACCGTAAACATGTCGATTTGGTGTCATCTGTCAATATTTAAATCTTCCTCCTCCTCCTCCTCCTCCTCCTCCTCCTCCTCTCCTCCTCCTCCTCCTCCTCCTCCTCTTCCTCTTCCTCTTTCTCCTCCTCCTCGTCAGCGTCTTCCTCATCTTCATCATCTTTTCACTTTAATTTTTTCTTCATTTTCCTCTCGTTTTGCAATCAATATTTTCTATTTCTATGCATAAGGGCGAATATTGTTCCTGAATGTGTTATCTTCCCGCTGATAAAGTCGGACGCACTGTTACCATTGATCTGTTATGTTATGCAACGAGTTTTGATTTCCTGCTCAAAACACGTAAGGAAAAATTCATATGGTAATACTTTAGAGGATTGCATTAATAATCAAGTTGTTTATTTATATCTCTGTCTTTATAGTCACGATTTCCAGGACGTCGTAATTGTTGTCCTGTCCAAATCATATTTACATCAGACACGCAATGCATGTCTGATGTAAATATGATTTGGACAAAGGGAATATATACTGGTGATCTATTTTACAGGATGAGCTAAGGCAGTCTGCACGTAGCACCTTGTTCAATATGTAATCCTGAATGTCTTATGTCCAGGTCAAAGGTTTACGGATGTACATTGTTTTACCTTGGTTTTTTTTCTTCTCCAGGTGAGTTGGTTCCCATGGAGTGCAAGATCGCCTCACTGTCTCCTTGAGTAAGTACTGCATTTTCATTTTTCAGTTTTTATATATTTTTGTCATACTTTACACTTTTTTTCACCGTATTCGCGATGATGAATTTTTCTTGTTATGCAATGCGGCGCGTGTGTCTGCGTGGGAGGGGAGGAAGGGGAGAAAAAGGGGAAAAGAGGAGAGAGGAGACGAGAAAAAGGGGAAAAGAGAAGAATAAGGAGACGAGAAAAAGGGGAAAAGAGAAGAATGAGGAGACGAGAAAAAGGGGAAAAGAGAAGAATGAGGAGACGAGAAAAAGGGGAAAAGAGAAGAATGAGGAGACGAGAAAAAGGGGAAAAGAGAAGAATAAGGAGACGAGAAAAAGGGGAAAAGAGAAGAATGAGGACGAGAAAAAGGGAAAAGAGAAGAATAGGAGACGAGAAAAAGGGGAAAAGAGAAGAATAAGGAGACGAGAAAAAGGGGAAAAGAGGAGAATGAGGAGACGAGAAAAAGGGGAAAAGAGAAGAATGAAATGGACGGAAATGGGAAAGGTAGGCGAGGGGACGAGAAGCGGAAGGAAGGCATGGTGAGGGGAAAAGGAAAGAAAAAAGAATAGAGGGAAGCCGGAATATAATTATCTTTATGTTAAAACGTGGACTATATTTCAGCTTAAAAAAGAGAGAGAATCGTGATGGAGATATTTAGATTTTTTTCTCTCATTTTCCTTTGTTTTTTTCTTACATTTTCTCTAGTTTCACCTTCCATCGTTCATCTAATTTTCTAATACACTTCATTTTTTTCACATAGTTTCATTCATTCGGTGCTGTCATTCCGCCATACGTTAAACCCCGCGGCAGGAAATGAAGTCAGACTTTTATGTATTAAGAAAAAATGGAAAGAGGAATAAAAACAGACATTCCTGCTATGACAAATGGAGGTTTTTTTCTTCATCTCCCATAGGCCAAAACACAGGAATGTCATCACCCTCTCTCTCTCTCTCTCTCTCTCTCTCTCTCTCTCTCTCTCTCTCTCTCTCTCTCTCTCTCTCTCTCTCTCTCTCTCTCTCTCTCTCTCTCTCTCTCTCTCTCTCTCTCTCTCTCTCTCTCTCTCTCTCAACACCCTTCGTACCCTTGTTCCCAGCGACTAATATAACTCAAGAGTAGAAAATTTGTTCTTAGTGGAGCACATATTTCTTCAAGGTGGACCACATGACTAATCCAACGATTAGTTCAAGGTGGGAGCAATGAATTAATTCTAGAAAGTTGTTAGAAAATTGAAATATACCAAATTATTGTAAGATTCATTCATTCTGCTTCTCAGTGTAGAATCAAGTTTGATTTTCCCTTATGTACTTAAGAGAGTGGACATAACATTTTTCCAATTTGGTCACCAAGACCATCCTTATTCATCACTACTGCCCTTAAAAACCTACTTTTCCTTCAAAAAGGAAGCTAAGATAAGCGAAACTTTTGTGTTTGTACTTCTCATGTCATTAAGTCATTGTTGTCCGTTGAAAGAAAGTGTAATGGTATTTACCTCAGGTTTTAGTAAATTCATAATTTCTTTTTATTTTACCCTAAATGTTCACATGGACCTACATTATTCTGTTTGGTAGTTTTAATAACTTATCTAATGTGTAATAAACTAGTACAGACTAAAAAACAATGAGATTTGTCACTCCATATATTTTTTTTTTTTTTGTGTATTACAACCCTATATTTTTCAAAATTTTTGATATAACTTTGTATTTACGATCCTACTGAAAATGTTCATTGTGTAATCAACTTCATTTTAGCTAAATCTTTTAGCGGATAAGTTAAGCTTTCTTTTGAGTGGTAATTAATTTCCGTAAGTGTCTTTGTTTAGGTGCTATGGCGATCGCAAGGAGGCTCAACCGTCATTCGGAGGGTCATTTCCGGAAAGCATAATTTTGACAAATCCGTGATTTATGAGATTATTGCCAGGTTTCATATGAGCCACCCTCGTTAATATTATGCCCCAGGTGGTCCTTATCAGAATCAGGTGAGTGATTTCGGGGCCCTTTCAAACATGAAAACACCTCTTGGCTTGGACTACGGTTTTGACTCCGTTTACAATCGGCTTGTGGAATCCTTCTGGCCAACTTGATTCAAACGTCAAACGTTTGTCTTTGCGGGACCATGGGCCTCACAACACTTTACTTGGGAAGTTGCGTGAGCGTCTGGTGGCCGCCGCGTGGCTGGCCTCCCCGAGGGACCCCCTGCGGCAGTGTGGTGTCCCCGTGGGCGGCAGCTGGCGGGACATACTGCCGTTCATGATGGGGATGAAGGAGCGTCTGGCCTGCCTGGAGAGACGGTCGCGTGCCATGACGTGTTACACCACCACAAGCACGCGACGCTGCACCAGAAAAAGCCAGCGGTTGGCGTCCATGGAACACAACTGACCGCCTGTGTCTGTGACGATCAGTTGTTCCTTGTTGTGTTGGCGGTAGTGCCGCGTCCAGACGCACGCCGCCACCACGGCACCAAACACTGCCACGGCAGCCACAAACACCACCGCCATCACCCTGAAAACGTTGATGCTCTTCTTGAGCCATCTGGGCCTGCCTGGAGAGGCAGGTCCAGGTTTGTTTTCAGGGTGATGGCGGTGGTGTTTGTGGCTGCCGTGGCAGTGTTTGGTGCCGTGGTGGCGGCGTGCGTCTGGGCGCGGCACTACCGCCAACACAACAAGGAACAACTGATCGTCACAGACACAGGCGGTCAGTTGTGTTCCATGGACGCCAACCGCTGGCTTTCTCTGGTGCAGCGTTGCGTGCTTGTGGTGGTGCACCACGTCATGGCACGCGACCGTCTCATCACCAGGCGTGTAATGTACATCATCGTGAGGAACAGCAACACCATGGACGTGCCTTTTGCCGGTGCCGGGCACCTCTTGGGCACACGGAGGCAGCCTCTCGGCGTCCTGCACGAGGCTCATCACGGCGAGGTTCACGGCCGCCGCCGCCGCCAGCACCGCCACCAGGCGGAGCCATCTTTGCCTATCAAGAATTTGCATTCTTAAGTTTAATTATAATTCTGAGAAATGCAATGAAGGACCAGCGTCAAGGTGGAGCCTCAAGGGGCAGCGTGGTGAGGGCGACCTCCTCCCAGACACAACACGCCACTAAGTCACTTAGATATATATATATATATATATATATATATATATATATATATATTATATATATATATATATATATATATATATATATATATATATAAAGTTAAATATCTCCATTCCATCCCTGTAATGGAATGCCTTCTCCCTTGCTGCCAGCGCCATCGGAACGGCTTGTCACATGAGTTTACAGCAAAGCTGAAGTATTTGCCAGTGTTGTATTGATGGAAAGGCTGTTTATTATTGTGCAAGGTTAATGGTAAACCAGTCAATTACATAAACAAATTTATATTAAATTTGTTCAATACATTTTAATTTATTTAATCTCAAATGAACAAAGACATCAAAATCCGTCTATAGAAAAACCCTCATTCTTTTGATAATCTGATCACTGTTATGCTGTGTGGTCAACACTGTTGTGTGGACAGGCAGTGTAAAGTATTGCATTGTGTGAATGTCACGGCGGGAATCATCAATTATGTTCCAATAAAAGTACTTATAAACTTGATTTTGATGTTTTTATTAAGATATTAAGATAGTTATCTTTCTGGAGAGCCTAAATGAAGTGACGTTATATTTTTCTGTATTTAAGATTTGAATATATAGAAAATAATTATATACATCAGTGTTTTCATTTTCTTTTAATGTAGGAGTTGTAATGAAGAAAGTAGGAGGTGGAGATTGATTGAAAGCCGAGCGAAGCGAGGCGCTGCTTGATAGGCCGGGGGTCCGGAAACCCACCCCTTTGAAAGTGTTAAAATATGCGTTCTGGCTGTTTTTCAGGGTCAAATTCTCTCCTTTCATACAATATTTATGGGCCATTTTCCTAGTGATTTATTTCATGAAACAAACCTAGTCTGCATTTTTATCTGTGCATTTAAACAATTTTTTTTTTTTTTGGAAAGTACGCGAAGCAAGTTTGAGAGTAGACCGGTAATTGCGCCGTCCGCCGCCTTGTTGTGAAGACATTGTACTATTAAATATCTCAAAATTTACAAGAGATAATTGACTTCTGATAATGGCATTGGATAGAACACATCAACCCTAGCAACTTTGCTTCTATACATTTTTACTCTAGGCCTAATAGTTACGGATTAAAATAGTTTTATAAGGAAACATAGGGTGAAATATATCTGTGATATTAATACCCTATTTAATAATCCCTATTAAGAGTATATATAATTAGAGGGGTAGGATATTATATACCCTCAATAGGGGTACAATAATATACCCCTAATAATCTCTTAAGATATACTTTAATAAATTATGTGAAAATACCTGGATCTTATATATAGGTTTGGTGAGGTTAGGTTAGGTTAGGTTTAAATTTTAATTTTTTTTTGTTTTTCCAATTAAATTATTAGTCCTTGAGGAAACATTAATAGGGTAACAACAAACAAACATTAAGCTTGAGGTATTTTACCTATTGATATAATAGGTATCTCAAAAAAGGGGTACACCTTTGATTTTCAGTAAAAAATCATATTTTCTTAAATAACTCGAAAACTATGAAGTTTACAGGAAATTACTCCGATAGGGTAAAATAGAGCTTGAGCAGGCCTTTCTGATGAGCCATAGCAAAATGAATGTGGACTTTAAATAGGTGTACAAATTTCAAAAGGATAATTAGAAAGATAAACTATTCTGAGCCACCGCCCTCTATTGGCCAGCTATGCATGGCACGTGTGCTTTTCCCGGGGTTTTGATGGCTAAAAGAACTACCCCACGAGAACGCCAAAAATTACACATGTTTTTTCTTTACTACGAGGCGAGTATCTGAGGTGAGCTGGCTGATGTGTGTGCGTGTGTGTGTGTGTCTGTGTGTGTGTGTGTGTGTGTGTGTGTGTATATGTGTCTGTGTGTGTGTGTGTGTGTGTGTGTGTGTGGGGTGTGTGTGTGTGTGTGGGGTTTTGTGTGTGGTGTGTGTTGTGTGTGTGTGTGTGTGTTGTGTGTGTGTGTGGTGTGTGTGTGTGTGTGTGTGTGTGTGTGTGTGGTGTGTGTGTGTGTGTGTGTGTGTGTGTGTGTGGTGGTGGTGGTTGGTGTTCGGATGCGGAAGTGTCAATGAGATACTGAGGGAGTTCGGATCGCCTGGTGTCTCGTCCACCCAATACTTTATGGCGGGGTGTGCCAGGCGGTGGAACAGGGTCTCTCTCGCACGCGCTGCCGAAAAAATGAGGTAAAAAGAAAAGAACAGGAGAGAAAAGTAAAGAAAAGAAACTCCCGAAATATAAGAGGAGTAAAAATAAAGTAAAATAAAAGGACAACAGAGAAAAGACGATACACGGGAAGGGAGTTATTAGTGGTTTCTTCCTTTTTTTTCCTTTATTGGATATTTTGTTTAAATTTATGTTTTTATGTCTTGCACGCGCTCCCGAAAAGTAAGTAGAGTAAAAAGTTTAAAGTAAGAAAAGTAAAAAGAAAATGATAACAGAGAAAAGACGATAAACGGAAAGAGAGTTATTAGTTTTTTCTTCCTTTTTTGTCCGTTTATTGAATATTTTGTTTAGATTTATAAGTTTTTATGTCCTGCACGCGCTCTGGAAAAGTAGGAAGAGTAAAAAGTAAAAAGTAAGAAAAGTAAAAAAATAAAGGACATCAGAAAAAAGCGATAAACGGAAAGGGAGTTATTATTTTTTTCTTCATTTTTGTCCATTTTATTGAATTTTTATTTTTTATTTATGTTTTTATGTCTTGCACGCGCTCTGGAAAAGTAAGAAAAGTAAAAAGTAAAAAGTAAGAAAAGTAAAAAATAAAGGACATCAGAAAAAAGCGATAAACGGAAAGGGAGTTATTAATTTTTTCTTCTTTTTTGTCTCATTTATTGAATACTTTGTTTGGTTTTGTATATTTTTGTCGCCTCGAGTGTGAAAGTGAAGGTAATATTTTGTGCAGATACGAAAATATAATGTTGCGACCTCTATCACCTTCCTGTTTATATGTCTTTTTTTATATATTTTGTTGAGTTGTTTATGAATTTGTGTCACCTCGTGTGTTATAAGTGAAGGTAATATTTTGTGCAGATACGAAAATATAATGTTGCGACCTCTATCACCTTTCTGTTTATATATAACTTTAATATTTTTTAAAGCAACAATCATTCACTCAATCATTTACTTACTCATTTTCTAGCTCGAAAACACAAACAAGCAAATATAAGGCGACAACGTAAAAAAGAAAAAAAATCTTCTTGACACGACCAAATATTGACCCTTTCTACTCTTCTCTCTCTCTCTTCTCTCTCTCTCCTCTCTCCTCTCTCTCTCCTCTCTCTCTCTCTTCTACTCTCTCTCTCTCTCTCTCTC
>JACEEZ010022110.1:255310-257810 GCA_016584305.1 Chionoecetes opilio
GGATATGAAATATACTAACTACAACTACCACTAACACTAATCGATCCGGGGGACTATAATATGAATTTTAAGTGAAAGAGGAGGAGGAGGAGCAGGAGGAGGAGGAGGAGGAGGAGGAGGAGGAGGAGGAGGAGGAGGAGGAGGAGGAGGAGGAGGAGGAGGAGGAGGAGGAGGAGGAGGAGGTCTCACCCTCTCACTCACCCTCCTCCCAATTTCCTTCACTAAGTTTGCTCAAGCGTCCAAACTCAAGACGAATCGCTATTGGTCTTGCTGTCAGAAGGAAGCAATTTATTCACTGACCCGCCCAAGGAAAGAAAAAAGCAAATTTCAAAGCCATCAATAGCCCGTCCCACTCCTGCCAGACCTCAATCCTTCTCTGATTTCAAGTCTCATTCCTACGAAGTCATTAATTGTTTTCTATCTCTTATTTACTCCCTTTTGAATCCCTAAATCTCAAAAATCCTAATCCTAATTCTAAAAAATCCTAAATCCCTTTTTAAGTCCCTTTTTACTCCCTTTTCTCATCCCTACGAAGCCAATAATTGTTTTCCATCTTATTTTTACTCCTTTTTAAATCCCTAAATAAAAAAATCCTTATCTAAAAATCCTAATCCTAAATCTAAAAAATCCTAAATCACTTTTTAAAATCCCTTACCTTTTCAAACCCCATCGGTTAAAATTACCTTTTCAAAAGGTCTTTCCTTTGGGTCAAAAACCCCTCCCCCTTGAAAAATTTTTTCCTTGCCCTTCTTTTTTTAAAAATTCCTGCGTTCCAAAAAGGAAAAACCGTTGAAAAAGGCAAAATCCTCGTTAAAAAGGCTCTTTACGTTTTTCCAAAAGGAAAACCCCTTTTTGGAAAAAAGGGCTTCACCCCCGGAAAAAATTTAAGAATCCAAAAAGGTCATTTTTTCCAAAAAGGATTCCAAAAAGGCTCTCTACTCTGGTAAAAAAGGTCCTCTACGTCGTTCCCAAAAAAACTCATTTGGTCAAAAAGGAAAAAAACTCTTCGTGGGGCCAAAAAGGGTTTCACTGTCGTGTGCAAAAAGGCTCATCTGTGTTAAAAAAGGGTTTTGTGTGTCCCAAAAGGCCTCTAGTTGTGCCAAAAAGGCTCATCTAGTGGTGAAAAAAAGGGTCAAGTGTTTTCAAAAAGGCCCCTCTATCGGGGCCAAAAAGGCCATTACGTCTGTCCAAAAAAGGCTCATTTTTTTTTAAAAAGGCCCAAGTGTGTCCCAAAAAAGGGCTCATCTAGTAGTGTGCCAAAAAGGCTCATCTAGTAGTGTGCCAAAAAGGCTCATCTAGTAGTGTGCCAAAAAGGCTCATCTAGTAGTGTGCCAAAAAGGCTCATCTAGTAGTGTGCCAAAAAGGCTCATCTAGTAGTGTGCCAAAAAGGCTCATCTAGTAGTGTGCCAAAAAGGCTCATCTACGTCGTGTGCCAAAAAGGCTCATCTACGTCGTGTGCCAAAAAGGCTCCTCTACGTCGTGTGTCAAAAAGGCTCCTCTACGTCGTGTGCCAAAAAGGCTCCTCTACGTCGTGTGCCAAAAAAGGCCCTCTCGTCGTGTAAAAAGGCCTCTACTCGGGAAAAAAGGTCCTTAGTCGTGTGAAAAAAAGCTCTCCGGTCGTGTCCCAAAAAGGCTCATCTACTCGTTGTGCCAAAAAGGCTCCTTTACGTCGGGGTGCCAAAAGGCCCCTTGGTCGTGTGAAAAAAAAGGTCATCTAGGTCGTGTGCCAAAAAGGCTCTTGTGTGTCCCAAAAAAGGCTCTTAGTGTTGCCAAAAAGGCCCCTCTGGTGTGTCCCAAAAGGCCCCTCTAGTGTGTGCCAAAAAGGCTCTCTAGGGTGTCCCAAAAAAAGGCCCTCAAGGTGTGCCAAAAAGGCCCCTCAGGTGTGCCAAAAGGCTCATCTAGGTGTGCCAAAAAGGCTCTCTAGTAGTGTCCCAAAAAAGGCTCATTAGTAGTTTGCCAAAAAGGCTCATCTATAGTGTCCCAAAAAAAGGATCTAGTAGTGTCCAAAAAGGTTATCTACGTCGTTCCAAAAAAGGCTCATCTACGTGTGTGAAAAAAAGGCCATCTATAGTGTGCCAAAAAGGTCACTTTTAGTGTGCCAAAAAAAGGCATCTAGGTCGTGTGCCAAAAGGGTCCTCTACGTCGTTGCCAAAAAGGTCATCTGGGCCGTGTGCCAAAAAGGCATCTAGTAGTGTCCCAAAAAAGGCTCTTAGAGGGGCCCCAAAAAGGTCATCTGTAGTGTGCCAAAAAGGCTCATCTAGGTCGTGTGCCAAAATGGCTCCTCTACGTCGTGTGCCAAAAAGGCTCATCTAGGCCGTGTGCCAAAAAGGCTCATCTAGTAGTGTGCCAAAAAGGCTCATCTAGTAGTGTGCCAAAAAGGCTCATCTAGCGGGCCACGCAGCATCCCTCGTTCCCAGGTCACAGTGGCTCAGAATTACCCTGTATTCACCCACACAAAGGGAGAGATAAGTTCTGGCTTGAATACGGCCCAAAGAGAGAG
>JACEEZ010022110.1:262810-281193 GCA_016584305.1 Chionoecetes opilio
GTGCGACGGGCCGATATTCCGTGCGCAGTCCAGGTATACAGTGGTCTATGCCTGCATGTATTCCACAATAACACACACACACACACACACACACACACACACACACACACACACACACACACACACACACACACACACACACACACACACACACACACACACACACACACACACACACACACACACACACACACACACACACACACACACACACACACACACACACACACACGGGAAGTAGATTCGCTAGGAAAAGAAAACGAGAAAGGAGAAAAAAATAGTAAGAGAGGTTCCTTTTTCCCACTTCCAACACTTCCATAAACCTCGCCTCCACCACCTCCACTACACAAACACCCTTACACTATCGGCCGTAATCTCATTGTATTCCCGATTTGTTAGTAGTGAACGTGGCTGTAGAGATGTTTTCGACTATAGAGAGGAGGAGGAGGAGGAGGAGGACGACGAAGAGGAGGAGGAGGAGGACGACGAAGAGGAGGAGGAGGAGGACGACGAAGAGGAGGAGGGCAGGAGAGGGGAGAGGAGGAGGAGAAAGAAGGGGGAGAAAGGGTTTATTAAAGAATGTAAAGAGAGTGCCACTATAGATAGGATTTTTAAGGGGTTGAAAAAGGGTTTATTAAAAATGTAAAGAGGAGTGCACCACTAGAGATATGATTTTAAGGGTTTAAGAAAGATTTGCCAAAGAAGAGAGTGAGTTTGATAAGAGATGAGGAGAGACGCTGCATGAACGATCCTCTGCCAGGCTATAGATACAAGGGAGGAGGAGGAGGAGGAGGAGGAGGAGGAGGAGGAGGAGGCGGAGGAGGCGGAGGCGGAGGAGGGGGCGGAGGAGGGGGCGGAGGAGGCGGAAGAGGCGGAAGAGGAGGAAGAGGAGGAGGAGGAGGAGGAGGAGGAGGAGGAGGAGGATGCGGTTTAAAGGATGTGAAGGATATTGTTTGGGAGGGAAAATACCTGAATGAAGGAAAGGAAGGGATGGGAAAGAAGAAAGGAAAGAAAATCGAGGAGACGGGCTCGATGCAGACATGTCAGAACAAGTTACCATAAAATAACAGGTGAGGCCTCCATACTCTCACAGATTTCTGGTATTTTTCCCGTGGCTGGAGAAAAATCGTAAAAAGAGTCGGTGGATTGGTAAAAAAGAATTGTTACTTTGTATATTTTCTGATTTTTCATATTGTTTTCCATTTTTTAGGATGGTTTAGTCTTTTGTAATGCAATAAATGAACATATCTGGTTGTGAATACAGTGTAAATGTAGTTTTGTCTGGTAATATTTCCCGTTGTTGGAGAAAAATCGTAAAAATAAGTCGGTGGATTTGGAGAAAAAAATTGTCACCGGTTTTTTTCTTATTTATTTTATTGTCTTCGTCGGTGGATTGGCAAAAGTAAAAAATTGTTACTGTTTATTTTCTTATTTCATATTGTCTTCCATATTTTAGGATCTTTTTCTCTTTTGTCATTCAATATACGAGGATTATCTGGTTGTGAATACAGTGTAAATGTAGTCTTGTCTAGAACGATAGTATTTGTTATTCATTGTAATCATTTATGCAAAACCCACGTCATTGTATTCTTTGAAGATTAATGAAGTGAATTGTGTTTCTCGTGTTCATTCTCCACTTTTTTCACTGTCCATCGCACTTTTCCTTTAAACCCTTCACGTCCAGAACTTACCATTAGTATATAAAATCGTCTATTATTAGCCATAAAATTTCGAAAAGTAGCTTAATATATCAAATATGATAGTGGACAATGGTACTAAACAGGTCATATCTATAAAATCCTGCTTATAGTCACTCAAAATCGTCTAATAGTATACCCAAAGTACAATGGAAATTACGTTCTGGGCCTCAAGGGGTTAACGAACAAGACTAGTTCTTTGCCTCATTCTTGCATCTATAATCCAGTAACATTAACGATGCTATTACGTTGTATTCCGTCTTCTTCTCACAACTTGGACGCCAGAACTTAAAAACCTTGACGTCAGGAGGTGTCAGGAGAGCTTTAGAACTTCACCTTCAGGAGTTGGGGGATGTAGTAGGGTCTCATCGCACCTCGTCGATACAGTTACCGACCAAACTTTACTAACTTCCGGAATGATCGAGTCTCCTGGGCGAAGACGTGTAGCCTCGGAGGAAGACTTGTAGCGTTAGTCCATCGGCGTCCACCTGCACCGCCTTCGTCAGGGGAAACACATGATTGAGTTATTTTCTTGCTTCCTAGATGTAGGACGAATTATAAGAACTAGTTGTGGTAGGAGTTACAGTACTTGATCATTTATTGTGGTAGGTGTTATCATAGTTAAGAGTTAGTGTGGGAGGAGTTATTACACTTAAAATTAGTTGAGTTACGGTTAGAATTGTGGTACTAAAGAATCAGTTATGGTGAGAATTGCTATACTTGCTTATTTGTGGTTGGAGTTTTTTTATTCAAGAATTAGTTTTGATGGGAATTAGAGAATCAGTTGTGGTAGGAATTCTTATACTTGAGAATTAATTGTTGTGGAAATTGTTTTACTTGAGAATTCGTTGTGGTAAGGATTGTTTTACTTGAGAACTCGTTGTGGTAAGGATTATTTTACTTGATAATTCGTTGTGGCAGTAATTGTTTTACTTGAGAATTCGTTGTGGTAGTAATTGTTTTACTTGAGAATTAGTTATGATAGGAATTATGCACGTCAGAATTAGTTGTGGGAATTTTTACACGGAAGAATTAGTAGAAAAAACCACATATTGCATCGTCTTTATTGAGTCAAAGTCAGTGCTTCTATTATGACTAAGGAGAGACAAGTTCATTACTCCTCCTCCTCCTCCTCCTCCTCCTCCTCCTCCTCCTCCTCCTCCTCCTCCTCCTCCTCCTCCTCCTCCTCCTCCTCCTCCTCCTCCTCCTCCTCCTCCTCCTCCTCCTCCTCCTCCCCCCTTTTACGTGATGAACGATTTCCAACTAACAAGTGTTGATAAAGAAAAAGATTTAGGCATTGTAATCTCGAAAGATCTCAAACCGAATAACCAAATTATAGAGGTAGTAAAAACTGCAAATAAATTGGCTGGCTTTATTGGACGAACTTTCAGTTTCAAATCTGAAAAAGTTATACTCACTCATTTTAACTCGCTTGTTCGCCCCCATCTAGAATACTGTGTGCAGTTCTGGTCACCTTATTATAAAAAGGACATAGATAAACTAGAAAAAATACAGCGCAGAGTAACCAAAATGATACCTAGAGTGCGAAATAAATCGTACGAAAATCGGCTCAAAGAACTTAACTTATTCCCACTAACAAAACGAAGGATAAGAGGTGACCTCATCGAAGTCTTTAAAATCTTCAATGGATTTACGAACGTAGTCCCAGAAAATCTTTTCACGCTAGACCGGTCAAGCTCAACTAGAAACAACGGATTTAAAATAAGCAGGAAACGGTTTGTAACGAACGAAGCAAAGTACTTCTTCACAAACCGTGTTGTAAACGTATGGAATGGGTTGCCGTCAGACGTAGTAAACTCAAATACAATAGAATCATTTAAAAATCGCCTCGATAAATATTTCACAACAAATCCCCGGTTGTCACTGTTTATCTCGGAATAATAAATTTATCTCGCGGGCCTCTGAAACTTACTCGCATTGCGTAAAATGATTGCGAGTCGCGTTTACACAACCCCTCCCACACGTCTCAGACAGCCCCGAGTAAACGGTCACTACTACAACTTTTGACCTGTGACGGGCTGTGGTTCAGTAAGGGCCCTGTCAGTTAGTGACCACCATCGGGATTTATATACCAGGGGTCACTGCTGCAGGGGGCATTGAAGTGCACGACGTCCTACTTGGAAAGTGCACTACCGCAGTGGATTGAAACGGAGCTGGGGCCTGATTGACTGCTGCCTCCCAAGAAAGCGCCAGGCAAGGCTGCCGCACCACCCCTGAACTTCCACACTGAGCCTACACCAACACTACATTAGACCTCATAACACACACAGATAGCCCCGAGTTAACGGTTACCACTACTACTCTCGACCTGTGACGGGCTGTGGTTCAGTTAGGGTCCTGACAGTTAGTGACCACCATCGGGATTTAAGGTACCAGGGGTCACTGCTGCAGGAGGCATTGAAGTGTACGGCGTCCTACATGGAAAGTACACAGTCTGCAGTGGATTGAACGGAGCTGGGGCCTGATTGAATGGTGCCTCCCAAGAAAGCGCCAGGCAAGGCTGCCGCACCACCCCTTGAACCTCCACACTGTGTTCACACCATTACAAAACACACATAACATGACCTATCTATCAAGCACTAAACCTACCCCCACAAACTAGTAGTAGTTAGCCATAGATTACAGCTTTCAACTTTTCTCACAAATTCCATGCAGTTTTTCTATACTGCATGGTATCACTTCATTTCCGGCCAGCTTCGGCTGGAGGGATGGGTGGGTGGGGAGGAGCCTTCTACTTTCCTATCTTTTCTCTCTTATTATCTAGTTAGTGTAGTGTAGTTAAAGCAAACAGCCTTGTAAGGACCTATCGGTCTGTTGCTGTTTGTGTTTCATTTGTAATCCTTTGTAATCCTCCTCCTCCTCCTCCTCCTCCTCCTCCTCCTCCTCCTCCTCGCTGTTTCTTTGCTTCCTCCGCCCCCTCTCCGCCTCGTAACTACCCCGCCTTATCATCAATCACGCCACCTGTTACGGCGATCTTGAATAGGGTGATTAGAGGTAAGAAGAGGCTGGGTCGATGCTCTAATCAACTCACCTCACTCAACCTGCACTATTCCTCTCTCTCTCTCTCTCTCTCACTCCTTCTCTCTCTCTCCTCCTCTCTCTTTCTCTCTCTCTCTCCTCTCTCTCTCTCTCTCTCTCTTCTCTCTCTCTCTCTCTCTCTCTCTCTCTCTCTCTCTCTCTCTCTCTCTCTCTCTCTCTCTCTCTCTCTCTCTCTCTCTCTCTCTCTCTCTCTCTTACATGTCCCATAAACATTGGCTTCACACCCATAGCCCACCAGACGATAACAAGGAGGGGGAATGACCTCAGAGTTCCCCTGTATAGGACTTCCCACGCCCAGCAGAGTGTGTTGTTCAGAGGCGCCATGCTATGGAACAGTCTAGCTATAGACATGCGTAATGCTCCATCCAAGTATAGTTTCAAAACTCTGGTTAAATATAATTTATTGAGTAAATATGAATAGAAGTATGTATACTATGTCCTCATTATACTATAAATATCTTAGTCAGTGCCAGTTCCATAAAGTGTGTTAATGTGTATCATATTCTTGCATATGTTTTTTATACATATATATATATATATAAAATATATATATTATATATATATATATATTATAATATATATATATATATATATTATATATATATATATATATATATATATATATATATATATTAAAATATATATATAATATTTCGTGTAATGTGTATGCGTGCAAGTGTTATTAGTGTTAGAGATATTTACGTATGTATGTGTATGTATTTTGTAGGCAATGTGTGTGCATACGTGTATGTGCATGTGTTATGTTTGCATATCTGGAAGTTTTCTATTTTATTTGTTACTTTATTTTTCTATTTTTCATTTTTATAATACGGATTCAGTATCCATAGTATAGCTCAGTGTTTTGTTTTTGTTTTTGTTTTTGTTTTTTCTTAGGCGGCCTGTTTTGCTACCATTAGTTCTCTTACCATAATTTGCATTTGGGTTCATATAGGAGCTCACGCTCAATGAACCCGGCCTGTAAAATTCTAATGTATTATGTTTTTTGTACTATATATTTAAGGCCAATAAAACAATCAATCAATCAATCAATCTCTCTCTCTCTCTCTCTCTCTCTCTCTCTCTCTCTCTCTCTCTCTCTCTCTCTCTCTCTCTCTCTCTCTCTCTCCTTCCCTTCCTTCCCTTGTTTATGTCTCCCTCCCTCCATCCCTTCCCTCCCTCACATTAGCCACTCAAAGCATTTCAGTCTTGCATATTGTCGGTTCGTCTCTCTCTCTCTCTCTCTCTCTCTCTCTCTCTCTCTCTCTCTCTCTCTCTCTCTCTCTCTCTCTCTCTCTCTCTCTCTCTCTCTCTCTCTCTCTCTCTCTCTCTTTTACGTAACCTGCCGTGTTAAAACTTCTTACCATAGTAAATAAACCCATAAAGTCTTCGGGTCTAAATAGAGCATAACGAAGTATGGAAAATAAAGAAATTATTTAACGAAAAAACAACACATTTTATATACAAACTGGACAACTTTATGATGAAAAAAAAACTAACAAAAAGGCGGAGATAGAGAGAAGAAAAAAAATACGAAGTTTCCCCTCTGGCAATAAAGTCATTTTTGGTGACGTCTAGGTACATCGCAGTGTCCCCGGCGTTGATTCCACGTCCTTGTTGATGATTTCTGAGAAGGTTCAAGGCTCGAGGAAAATTGAAATATGCAAAATCCTCCAAGACAAGACAAAAAAGTAAAAAAAGAAGAAGATATAACACTGAAGAAGAAAAACGTAAAATGTGTGAAAATGAAATAAATAAAATGCTGCAAATAACTAATGACAATAAACAGTAATGCAAAATCCTCGAAGACAATAAAAAAAAGAATGAAAAAAAAGTCAAATGTATGTAAATGAAATAACTAAAATTAAGATAAAAATAACTAACGAAAATAAACATGAATATCGAAGTAAATGTCCAAATAAATTCAGAAAAAAAAAAGTGCGAAAATGAGATAGAAAAAAAATGAAGATAGAAATAACTAATGAAAATATACATGAATAATGTGAATAAAAAAAATGAATGGACAGTAGTTAATTTTTTTTATACGAAGCCCGGTACTAGGAACGACTTACCAGGACTAGGAAGCGCCGTGTTTATAGGATTTTTTCATAACGAGATACCAAGGCGAAGGAGATTAATGGGATGGAGGAAAGGAGGAGGTTATAGGATGGGGAAAGGAGGAGGTTATAGGATGGGGGAAAGGAGGAGGTTATAGGATGGGGGATAGGAGGAGATTATAGGATGGGGGAAAGGAGGAAATTATAGGATGGGGGATAGGAGGAGATTATAGGATGGGGGATAGGAGGAGGTTATAGGATGGGGATAGGAGGAGATTATAGGATGGGGGATAGGAGGAGATTATAGGATGGGGGATAGGAGGAGATTATAGGATGGGGATAGGAGGAGGTTATAGGATGGGGGATAGGAGGAGATTATAGGATGGGGGAAGGAGGAATTATAGGATGGGGGATAGGAGGAGATTATAGGATGGGGGATAGGAGGAGGTTATAGGATGGGGGATAGGAGGAGATTATAGGATGGGGGATAGGAGGAGATTATAGGATGGGGGATAGGAGGAGGTTATAGGATGGGGGATAGGAGGAGATTATAGGATGGGGGATAGGAGGAGGTTATAGGATGGGGGATAGGAGGAGGTTATAGGATGGGGGATAGGAGGAGATTATAGGATGGGGGATAGGAGGAGTTATAGGATGGGGGATAGGAGGAGATTATAGGATGGGGTATAGGAGGAGGTTATAGGATGGGGGATAGGAGGAGGTTATAGGATGGGGGATAGGAGGAGATTATAGGATGGGGGAAAGGAGGAGGTTATAGGATGGGGGATAGGAGGAGGTTATAGGATGGGGGATAGGAGGAGATTATAGGATGGGGGATAGGAGGAGATTATAGGATGGGGGAAAGGAGAGGGAGAGGGGAAAGAAGTGGATAGGCAGGAGTAGAAGGTATAGGAGGGTGGATAGATGAAAAGGAGAAGGTAAGGAACATAATACAAAAGGAATATAATACAAAGGAAAGGACACTCTTAATGAAAATAGATAGTAATGTTAGAAAAGGGAAAGGAAAGGGAAGATATAGAAAATAGGTTAATAATACAAAGAAGAGGAAGAATATCGATGGAAAGGATGGACGGAAAGTGAGAGACAAGGAGGTAAAAGTTAGCGAGGAAACGAAAGAAGAATATAAATAGGAGAAAAAAAAGGAAAAAGAAAGAAAAAGGGAGGGAAATATAAAGGTTATGCAAAAGGGAAGATTTTAAAGAGGAAGAAAGGAATGTTCTTTTTATGAAATTTAATCGAAGAAACGGAAATAAGAATATAAAAGTAGAGTAAAAAAAGGGAAAAGATAAAATAGGGAGGGACATATAAAAAAAATCCGAAAAATTGAAGGTTAAAAGGGAAGAAAGGAATGGGTTTTTTTTTCTCTTTTCAGTACTTGTGACAAAGACAAATGTTTATCTTTCAGTGTTCAATCTTTTTTAGGCATAATCTTCCCTTTCCTTCTCCCCTCCCGCCAGTTTTTATTTCTTGTGCAAGTGCCATTATATCGAAGCCGAAGTTTTTAGTGAAGTTGAATAGATGCTTCGATGGAAAAATATGAGGAACATTGAGAGAGAGAGAAGAGAGAGAGAGAGAGAGAGAGAGAGAGAGAGAGAGAGAGAGAGGAGAGAGAGAGAGAGAGAAGGAGAGAGGAGAGAGAGAGAGAGAGAGAGAGAGAGAGAGAGAGAGGAGAGAGGAGAGAGAGAGAGAGAGAGAGAGAGAACTATGAAAGCAGAGACAGCAAGAGATACGGGAGATGAGAGAGAAGAGAGAAGAGAGAGAGAGAGAGAGAGAGAGAGAGAGAAGAGAAGAGAGTAGAGGAGAGAGAGAGAGGAGAGAGGAGAGAGAGAGAGAGAGAGAGAGAGAGAGGAAGAAGAGAGAAGAGAAGAAAAATGAAAGCAGAGACAGCAAGAGACACGGGATGAATAGGAATGAGAGACAAATGAAGAGGTGTCTTTAGGGCTGATGGATGAAGGATAAAGGCATGGCTTGGTCCGATATTGGGTATAGGACTTTAGGAGGGTGTGAAGGAATGCTCAATAGGTCTCTTGCCTTGCCTTGCCTTTCCTTCCCTTCCTTTCGCTTCTCTTCACTTCCCTTGCTTTCCTTCCTTTTCCTTCCCTTCCCTTCCCTTCCTTTCCTATTCCTCCCCCACTCTCCCTCCATTCCCTCCTCCCTTTCTTATCTTTCGTACCCTATTTTTCACCTTCGCCCTCTGCTCTGACCGTCTCCATGTTTTAATTAACCCCATCCTTCTCTCTTCTGCCCCTCTCTCGTCTTCTCTCATCTTCCCCTCTTCTCTCTCTCCGTCTCTCCCCCACCCTCCCCTCCTCTCTCTTCCTCTCTCTCTCTCTCTTCTTTTCCTCTCTCTCGTGTCCCCTTGGCCCTTATTCAGAGTGATTGAAAGTGACTTTGGAGGGAGCTCTCAGATCTGGCAACGAGAGTGAGAGAGAAGGATAGAGAGAGAAGGAGAGAGAGAGAGAGAGAGAGAGAGAGAGAGAGAGAGAGAGAGAGAGAGAGAGAGAGAGAGAGAGAGAGAGAGAGAGAGAGGAACACAGGTGAGAGGGATATGAAAGGGAGACACCTGAGTGATAGTTGACCGTTCAGGAAAGTTTTTGTTCTTGGTTCTGCATCGATTTATTCCCTCTCTTCCCTTTTACCTTTTGTGTAGATGTTCCATGCCTTCCTTCCATTCTTCTTACCCATTCGCTTGGCCCTCTTTCTTTATTATTTTCCTCCCTTACTCCTTATTGTTATACTTACTTACTTACTTACTTACCTACTTACTTACTTTCTTACTTACTTACTTACTTACTTACTTACTTACTTACTTACTTATTTACTTACTTACCTACTTACTTACTTACCTACCTACTTACTTACTTACCTACTTACTTACTTACTTACTTATTTACTTACCTACTTACTTACCTACTTATTACTTACTTACTACTTACCTACTTACTACTTACTTACTACTTACTTATTTACTTATTTGCTTACTTACTTACTTACCTACTTACTTACTTATTTACCTACTTCCCTTTACTTACTATTTAAACTTACTTCTTACTTATTTTACTACTTTTCCCTTACTTCCCTATTTTTACTTATTTTACTTCCTTACTTTACTTACTTTACTTACTTACTTTCCCTTACCTACCTTATTTTACTTACTTACTTACTTACTTACTTACTTACCTACTTACTTACTTACTTACTTACATACTTACTTACTTACTTACCTACTTACTACCTACTTACTTACTTACTTACTTACTTATTGTTTTACCTTCGTCATTCTCTTTGTCATTTTTATATAATTATCTTTTTTCACTTTACTCTGATACTTTACTTCTTTCTTCTCAATTACTTCATCCCTTTGCTACCATTTTAGAAGTATTTTCCTCTAAACATTTTGGCATTTTCTTAGGTGGCAGGTTAGGTCTTATGGCATTTTAAGTGGTGGTAATACATACATTTCCACCCAAGCAACACCTTTCATCATTACTATACAACACCTGCATTGAGCTCACATCACCATCCTGCATCTTCATCACCATTAACACCAAGGAAGGAGCTTTAGAGAGGCTGAAAGACGTGAGAAAGGAGTAGGAGGACGAGTCGTAAGGGCTACATCACCTTGCTCTTTGATCTGTCGTCGCCTCACTTTCTATACAATTCTTCGGACCGACTCTCAGGGTGCTTCTAGGGTCATTCTTTTGATGTTTTTCGCTGCATGGACTTTAGACACGACCTGGCGAGACTCCATACTAGCTTGATTTGACCTTGACCTCATCGATTGGGATTGAAAATAGATGGTGTGGTAATAGATAGCGAGAGAAGAGAGAGAGAGAGAGAGAGAGAGAGAGAAGAGAGAGAGAGAGAGGGGGAAAGAGAGAGAGAGAGAGAGAGAGGAGAGAGAGAGAGAGAGAGAGAGAGAGAGAGAGAGAGAGAGAGCTATAGTTAGGGAGGAAAAGAGATAAACGAAATAGTTAGACAGAGAGAGAGAGAGAGAGAGAGAGAGAGAGAGGGGAAGAGAAGGAAGAGAGAGAGAAGAGAGAGAGAGAGAGAAGAGAGAGAGAGAGGATAAATGAAGATGGAGGTATAGATACGAAGGAAAAGGGAGATTAGCCATGAGAGAGAGAGAGAGAGAGAGAGAGAGAGAGAGAGAGAGAGAGAGAGAGAGAGAGAGAGAGAGGAGAGAGAAAAAGAGAATGAATACGGAGATAGAATTGATAAAGACGAGAAAAGTTGGCCAATAGATAAGAAAGATAGAATGGATGAAGGAGTAGATACTATAGATAAGGAAGACGAAGATGAGGCAGTAGATAGCGAGATGGCGAGGCGGAATCGATGAAGATAGAAGTAGGATGTAAGATAAAAGAAAATAGGAAGAATATCTGATAAAAGGAGAGGAAGAAAGAGGGAATTAAATAGACTGGAGATTAAACACGGGAAGAAACATGAAGAAAAAGGGAAAACAGACAGACAGACAGACAGTTTGGCAGACATACAACAACAGACAGACAGACAACAGCCGACAGACAGACGACAGCCAGACAGACAACAGACAGGGGCAGACAGAAAAGACAACAGACAGACAGACAGCAGCAGACAGACAGACAGAAGCAGACGCAACAGACTTTAAGCAGACGACAGACAGAAACAACAAGCAGAAAACAGACAGACAGACAAGGCAGGCAACAGCCAGACGGGAACAGACAACAGACAGAAGACAGACAGACAGCAAAAGACAAAAACAAAACAGACAGACAACAGAAAACAGAACAACGACGCCAACAGAAAAAGAAACAACAGACAGACAGACAGACAGACGTTAGGCAGACATACCAACAGACTTTTAGCAGACACAACGACAGACAGACAGGGGCAGACAACAGACAAAACAGCAGACAACAACGACAGACGACAGACAGACAGACAGACAGAAGAAAAGACATACAAAACAGACAGACAACAACAAAAATAACAAGGGGACAGACAGACAGACAGACAACAACAACAGACAGACGACAGAGACAACAAACAACAGACCAGACAGCAGACAAAAGACAACAGACAGACAACAGACGACACAAAGACAACAAAAAACAGACAACAGCAGACAGACAGACAACAAAGACAGAACAGACAGACAGAACAGACGACAAAAACAACAGACAGACGACAGACGACAGACAGACAACAGACAGGGAAACAGTATAGAATAATAAAAAAATAGACAAAATATAAAGCTAATCAAAAACTATATCTTTATCTTTCAACGTTTCAAAAAAAAAAAGTTAGAGGCGTATTGCTTTAAAAATTTTCTATCCTTTAAAAATTTTTATTTAGAAAGATCTGTTTTTAAATTCAGACTTTTTTTTAAAAGAAATCCATTTTTTTTTTTTTTTTTGTATGTGTGGCCCGGGAAAAAAAAGGGGGGGGGAGAGAGAGAGAGAGAAGAGAGAAAAAGGAGGGGGGGGGGGGGGGAAGGGAGAGGGGGAGAGAGAGAGAGAGAGAGAGAGAGAGAGAGAGAGAGAGAGAGAGAGAGAGAGAGAGAGAGAGAGAGAGAGAGAGTAGGCATGTGTGGTCTTTGTTTAGTGTTGCAAAAGAATATTGTTTCTTTTCAATAGCGATGTGCATTTTTAAATTATCATCATTAGTCATTGTTATTCTAGTTGTTAGTATTAGTATTATTTCGTAGTCAGTATGAATGCCTTTTATCTTTTTTTCAATTGTTGGGGTACGTGAATGACTAAATATCTTTTTTTTACTAATATATAAAAAAAAATCCCGTTAATTTTTTTTTCCTCTACGTGAATAACTCAAATTTTCTATGCATTGTAAAATAGACGGTGGGTTGTTTTTTCATACACTTCTCTTATTTACGAGCTTTATTTTTATTAGTCTTATTATTAGAAACGTCAGCAAGTGGTGTTTATTTTTCCCTGTCCGGCCTTTGCAACATACACTGATCCTATATTTATGTATTAACCCCTTGAGGCCCAGAACGTAACTTTCATTGTAATGTAATATAGCCACCATCCGATTATTTTAATGAACATAAGCAATTTTATATAGATATGACCTGTTAAATATCCTTGTCCATTAGCTAATTTGGTTCATTTAGTTACTTTTTCGTAGTTTTATGGCTAATAACAGACGATTTCATATAGCAAGGGACAGATCTGGGCGTGAAGGGGTTAAACCTGTTAACACCATGAAGAGATTATTAAATAGAAAAAATATTTTGTTTTATATATATTTTTCCTCATTAAGAGATCCAAATTAAACAGCATCATCATTTAATTAACTAAACTAATTAACTAAAGAGAAAAACATTAACAATTTGAGATTAAAACTAACATTAAAAAGATGGAGATATATAAAGATTAATTTATTCTCTATTTTTCTCCTTTTTTGTTTAGGTTCACAATTAACTTGGAAAAAAAAATGTAATGGCTTTTCTAATGGCTAATTTTCAGGGATAGGCGACACAAATAAGGTTTAATATATTCATACCATCATCTATTTTGTTGTTCCTTTATCATCACCATCAACATTAATCTACTTAAAGTGAGATAAGAAGAAAATTTATAATGGGGTTAGTTAGTGGATAATCATATTAGGCCTAAAGAAAAGGGTTCACTTATTTCTACCTTTTTTTCCCATCCTCTTAACCCCACTTTCCCACCCACTTTCCACCCACTTTCCCACCCACTTTCCTACCCACTTTCCCACCCACTTTCCCACCCACTTTCCACCCTTTCACCACTTGCCACCCTTTTTCCCTTACCATTTGCTACTTTCCCACACACCTTCCCACCCACTTTTCCACCCACTTTCCCACCCACTTTCTCACCCACTTTTCCACCCACTTTCCCACCCACTTTCCATCCACTTTCCCACCCACTTTGCTACTTTCCCATCCACTTTCCCACCCACTTTGCTACTTTCCCACCCACTTTCCCACCCACTTTGCTACTTTCCCACCCACTTTCCCACCCACTTTCCCACCCACTTTTCACTTCCACCCACTTTCCACCCCTTTGCTACTTTCCCCACCTTTCCCCCACTTTCCCACCCACTTTGCTACTTTTCCCACCCACCTTCCCACCCACTTGCTACTTTCCCACCCACTTTCCACCCACTTGCTACTTCCACCCACCTTCCCACCCACTTTTCCACCCACTTTCTCACCCACTTTGCCACCCACTCTCCACTATTCCCACCTGATGCCTCGAGTTCCACTACAACCATGAACTGCCTACGATGTTTCATGGTCACTATGATTTTTTCGCATTTTTCGGAGCGTAATGAAAATAAAAGGCAAACAGTTTTCAGGGGTGGACACTCGCCCTGCTGCGTCGCTTTATATTTTTGGCATTTCGAACATTTTGAACATTTTGAACATTTTGAACATTTTGAACATTTTGTTTTTTGTAAAGCTCGCATTGACGGAAATTGTCCTTCGTCAGTAGCTGAAGTTTTTGATAATTCACACGGGGGAGAATTTTATGGGGGGTTTGTGTGGGTGTGTGGGTGTGTGTGTGTGTGTGGGGTGTGGGTGTGTGATTGTTTGTGGGGGGGTGAGGGGGGGGGGGTGGGGTTGTGTGTGTGTTTGGTTTTGTGTGTGTGTGTGTGGGTTTGTGGGGTGTTTTGGTGTGTTTTGTGTGTGTGTGTGTGTGTGTGGGTGTGGTGGTGGGTGTGGTGTGTGTGTGTGTGTGTACGGACGTGCCCATTTGTGAAACCCCAACCATCACCTTTCATCTCTGTCTCTCTCCCCCATCTCTCCTCTCTCTCTTCCCCTCTCCTTCTCTCTCTCTCTCTTCTCTCCTCTCTCCCCCCTCTCTCTCTTCCCCCCTCTCTCTTTCCTCCGGTCTATCTAAAAACCTTTTGAAACAAGGGAAAGAGGGGGAAGGAGGGGGAGAAAAAAGAAAAAGGGGGAAAGAGAGAAGGAGAAGAGGAGAAAGGAAAGAGAGGGGAAGAGAGAGAGAGGGGAAGAGAAGAGAGGAAGAGAGAAGAGGAGAGGAGAGAGGAAGAAAGGGGGAGAGGAGGAGAGGAGGGGAGAGAGAGGGGGGAGGGGGAGAGAGGAGAGAAGAGAGAGAGAGAGAGAAAGAGGAGGAGGGGGGGGGGAAAAAAAGCAAAAAATAAGAATTTTTCAAAATATAAAAAAGGTTCTGGACTGATTTAACTTAATTTGGTTTAAACTGAAAAAAAAAAACAAGAAAGTTAGGTTTGAGACGTCAACTATTAGGGAAAAAATGTAGAAAGTTTATATAATGAAAAAACTAATGAGACAAAACGAGAAAAGAAGACCAAAGAAGAAAGAAACAAAAACACACAATAAGAAAAGACAAAGAAGTATACAGGCGCCTAACCCGATGAAAACAAGATAAAAGAACGAGATTTTTTTTGGGTACGTGTGTGTAAATTTTTTCTTCTTTCTCTTTTTCTCGTGTCTTTTTTTCTCTGTTAAATTCGTTCCCGCTGCATTTTTTTTAACCTTGATGTGAATTAGAATCCTAAAAAGCTCTGTGAAATGAGTGTAGGGGACATGTCCAGAAAAAAAAAAATTTAGGTAATAAGCTCATTAAATTTTTAAAAGGGGCCCTAACTCATTGAAATTTTCAGAAGGGAGTCCAAAATCTCATTTAAAATTTTCAGAAAGGGATCCAAAGTCTCATTAGATTTTCAGAAGGGATCCATAAGTTCATTAGATTTACAGAAGGGGGGCCCCTAATCTCATTAATTTTTTCAGAAGGGGAGTCCTAAGTCTCTGATTTACAGAAGGGAGTCCATAAGTCTCATTAGATTTACAGAAGGGAGTCCATAAGTCTCATTAGATTTACAGAAGGGAGTCCATAAGTCTCAATAGATTTACAGAAGGGAGTCCATAAGTCTCATTAGATTTACAGAAGGGAGTCCATAAGTCTCATTAGATTTAAAAAGGGAGTCCATAATCTCTTAGATTTTAAAAAGGAGTCCAAAGTTCATTTTGATTTACAGAAGGGAGTCCATAAGTCTCAATAGATTTACAGAAGAGAGTCCATAAGTCTCATTAGATTTACAGAAGGGAGTCCAACCAAGATTTTTTTTTTTTTTTAATTATTAATACTTTTTACAGCGGGAAGAGCACACGACAGCGTTAAATAAAGTCTAGAGTTATTTGAACATTGATCAGATTTTCCTCCTTGTCCTACTTTTTGTTTATATAGATTGAATTATCGCCTTGATGTATAACAAAGCGTGGGAGAATTATTAATATGGAATGTAGGACGCGAGTGGCTTAGCTCATATTACCTTACGCCTGATTTCGACATGACCTACTTACACACACACACACACACACACACACACACACACACACACACACACACACACACACACACACCCACCCACCCACCCACCCACCCACCCACCCACCCACCCACACCACCCCCCCACCCACCCACCCCACCCCACCCACCCACCCACCCACCCACCCACCCACCCACCCCCCCACCCACCCCACCCACCCACTCCACCCCACCCCCCACCCACCCACCCACCCACCCAACCCACACCACCCACCACACCACCCACCCACCACACCCACCACACCCACACCCACCCACCACACACCACCACACCCAACTAACAATATTTTTTCCCCTCCCCCACTCTCTACCCATCGTCCTATCCTATCTGTCCACCTCAACTCCACCCACCTCACCCACCCATCACCACCCATCACCACCCACCCCACTCCACCCCACCTCACCCACCCACCCAACAAAAACCCAACCCACCCACCCACCCACCCAGAAAAACAAAATCCACCCACCCACCCAAACCAAAACCACCCACCCACCCACCCACCCACCCCCCCCCCACCCCCCACCCACCACCCACCCACCCACCCACCCCCCCCCACCACCCACCCACCCAACCACCCACCCCAACCACCCACCCACCCCCCCCACCCACCCACCCCCCACACACACACACCACCACAACACACACACACACACACACACCACAAACCCCACCCACCCACCCAACACACACACACACACACACCCACACACACACACACAAACAACAACACACACACACACACACACACACACATGTAATAAATCTACATATATTTTTTCCCCTTCCTCCATGGCACTTAGCGTTCTTAGATTCATCTTCGTAATGGCTGATGGAAACCTTTCAGCTAATAGAGTACATTTGTTTCTTATATTATCTTACTTTTTTATTACTACTACTACTACTACTACTACTTACTATTACTACTACTACTACTACTACTACTACTACTACTACTACTACATACTACTACTACTACTACTACTACTACTACTACTACTACTACTACTACTACTACTACTACGATAAAACAACCACCTTTAACATATATGAATATTAATTAGTCTTTTCAACTCCTCTGAACACACACACACCACACAAAAAAAAAGGTGAAATAATAATAACGTGGATAATTAATTAATGAATACGACATCGATGGTTTCTTTTTACCCTACTCGGTGTTTAAAAATCCTAAAAGATGAATAAATATCCTAAATAATTAATAAGAAAGACCAAAAACACCATTAAAAACCCATTCAATATCTAGTAAAGCTGTCAGAATCAAGCCAATTAAATACGAGGGAAGCAAACGTAACCCTGTACCATCATGAACATTGGGCCCTCGTAAAGAAGCCACAGCCGCTATAGATACAGACATATCGCTAGTAAAGGACGAGAGGAAGGGTTTGGGCAACATACTGTGACCTTATGTGTGTGTAATTCAGAGGGTTCCCGATGGCCCAACCTAAGCATTCCATGTGCCTCGCCGTTGCTTAATGCGCTACCAACTATGACCCTGTGTGTGTAATTCAGAGGGTTCCCGATGGCCTAAGCTAAGCGTCTCCATATGCCTCACCGTTGTTTAATGCGCTAACTACTCTGACGATGTGTGTGTGTAATTCAGAGGGTTCCCGATGGCCCAAGCTAAGCGTCTCCACGTGTCCATGTGTGTGTGTAATTCAGAGGGTTCCCGATGGCCCAAGCTAAGCGTCTCCACGTGTCCATGTGCGTGTGTAATTCAGAGGGTTCCCGATGGCCCAAGCTAAGCGTCTCCACGTGTCCATGTGTGTGTGTAATTCAGAGGGTTCCCGATGGCCCCAAGCTAAGCGTCTCCACGTGTCCATGTGTGTGTGTAATTCAGAGGGTTCCCGATGGCCCCAAGCTAAGCGTCTCCACGTGTCTCGCTGCCAGACCTCCACACTAAGGCCAAGTCTAAACTCCCTTGCCTGTGTAGACTCAGACCTCCACGAGGCCTTCAATCGAGCGATATGTCCATGTGTGTTGGCACATCAGGGCTTGCGCCGTACCCAAGCTAGCGTCTCATGCTCGCTCAAGACCTCCACTCGGCTACATCTGTCCCTGGCTGCTCACGACATTAGGTTGGGAGTACTGGGGCGGCACCTAGGATTGCAGGTATGGACAAGAGGATTTGCTCGGTAGGGTTTGGGTTTAAAAGGAAGGAGAGGTTAAAATGGGGGGAAAGGGGGGA
>JACEEZ010022111.1:0-31658 GCA_016584305.1 Chionoecetes opilio
AGGGTGAAAAATTTGGGGGGGTTTAACTTTCCCTTTTCCCAACCCCCTTTAACCCCAATAATGCCCCGGGGAATACTTGCCGAAAAAACCCCAAAACTTTTAAAAAAAAAACAAAATTTTTCACAAATACAACATCCACCTTCTTCCCCAAAATTTTACGCCTTTTATTTCAAAATTTTAAAAAAACTTTTTATTTTTCAAGCCTTAAATAAACCCCTTTATTTTAGATCCCGGGGGAGTTTCAACAGGCTTTTCTTCCGTATTAGGGGTTTTGGTCGAGGTTTTAAACTTCATGGGGGGCGCAATAATTTATCTTGGACTTCCCACAGAGCTTTATATTTTATTTAATTATAATATATATATAATTAATTATTATATAATTATATTTATAATATATATCATTATAATTATATTATATTAATATATATATATTTTTAATAATAAAATTAAGGGCAAAAGGTAATGCGTAAATAAACTATTGTTACAACAAATAAAATACCTATCGGGGGACATGTGTCCCTCGGGAGTTGCATATCCGTCTATGTTAGGAGGACGTTGCCCAACACTCTCATTTCCCTTCAACAGCCAGCAATTTTTTCCCTTTTTTCTTAGTTTTTATATTTGTGGGGGCTGAAATCCCCATTCACACAGAATGGGTTAAAAATTGCAAGAGTTTTTTCGGGGCTTTTTGGAAAAAATTATGTGGGGTGTTCTTTTTTCATTTGAATCCAGAAGCTTTTAATTATATCCAAAATTTTGATTTTTGGTGCGGTCATTACGGTGTTATTATTTCCTCTTTTAAAGGGTGCTAAGCTGTGGTTTGCTCAAGGGATCGTGAACCAATGGATTTTAACAGTCATAATTTTCAAAAAATTTTGGGAAATTTTTTTCTATGTTCCTTCCCTAGGTTTTTCAAGTGCTGTTAATGAGTGGAACAATGTCTGTATATTTAGTTTCAGCAGCTTTTGAAACATGTAATCTTCCCTTCACTCACCCTTTCATTCTAGAGCCTTTTTTTTTTTCCCCAAGGTTTTATTTTGTCAGAAGATGTTACCATTTTCATTTTTTCCCTTGCATACTTGCTTTAACCTTGTTCGTTTTTCAATATGTCTGCCAAGTACACAATTTTGCCCCAAATTTTCATCGCAAAATAATTCCCCAAAATTTCGTTTTCTCCCAAGGGTAAAGAAAAGGAGCTTTTTCCTCTCTCAGTTCATGCACCGGGATAACCTTTGCCTTTTGATAACCACCGGACTTCTGTTGGAGGAAAGCCCTTCGTGAGGAGATCCATTTTTTCACAAAGCAGGGAAAAAATAGTCTTGACTGCTTTGGTCTTTTTTAAGAAAGTTTCCATTTTCAAAACCCACCCAAAAGAAAAAAATTTTTTAATTTTGTCCGAGTTTTTTAGCAACAAGAGTTTACGGGCAAGAAACAATAGGGTAGTAACAAATCGGGGTTCTCCTTTTTGAAAGGGAACAAAACCTTTTACCGAACCCACCAGGGATGGACCCATTGTGAAAAATTCCTACACATAATTTCCATGCAAGTCTTTCTTTCAAGTATTTGTCCTGAAAAATATCCCCTGTCCTGTGGTTTGCACCAGTTCTTTGAGCATAAAAAATTTCAGTTATTTTGTTTATAAGCAACAAAAACGGATAAACCTAGAACTGGGGTTTTCCCCCAATGTCTGTTGTTCATCGCTTGTAAAGCTTTACATTTTACCTTTCACGGTTCACACACACTTTTTTCAATATCAGACACATGCCCCCCCCCCCCCCTTGATTCGTCTACCAATTAGTGTTGAGAGGGGAAAAATTTTTTTTTCTTTTCCTTTTTCAGCCTCATCCCCAAACAATTTTTTTCCCAAGCACAGCAACGGAAGGAAGTATGACTCTGCAATTTGAATGGGGTTTCATTTTTTTTTGCTGATGCTCTGCCCCAAATAACTTGCTTTTTTGTGCCTTTTTTACCACCTTCACCTTTTTTTTCAAAAACCCCAAACCTTTTTTGTTTTTTTTCTTTCAAGGCTTTTAAAGTAATCTATAGGTTTGAGAGAGGGACTATGTTTTGTTGTTAAAGTCTCTTCATTTTCATAGGGTCATAGATTCATTTTTATAGCTCAAAGCCGCAAACAACACATTTTGGGTTTGGACCTTTTCATCATCACAGCAAGTGAACCCAAGTCCAAGAAAACTGTCGTATACAGGCGAAAGACTTCTGCGGTTACTTTTGCTGGCATGTGCGTCGTTTTTACCAAGCTTAGACCTGGATGGCAAAAGCTTTTCTCTGTCACTTTCTTTGCCCGCTCGGACCTGAGACTACGGGCATTTCAACTGTCACTTCACTTTTCCAGCACGGATTTGTACGACTATGTCTTTTTAACTGTCACTTCACTTTCTTCACTTTCCACACTAGGGGCTGGACGAGAGGACTCACTTTCAACAGTTATTTCTGTTTTTCGCCTTCGGGCCTTCGAACATTTACGTTTTGATTTATGATCAACTGCGATTTTCCCCCTTTGCCTTCAGTACACTTTCGCTTTTTTAAAAGGGACTTATCCATTTTTTTAAGCTTGGACTCATTAAACCACAACAGCGATACTTACGAGGCTCACGGCTACACGACCACGGGAGGTGCCTACCCCAAAGCCTGCCTACGGTGTTGCCAAATATACACTTTTTTTATCGTCGGGGGTTTAGTAAATCAACAAACAGTCAAAAATTTCATAAAGCCTATGAATACGTACATCATTTTATTCATATCCTTTTTTTTTTATATGTCGCTAAAAAAAAATTCACATGCCGCGTGTAAAACTAGTAAATTGGTAACTCATAACCCACACGCGGCTCAGACTGGGACAGTACGTGTACAGTATCGTTTAAAAACGATTTTTGGGGGGGAAAACGGGAAGTATTTTTTTTAAACTGAAAACTATTTTTTATTTCCCATTCTAACTTTATCCATCTACCCCAAATATTTATAATATTATTAAAAGGACCTTGCATCTACCTGCCTAGTTACATATTAACTCATTTATTTACGATTTTCCCTCTTCAATATAAAAACAAAAACTGCGACCCCAAATGCAAAATACCCATATTATAAAAAAATTTCGCGGCGCACCCAGGGGGTTCCCCACGGCGCCAGTTTGAGAACATGATTAGGGGTGCGAGAGCAGGTTTTTTGCTGGGGCCCTACTACCTCCGTTGCGGGCTTCTCGCCCCGGGTTGTGAATTTTGAGGCCACATTCGTACCCAGCCACCCGAATTTTCTATTTTTTGATTTATAATTATCGTACAACCTTTGGGAAAATCATATAGTCAGTAAATGACTTTATAATTTTTGTAAATAACTTTTAATTTACTTTAGTAAATAACTTGGTAATTTTACTCACCCCAGTTTGAATGTCGTAACATTGGATTTTCGATCTCGTATATTGAAAATAGACCCTAATTTACACATCTCGTATCATCGGATTCTCGTATATCGAATACTCGTATAACGGGACCTCCTGTATAAGCTATATATCACTGTACTCGTATTCATTTTGCTTAAAAATGCACCATGAATGAGATCTATGCAGTTTCTGGGGCCAAAATACGACGTGGCGGCAGAACGCGCTGTGATTGGTTGTGATGTAGATTGTAGACGACTTATGACCGTTGTTGTGCTAAAACCGGCCCCTTCGTAAATCGCCCCGCGGGCGCTTATTTAACCTAAATAACTCTACAAAACCTAACACAAACCCATCCTAAACCTAACCCAACCTACACCAGACCTAAACATAACTTAAATATAACTTAAATAAAATTCAAAAAGCTATCTTTGGCGAACTGAGGGAAGAAAACATAAGGTAGCTAAGTGGCCGTGAGACCTATACATGTGGTAGTTCCTGTTACTTAAGCTTGCCCTTAAGCTTAAGCTTGCCCTTATGATATATGAGGCATTCAATTTCGTACAGAAATGTCCTGCTCACAGGACATTTCTGTACGAAATTGAATGCCTCATATATCATATATGCTCAAAACCTATACCTATAACTGTCGCCGATAGGATTTCTCGTTCCACTTCGTGCCCCCCCCCCCTTTTTGTTGATAAATAAAGACGGGTTTGTTGTCGTAGGACGCTTGAACATGCCTTTGTTGATCACCAAGCTTATATTAAGCATTAGATTTGCTGTATTGGTGTGAAGACCTGTCACGCACCAGCACCGGCAGCCCGAGCCCCGCCCCGTGGCTGGGAGGCAGCAGCACCACCGCTGTCACAGGCAAGTCGCAGTCCGACAAAATGACTGCCATTCGATTCCCTCCCCGATGACCCGTACGTCTGAGCCGCAGATGGCAGTATCGCAGTAGCGGTACAAAAAGAGTCAAGCTTACAGTACCTGGGGATCCACCGCTGAGGAGCCGGCTGCACACACTGGCTTCCTGGAACAAACAACATCACTACATTATCAACTGTGACAAAAAAATATAAGCTACAACTAGGCATGAAGTTTTCAGTACAGTAAACCCTCCCTAATTCGAACCCGTATCATTCAAACTTCGGATAATTTGACCTGTTTTAGGCCAATTCAAATTTTTCAACAACTTTCCATAATTCGAGCAGAAGTTCGAAGTAATCCGGGTCTTAGTAGTGCGAGTCCGACTTCTCCCATGCAGTGCGTGCCGCGGCTGCCCAGCGTGACCAGATATACGAACGATAATTATCGTATACCGTAAATTGTGGCGTACAAGTCGACCAGGTGTATAAGTCGACCTCAAGATAATTAGCTCAAGATTACGGTTTAGGCCTATACTTGCCGTATAAGTCGGGAGGCGCTCGGCGAGCAACCAGGCAGTTGGTAGAGCGACCTTGGACTGCTCTGGAAGTGGCGCATTTTGTATGTTTATTGGAAAGGTTGCGTTTTACGGAGTTTTAAGCATCAGATAGTAAGATATATAAGGAAGGAGCCTGTGTTGCTAGTGGTTTAGGTGGTAGAAGGTGTGTATGTGGGTTAAAATAGTGATATTTGTGTTATGGGGTGGACCCGTCAATAATGTTTCCGTCACTCACTACCCGCCAGTCACCTCATCATACACTTTGATTCACCCTTATTAAGGTAACACACGGTGCCTACACTGATTTAGATAATGACACGTGTATATAACAGCTCACCATAATCACTAATCAATCAATCATTGGGGGCATACGCCGGGGGGCGCGTCACCTCGCCACCCTACGACGCCACTCCCGAGGGTCACCACGCGCGAGTTCCCATGCAGGCTCCTTTCCCATACCAAGCAGCTCTCGACAAGAAACATCAACTTGCCCCCAGCCACGCGCCTTGTGGGCGCCCCCTTGGCCTCCTCCACGCCGGAGTGTCTCTTACAGATACAACCCGATGGGAAGGATCGGTTTCAGGGTAGCGTGCCACATGCCCATATAGCCGAAGTTGGCGCTGACGACTATGCAGGTAATAGGCCTCGATTCAGTCTCACGTGCAATCGCTGATTTGACACGTAATCATCCCAGCGATACCCATGATTCTGCGAAAGACAATTATTACCAAAGGCATTGATTCGTCTCTTCAAGTCACTATTAGTGTCCATGTCTCACAACCATAGAGTAAGACAGGGATCACAAGCGATTTGAAGATCCGGATCTTTGTCCTCCTGCACAGGTACCGACAATGCCAAATACTCCCGCTGAGCGAGTCCATAACACCGTGGGCTATGCCAATCCGTCGTAAGACTTCTTGACGTGACCGCCGTCATTAGGACTGCGCTACCAAGGTATGTAAAACTTTCCAAGATCTCAATGTCCTCGCCACACGCATGAACAGACTGTACTGTTTCATCTAGTAAGTCTCCAAACACCTGGACCTTGGTCTTGAGCCAGGAGACCTCAAGTCCAAAGGCTTTGCCTCCTCGTGCAGCGCCTCGAGAGCCATCACCAGGACCTCCAGCGACTCAGCAAAGATTACTGCATCATCGGCAAAAACAAGATCAGTGATCTTGGTGTTGCCGACGGATGCTCCACAATCACTTTGATCTACAACCTTGTCCAATACCCAGTCCATACAAGCGTTGAAAAGTGATGGGGCAAGGACGCACCTTGCCTCACTCCTGTATTCACAGGAAAGAAGCGGATACACCTGCCCCACACTTCACAGCACTCTCAGTCCCAGAATACAGACCAGTTATCAAACCAATAGTTCTTGCAGGAATCCTCGAAGTCGCAGAAGATCCCAGAGTGACTCACAATGCACTGAGTCAAACGCCTTCTTGAGATCAACATAGGCTGCAAGCATCCCGTCGAAACTCACGTCGGCGTTCCACCAGGACACGAAGCGCTAGGATACGGGGCCGTTGTTGACTTAACAGGCGTGAACCCCAGCTGCGGGTCTCTGATGCTTCACCAGATGGCTGCGAATCCGGTCAGCAAAAGATGGGCATTGGGCAACACCTTGCCCTGGTACGCTGGCAGTGGTAATACCGCGGTAATTTTGCAGCCCCGACGGTCCCCCTTTCCCTTTTCCAATAGGGACGACCAGCCCCCTTTTCCATCAGGAGGAATGGTCCCCTGTTCCCCAACACGGCGTCGACAGCATAAACCCGGGGGATCATGGCCCTCACCCCCAGTTTTGAGGGCTTGATATTACAAACACCAGTGCCTTTCCCACCCCTCAACTTTGCTACAGCCTCTCTGACTTCTCAAGAGAGGGTCCCCTTTCGTCCAAGGGAGGATCGGCATACTGCCTTAACCCCATGGTGTGAAGCTGCTCAGTTGGAGGGTCCACCGTGAAAAAGATGTTTATAATGTTAGCGTGGGGCCCCCCGGCTTTTTCCCCCGCCTCTCTAAAAAACCCCGCCGTCATCCGCCTCCCCTGGCCTTTCTGAAGTGACAGGTCAGCCCACCCCTGGATGCACCATAGGAATCACAAATGATCTGGATTCCCAAAGGGCCTCGCTCCCCTAAAATATTCCCAAGGAGATCTTCCTTGGTGTTGAAACAGTTTTGTATCAAAACCAGCCCCTCCGGACCAAGACCAAGCCCAAGAACAGCCCCTTCGGCCCAAAGACCAAAACCCAGACCTCCAAGACCAAGCCCAAGATAAAGACCGACCCTTCGAGACCAAGACCAAGACCAACCCTTCCAAACCAAAGCCCCAGCACCCCGAGACCAAGACCAAGACCCCCGAGCCCAAAACCAACCAGACCCTCCAAAACAGCCCAAGACCAAAAACAGCCACATAACAATTTTTTTTTAAAATGACAAAAATTTGTAAACAACTGAACATCTAAAAAATATTCTGCTTTTCTTGTTCTTTGGATGAAGAAAACAGGAAAAATAGCAATTTTTGTCGTTACGTTTTCCCAAAGGAGTAGCTAAACTGCTAAACCCTGTGGTGTACTGTACGAGTTGGGGGGGGATTGCAAGGCCTACAAATAGGAAGTACACGTGGGTTCAGAGCTGAAACATGCGTGCGTGAAAACGGAGATTATCACTGCGAGAATGGCCACATCATGCATGTTCTCTCGACGCATGCACCCACTGCGCCACAGGGGCTCAGCTCATGCGCATCATACCGTAGAGCTAGTCGCAGTTCTATAGACAGTACAACCAGAGCTGGGACTAAATCATTGAATGTATTAAATATTAAAAACCAAAATACATGGGAAAAATTTATTTAAATACTAAAACAAAATTTTTACGAATGTATTTTAAAATAATAAATACTAAATACTCCAATTGTTTTAAATACATTTGTAAATAATTTTAAATACACAAAAATTTTAACTGTCCGGAAAAAAATTTTTCCTTTAAAAGGATTCCTTAGTTTTTTGGGTTTCTTAGGAATTTTCCTTCCAGGCCTAAATTCCTTAAAATCAGGACTTTTCCTTCCCAGTGGAAACACGGGGTTTCATGAACATCAGGGTTGCAGATAGTTGGGGGGGGTTTAGGGCCAAATTAAACTGATAAAAAATTTTAAAAATTTTTTTAAATGTTTTTAAATACAAAATTTAACTCAAAAAGTATTTAAAACTTATTTAAATACAGAAAACCAAGGTATTTATAAAAACATTTTAATACCAAAGTTTTTAAAAAATTGTATTTAAAACTGCCCGCTTTGATACAACGCTGTATGGGCCCTGGAATCAAAAAGCATGATTTTTCTCCGTGTAGATAAAAATTTTTTCACTTCCCCCACGCCGAAATGCACTTTTTAATCCTGGCTCGACCTTTTGGGCTCGAGCAAACTCCGGGGCCAGAAGCTTAGGACCAAATCAAACCAAGCCCAAAACCAAAAACTGTCTCGAAACCCAAGACCATCTCGAGCCAAAAACACTGTTGAAAATGATATCCACCTTGCTTCATGATGTGCTGCCACGGCCCCGCGCTCCCAAACTGGAGAGCCCCCTTTGTTTGTATTTCATCCTTTATATTATATGAAAAATAGCCTTCAAATGCGATTATGTCTTATTCACCTAGAAAAATTATTTTTCATAGCATACCAACAGTAATAAGTCTGGAAACCTACTACCTCCCCTAATAGCAGTCTCGAACATTGTGGGCCAGCGGCAGGTTTCACCAAATTACCACCTACCCCCCTTTGTCTGTCTTGAGGTTAGGAGATTTTATAGTAAAAAGGATTATGGGACCAATTAGTATGGTGATGGATTTTTTCAGTTTTTTGGTTTCGATATTGGGCCTTATTGTAAGAATAAATTAAAAAATTAAAGAATGTATCCAAAAAACCCCCAGGAAGGAACAGCAAAGTGGCGACGAGGATCTACTAAAACCCACTTCAAACAACTTCGCGAGACCACTTCTTTAGTGTGGACAAGATGGAATGAAATTTCCCCCGTTACAACCGCTCGAGTTGATGACCCAACCAAAAAAAGGGCATGGACTGAGGGGTTTGAACATCTGAGGATGCGTTTCTGGCTTTTAGTAAACCCGAAGATGCAAGCGTTTAGCACTTACCCCGGTTCTAGGGGGAAAGAAACTGAAAAGAGGTCATAAAGATTTTGAAAAGGGGGGAGATACCAACAGGCAAACAGACCCAATCCAAACAACAAAGTGGCACAAAATGCTATTCGTTGAAAAACCCATGAGGTTTTTGAGCGAACACAAATTTAGGAGTTTGCACGGGCCTGGGAGGCAAACCAGTTTGAACTGTTACGTCGAAAGGTGCTAAATCCCGCTCACCAGTACAACCTCGAAAAGCCATCATCGACCAGCTGACGGAAAATGTATTTCCAAAAATGAGACGAGCATCCTGAAAAGAATCAGCAACAGGCAAAAAGCCTTCAATAGCTTATACTATAAAGCAACAAAGGCTCAAGCAAGTCAGATGGAAAAACACGAGGAAGAAGGCCCAATATCCAAAAGGGTCACTACGAAATACAACAACAAAAAAGAAACACCGGGAGAAAAATGGGAGACAACAAGATAAAACGGCCACAAAAAACAATAAAAAAATTTTTTCGGATGTAAGGGCTTTGTCCATACACGGTCAGAAAAAAGGGCCCGGCTTGGGAGAAAATGAAACCCACGTGGAGCATAAAAACCTTTTCGCAACAGCCGTATGAAGAAATGTTACAGTCGGAAAAAAAAGGTCAATTTCTTGAAGGAAGATAAATCACCCCGACGACGATGATCATGTGCAGCACGTTCCGTCAAAACACTCAAGCAACCAGACGCGACTCCTATGTTTAGGGTAAATTTGACGCTTCCCTTTGGGAAAAACAAGTCCTGATAGACGAATCCCCATTAAAATGCTGATCGATTCAGGTGCAAATGTCAACCTTCTGGATGGCGACACTTTCGACCGGGTCACCCCCTACGTCCGAACTTTTTATGAAACAGACGAAAATGGAACCAAAAACTTTTGGAGACATCCCCATACCCCTGCAAGGGGGAATTTTTTGCAACATTGGGCTAATGGATCAAAAAGGATGCACACAAAAAGTTTTGGTTTTTTAAAAAAACACGTCAAGGGGTAACATCTTGGGTAACGGGCCATAAAAGAACTAGGCTTTCCACAGTCCAACAGGCGAAGACTGTGAGTGCAAGGGGAAACCCCCCGTCAACAAAGGAAAACTGGATCGAATCTACCACCCTCGATGGTCTAGGGAAAAATGAAAAAAATTCCAAACCCAAAATCAAAATCGACGACAGCATCCAACCTGTGGCCAACCACCCGGAGTGCCCTTCCCCTACGAAGAGCAGTGGAAAAGAAAATCCAGGAATGTTGGACAAGGACATCATCGAGAGGGGGGAGGGCCCGACACCGGGGTCTCTCCATTGGTGCAGACCAAACCCAAAAGGAGCATCAGAATATGTGCCGCCCCGGACTGCAAAAAAAAGCAGTGAAACGCACAAAAACCCTCCATACCGACAGTGAACAACTACTCAGTAGGTGGAAGGGGCAAAAAAATTTTCCAAAGGGGGAAACCCAAAATCATACTACCACCAAAAAGAGGGACCCCGAATAAAAAGACTCACAGCTTCTCATGCGACTTGGTATCTACGATAAAAAGTGTTGCCTAACTTTTAGCAGCAGAGGAAGGGGAACATCTACTACAACAGAAATCCGAAATGTCCCAACTGCCCGGAAAAGGTCGGACGAATCCCCATCTGGGGTAAAGGGCACCGAAGAACATGACAAAGCCCCGAAGCAGTACTACGACATTTAAAAAAACAAACCGACCATAGCTCAACAAAGGCGTGTTTTTTTTTTTCCCCAGGGATGAAGTTTTAATTCCATGGGTTCATGGTGTCCGATAAGGGATCAAACACGACCAAAATCGAGGCAGTCGAAACTTTGTACCCCAAGACGGCCGGAAGTCCGCAGCTTCCTGGGGCGATCAATTTCCAACCAGATTCATTTACAAATCGCAAACATCGCGAAAACCCCTGAAAAACTTTACTAGAGCGAAAACAGTGGGGGAAGAGGGGGGGGTGGGGGGGAAACCCCCCCCCCCAAAGGGGGAGGGGCGAGAGGGGGGAGGGGTTCCCTGAAAAAACCTCGGCCAAAAAGCCCGGCCTTACCCTCCGGGGCCCAATGCAAAAGCCCCTTTCCAAATTGGGACGCAGTAGTGGGCTGGGGGCCACCTTTTTTGGGAAAGAATTTTCAAGCCCCCCTCAAGCCGCAACCCTCCGGGCCCGCCCCAAAGTAACGGGATTGACAATTGAAAGAAGCAAAAAAGGAAATAAAAGGGTGAAAATTTCAAAACCCTTTTAGGGAGGTTTTTACTGAAGAAAAACCGGAAAATTTTTAACCCAGGGCCAAAGCGTTTCCGCCCGCCCTTCTCGAAAAAGGGAACCAAAAAAGCCCCCCCTTGGGGGAAAGGAAGGGTCCCCCGTTTGGCCACAAGGGAAGGAAAACCGTTCAAAACTGTAAGGACGCCCCAAACCGGGGGGTTTCGCGGCAGAAGCTCCCCAAAACTTAAACACCAGTTGTGGCCCCAAAAGCCCGGGGTTTCAAAAGCCCTGGGGGGTTCCCAAAAGAAAAGTGGGAAAAAACCAAAACGGATCCGGCCCCAGGGCGGGGGAAAAAAAAAAAGCCCGGGCCCCAAAAAAGAATTTTGGGGGGCCACAGGTGGTTTGAGGAAACGATAAAAATGGGTTAAGGAAAACCGAATACATACAAAGGTTACCCCCTTCAGGGAGTCCAAATGCATTTCCCCAGTTTTTTTACCCAAAGGCCCCCAGTTGGCCAAAAATAGCCCAGAAAGGGGGGCAAATGGAAGGAACCAAACCCCTGCTCGGGAAGGAAAGTTTTCCCAACATGGAAAAGATTGGAAGGGAAAATGGAAACGGCCTGGAAACATTTCATCGGAACCCCCCAAAGAAAAACCCCCCCAATCCTTTGGGGGAACAAAAAGGCCCCCAATGAAAATTAAAAAAGAAGGGGCCGGAAAAGGGTCAATGGGAAAAAAAAACTGGTTTGAAAAATCCCGAGGAAAGATAAGAAAGGAATAAAGGCCCTGAAACCAAAAAGTTTCAAGAAATCCCAAAACCGGGGGTTTAAAACAAAGGGGTACCTCATCCCCGGGGAGAAAGTCTGACAACATCACGGAAAATGTTCCCAAGGACAATTTAGCAGATGGTAGAAGGGGATGAAGGGAACGACTTTGAGGACACCTTCCCCTCAAAATTAGGAGAAAATGAAAAAACCGCAACATGGGGAGGGCCAAAACCAGGGTGAACAAGAAGGAAAACGAGAGGACCTAAAACCCCCCGCCCAGAGCCAAAAAACTAGACAAAAGGGGGGGGCTTCGCAACATTAGGAAGGGCAACTAAAAGAGGCTAAAACCCCAAACTAAAACGCTTAAAGAAGGGGAAAGGGAAAGGGGCCGCGGAAGGATAGTTTAAAAAAAGGTTAAAGGGAAACCCAAAGGGGAGGAACAGTTTTTTGCAGAATGGGGCCCCAAAAATTTAAAATACTTTTAAAAATTAAGAAGTGTTCCAAACCTAGGAAAAACAGCAAACCGCACTGTGGGGGTTCGAGTTTCCCCTACGTAGGAGTTACCATCTTTAAACAGGTGGTAAGTGCTTCGTGGGTCCCTCCCTGATCCACTTGTTTTCCACTCAGTGGTAAAGATTCACATTTTATCCACACGCCATATAAGTCGACCCTAGTTTTGGGGAAATTTTTTCTGACTCAAGGAGTAGACTTATACGCCACCATTTACGGTAAATACAATTGAGTACAGTTTTTGGTGAGTACAAGTAAAACAATATGTGCTGTTTGGCATGTTTGAGCGAGTTCTTATTGTGTGGAGGGGCTAGAGGCAACCATCGATAATTCAGACTTTGGCTCTTTTAACCGAGGTCTCCCCCCCATTACCATAATGGCGGCGTACAAGTCGACTCTTTGAAACCCGAAAAAAAAAAAAATCAAACTAGGGGTTTCCCTTTTACGGCTAGGATAAAATGCAACCTTTACCACCGAGTACATACAAGTGGATCAGCACTACTAAAATCGCTTTACACCACTTACTGTAACTCTAGCAGGTTACCAAAAAATATTTCCAGCTATAAATTGTGTTTCGTCGAACTTACTTTTAGTAATCGTCCAGACCATTTCATCATTCCCGATTTAATGCAGTCAAAAAATACCATGAATCGAGTATATCAACAATATGTTGTCACTTTTTGTATCCAGTCACCCGTTTTTAAATGATCCGCATTCAAAATCTGTAAATTCCCCGAGCTCTCAAAACACAACTGACGACCAGCAGACGACGGACCACGGCTTGGTGACGTCACGGCAGGCGGCCTCCATGCCGCGCCTGATAACAAATACACTAGGGTCCCGCATAAAGCGTGTTCGCATAAAGCGTTTTCCCCTATAAAGCGAACGACCTAAAATATTTAAAGAAATATATACGTATATATTTAAATAAATAAAATTCCAAAATTTTCGTTAGGAACGATTTGATCATATAGAACTATTCCACCATCAAAGTCAGGCAAATCCGAGGAGTTCTCATATAGAGAGCCGAAATATCGTACAGAACGTGTACGTACGTACGTATACTAATACCGATACCGGTATACCGGAAAACCAAAATACAGGTAATACAGACGCCGAAATACCGGTATTTCCGTATACCGGATACCGGTGTACATCCCTACCCGGGCTCACCTGCAACGCCTCCGTCTGTCCCCTGGGCCCTGACCCCCACTGCCTTTGGTGCATTAATGTTCCGGAGACTATTAAACACTTTCTGCTGCAGTGTCCACGCTTCCACTTCCACTCCCACCACTCGTGTAGTGCTACACTCAACTCCTCGCCCTGAACGTGGCCATCTTTGCCCTGGCCACCCTGCTGGCAGCAGCGGCTGGCGTACCCTCCTCCCGGCAACACGCAGTCATCCGCCTCACCTGTGCCTTCTTGAGGAAGACAGGTCCACTACCGCGCCTGTGATTGCATCATAGGACATCACCAGGGCTCGATCATAGTGTTCCCCGAGGGATCCTCGCAGCCCTAAAACAACAACAACAACAGTTCTGGCGATGCACACAAGCGAGAGTTAAGCCAGGTTTATGGCAACTTCCTTTTGAGTCACTAACGTAACCTAATCCCATGCTTTAACCTCCTAACTAAAGCCAAATCTGCATTAAGTGTCCACGGCAAGGGAAGAACAGAGGCGATGCAGGTCACAAGAGGAAGACGAGTGAGAGGCACGCCGCACGTAAACAAACACTTGTCTCTCGCCTCCCTATGAAAAACATGTCATTATCTTCAAAAATGTGAGTCCAAAAGAATATTTCCTAGAATTTAATAAGGTAAACAAAAACCATACTCCCAATTGTATAGGGAATTTCGATCATAGTGTAAAATAATACCATGTTCTGGTATGCATGGGTGTGAACAATATAAATGTACTACAGGTATGGGCGGGAGGACCGATTGACCAATATCAACTTTTCCCATAGGTTATGTGTTTCACATAGAGCGAATTCACATAAAACAACCTCGTTTATCGACCAATTTCTTGCTTTATGTGGAACCCTAGTGTACACGTACACTCAGAAAAAAATATAGTACTTGAAGAATTTTGGGTGTTTCTTATATATATTTTTTGCGATATGGCATATACTTGCATCCTTCATGGGTACAGCAAGAAAGCTGGCCTTTCCAGAGAGCTTAGCACCCATTTCCGACCTATTTGGCCACGATATATGTGTGCAGCTCCGGGGAGTGGCGGGTGAGAGGTGCGCGGTGTGAAGCAGATTGTCTTGCCGCGCGCCTCTCACCCGCCACTCCCCAGCACTGCACACATATATCGTGGCCGGATAGGTCGGAAAATGGGTGCTAAGCTCTCTGAAAGGCACAGCTTTCTTGCTGTACCATGAAGGATGCAAGTATATGCCATATCGCAAAAAAACATCAGAAACACCCAAAATTCTTCAAGTACACTAAAACCCTTATAACTCGGCACGATAGGGGCTCTGGCCCTTGCCGAGTTATTCAATATGCCGAGTTATGCAAATGCCTCCTGATATGGGTAAAAAAAAAAAAAAAAAAAAAGTAAATACAGTATGTACTGTAAAAGCCTAAAACCAACACTTACCAGGTAGCATAATCTCAAAACACGTAAAATAGGTGCTAAGCAAGCATAGGTCGGGTACCAGCGCGTAGGCTGACCGTGTTTTTGTCGTCCAAACACCGTCTTGGATTACGAATTCCAATCCAAGAACACTTGCTGAAAATGTGTGTTATACTACTTTGTGACATTGTTTGCAATGTTTTGCATTGATTTATTTCCAACCAAGCTTGTTGTGTTTTTGTTGGAGAAACCAATCCTTTTCAATTGCTACAAAAAACGGTCTTCGTAATCCAAGACGGTGCTTGAACGACAAAAACACGGCCCAGCCTACGCACTGGTACCCGACCTTTGCTTTACTTTGCCACCTATTTTACGTGTTTTGGGATTACACCATACAGTACTGTATTTCAAGATGTCAGCTCCAACACCCAAGGTGTCTCCAGCAGAAAGGGAATGAAATTGAAGAGCCTGAGCCTGCAGGAAAAGGTCAAAAGGACAAAAACATGACTTTATACGACTGAGGATATGCCGAGTGTAAGCAAAGATATGCAGTTATAACTCGGCAATATGCCGATACATTATTTTTTGCCGACTTTCTGTATACATGTTCACACAAGAGGTTGTGAGGGCATGATATGCCGAGTGAAGACCAAGAGATGCAGAGACCGCAGGGGAGGCGGTAGCAGTGTGGTTAGCGTCACCAGGTTGCGTTCTCGAAGACCCGAGTTCGGTCCCGAGTGAGACCCATAAATCCACTTAAAATATTTCTGCACCGTCGAGTAACCTAAGAACTCCCACATGCTCTGCCCATTAACTCTATCTTCGACTGCGAGTGCATCGGAGGACACAGGGGGGCGGCATGAGCCTCTAATTACAGGCGTCACTATAAAAATCCTGCCTGCGCCACCACGAGCGAGGGCCTACCATCCCACCCTTGGAGGTCACTGCCTACAGGTGCTATAGGCCAAGTTGTAAAAAAAAAAAAAAAAAAAAGTAATAACTCTGGATACATAATTTTTTGCTGACTGTCTTTACCTTGCCCAGTTATACCAAATTCTGAGTTATACAATGACGAGTTATAAGGGTTTTAGTGTACTATATTTTTTCTAAGTCTACGTGTATTTTTATCAGGGCCGGGCTGGGAGGCCGCCTGCCGTGAAGTCACCAGCAAGTTTCCCGCCACGGCTGGAATGGGGCTGCTGTTTTTCCCGCGCTTTTTACAAAAGTCATGTTTTTAGGGAAATAAGGCGTGGAAATGAATAATTTCTTGTGGATTAGGTATTTTGAATGAACATTCAACATAACTATGCAAAGAAAATATGGGTCTGGACGATTACTTTAACATATTTAACACAGATTAATACAGACACAGCTGTTTATTTTCTAACATAATTCGTTCTCAAAAGTTGTTCTAAAACCGATTTGTTCTAAAACCGAAACAAATTTTTCCATAACAAACAATATAAAATGGATTCATCCGTTCCCGACACCCAAATTAAAGACCTTTTTTTACCTTTTTAGCTGTATTTCATGCATAAAAATGCCTATAAATGCAATGTATTATATTATAAAATACCATCTGAATAAAGAATAAGAGTTATAGCTTTAATAGTTAATAGATAGTATTCACTGACGTCACAACATCCGGGTATTTGTTGGAGGAAAGGACATGTAAACACAGCTGTTATTTGACAGTCCCGCAGCCAACCCCTCATCTCTCGGGTCTGCCGTTCCACCTGGAACAATACGCTTGGCGATGCTCTCCGCATCACCTCCATGGGCCAATACCGCAGTGACTCTTCCCCCCAGCCGTGGATAAGGAAAGAGTCCCGCGCCCTGGATGTCATCCTCACTCGTCTCCGCCTGGGGCACACGACTCACGGTTCACCTTCACAGCCTCCGTCTGTCCCCTGACCCTCACTGCCCCTAGTGTAGGAATGTTCCGGAGACTATTGAACACTTTCTGCTGCAGTGTCCGCGCTTCCACTCACACCGTGAAGTGCTACACTCTCAACTACTCGCCCTGAACGTCACCACCTTTGACCTGCCCACCCAGCTGGCGGCGGTGTTTACAAGTCTGAGCCTCCAATATGGCGTCGTGTGATGTGAATACTATCTATTAGTTTAATATAGTTAAAAGCTAACTTATAGCTTAAAGCTTTTCGCCTATACGCTTTCACTAGCTTTCTTAGGTCCCATGGTGGCTTATGGAATAAAAAAAGAGAAGAAATAATGCACAACACAAGAAAAATCGTCAAAATCAAAGAACAGTTTCGGAGCAGATGTTCTCTGAGTGAGGGCCGCGGCGTGACTGACGCGCACAGTGATGCCTTGCTGCTCTTGCCGAGTAGCTTGTTCAGCAACGAGTTATCGTACAGCAACCGGTGCAATTATAAGTTTGAAATTTTGTTCTTGAACCGATTTGGTCAAAAAGTGAGACGTTTAGAAACCCGAGGTATGACTGTATACATATATAATAAAATAATAATAAAAATTCAGTATATATCAACAAAAAACTATAGGCTGTTTCCAACAGCTAATACACAGATTGTAAACACCAAAGGTGGGCATCGCAATTTTTTTCTTCAATTCCGCAATAGAAATTCCGCAATTCCGACCTGCACCAGTCCGCAATCGCAATTCCGCAATTTTTTTCAGATAGGCCTTTTCGCAATCGCAATTCCGCAAACTAATTTTGACACCTGCAATTAAAACAAAACACCTACAATTAAAACAAAAAAATTTTCTAGGCTCTTTATTAGTGTTTAATACTTCTGTATTCCTATTCTGTTTCTGTCTATACTTGTTACTTGTCCTTCACAATTAAGTCTGTCTCTTTTAGTGTTTTTCTTTACTTTTACACTTCACAGTCTACTGGCTAGTAATCATATAATCTAAGTAATCTACTAATCTTCCTCCTCCTCCTCAGTGTCGTCTCCACCATATTTGGCGGGAACTTATCTTCACGCGGGCACTTTGAAGGTGGTGACCGTCACAATTATTGCGATTGCGTTTCAAAATTTTGGCGGTCCACAACCCGCAATTCCGCAATTTTTTCAGGCATCCGCAATTGCGCAATTCCGCAACCGAATTACCCATTCCGCAAGTTGCGAATTGCGGAATTGGGGACTAAAATTGCGGAATGCCCACCTTTGGTAAACACTGACCGGAACGCCACTGAACACAAGCGGCCAGTCAGACAGCTACACAGGCTGGGGTTTTTTACATATACAAATGGCGGAGGGCACCGGTAAGTGCAATCCAGTCATACTACCGTGTTTTACTATACTATACAGTATGTAGCGGTACTATCAGGGGACTATGGTGTTTTTCAAGTGAAAACAAGAGGCGGACATATAGTAAAGATTCATATCTTCATATAAGTGGTGTAGTGTTATGTGTTTTTTGCGACAGGTTACCATATACTGCACCGTAGCCTATCCACATATAAGCTTTGGCCTACTAGTAGCCTACCGTATTTTTGGGGCTGATTTATACGGCAAGCATAGGCCTAACCACGTAATCTTTAGCTAATAAAAAAAATCTATAGGTCGACTTGTACGCCTGGTCGACTTGTATGCCGCAATTTACAGTAGTCTGAATTAGAGGGTTTTCAGTACTTGAAGGGTGTACAAATAATTCTGCTGCCAAGGTGATGTGATTGGTACAGAAGCTACTACCTGTCCAGAACAAACCCAAACCACTCTCCAAAGTAAAAGTTGGGAGGTGAAAGATGAGTGGCATAGATTACTTCCTTTCAAACAAGGACAGGATAGTTTCCCTATCTACATATACCAAAGATTGCAAATCTCAAGGCTGGAAATTGCATCACTTTGTGGTGTTGATACTTGAACCGTAAAAGGTTTTAAAAGATCCAGCCAGAGGATTAGAGTAAGGAGAACAGGATGGTGAGGGGAATGAGTACCGGTTCTTGTGAGAGACAACCTTTTAGATAATAGCTTACGGCACTATAGGCTACAACGGGAGAAGAAAAAAAAAAAAAAATTTAATATTTTTGTGCCTATGTATTTAACATTTACATCACTAAGTACAACAGTATTTTTCAAATATTGTATACAGTAAACGCTCTCTAATTCAAACCTGTATAATTTGAACTTCGGATAATTCGACCTGTTTCAGGCCAGTTCAAATTTTTCAAAAACTTTCCATAATTCGAACAGAAGTTCAAATTATCCAGGCCTTACTAGTGCGAGCCCGATCTCTCCCATGCGGTGCGTGCTGCGGGGTGCTCAGCGTGACCAGATATACGATAATTATCGTATAAATACGATGGTTTTGTTGAGTACAAGTTGTCAAGGAATGACTATTTAACGGCCATTACCTATCTAGTTTTCATCCTCGTTTCTTCACTGATTTACTGATTCGGGGATTTCTTTATTGTTTTATTGATTCAGGGTTTATACTCATAGCTCTTGTCTTGCTTCATCTCCCTGACCAAACCACGTCGTCAACACTGACTGGCTGCCTTGCCGAGGCAGAACACCTGGGGACTTGAGAGAGCCTTCACCTCCTGCCATCTACCGTCCTCTAAGGGCCTCTCCTCCTACACCCCCCTCTGCCACCTTGGTCGTTGCTGGACCAACATCACGGCCATCACGCACCTACCACGCATTTAGTGGGGACTGGGATCGCCACCTTGCCATCTATACAGGCCGCCCGGATTCTACCATCCACACTCCCGCACCGCTGCTTCACCACCTTTACGGCCTGCACGGAATCTACTACCCACGCTCCTTCGTGGCCACCACCGTGCTGGAACCAACCCTGCAGGAACTAAGTTTAACCCCAAAGTGCTGTCATATGGTGAAACTATAATTTTATATCAAGTATAGACGTCCAGCCTCTGGCCCCTTTGCTTTTGGCTCAGTTCTTGCGGCTGGAACGTGACAGCGAGCCACGTTCCAGCCAATTAACTCATTACGTGAATTACTCATTAAGGGCTTGTTTTATGCAATAAGTTTGTTTACAGACCCCCGTTGATTTTGACAGCACTACTTGCATGTCGAATTTCAGCTCACCCGACAATAATTACGAGAAGTTTATGCTTATTACTCATTAAGGGTTTGTTTTACGCAAAAAATTTCTTCCGACGACCCCCATTGATTTTGACAGCACTACTTGCATGTCAAATTTCAGCTCAATCCGATAATATTTAGGAGTAGTTATACACTTTTAGGCGGAAACTTGGTTCCACGGGTCTTATGGTAAGCGACAGCGAGCGAAGCTCCCTGTCAATTAAACTCCAAAATCCAACCTGTCTGACTGTGACAATTCATCCTGTGAGTTTGCCGTCAGCAAAGCAGACATCTGGGCTTCAGAGCTCACAACGCCTACCCGAAGAGTCATCAGTCTACAGAGCGCAGCAAGAAACTTTACATCCCCTCCAGGTCTGTGACACCACGATTATCTCCACCCCCTGCCAGGAAATCAACAGTTAAGTGTCACAACTGTGGAGAAGTAGGTCATATTAGGCCCAATTGTTCTCAAAACCCTTACCTCTTCAGACCAAGGAATTCCCAAGAAACTAACAAATATACACAACCCTCGTTTACCCGGACCTCCATTTCCCGGATATCGGATTTGCCGGTCAAAATCCAAGCTCCGAGAGATCCTAACAGATCGTGGGACTCGGTTCACGTCACAGATGATGGGGGAACTGCACCGTTTACTTGGGGTCAAGCCGCTCTTCACAACACCTTATCATCCTAGCGGCAACAGAAGAGTAGAGATATTTCATGCCACCCTTAAAGCATCCCTGAGGAAACTGTGCTCCGACAAACCTCGGTATCGGTATCGGTATCGGTATCTCCCTGCCACTTTATTTGCTATGCAAGAGATGCCAAGTGATCAAACAGGTTTCTCTGCTTTTGAGTTGAGGCATTTTCTGAGGGGGAGCAAGAAAATTTTTCCTTGCAAGTGGTCACTTTCCTCTTGTTGTACCCCCACAGAAAACGCTCACCGTCGCTTGCTCCATGAGAAGGCAATGCGGCGGCTGAGATGTACGCAAAACCAAGATCAAATTACTATTTTGACCCACTAGATATTTTCACACTGGGACGTATCCTATACTGACATGGTCAGAAAAGTGTGCAGATCCAGGAAGCGTGCTTAAAAATGTAATGTGATCATAAGTAGCCGAGCAATGAGGAGTTGAAGCCAAACAAGTGGGAGAAAATGTTTATGCACTGTTTTACTTAACCCTTGATGTTGTATACTTGTACTTACACTAACAGTTATAAATGTATACTAATGCGATGCAAAATTTCCTCAGGGAGCCGATAGTGGTCTCAGTGTTTTTTAATATCCAATGGTATTGTCAGTAAATCGGGTAAGAGTGAGGTGTGTGAAGTTGTTAGTTTTCGATCAAATCACACATTCCAGTCTTTAACTCCAGCTGTTCGAATGCATATAAAGCAATATATTCAGCTGTGACGATTATATTAACATTAATTCCCACGCCTCAACCTCCCTTATTTGATTCAAACCTTTGTGATAAGATCATAAAATAAGAAAATGTAATTGATTTAGTCAAAAGTACACTGTTGTTATTCTTTTATTGAAGTAGAAAGCATCGCCATGTCAGCCGAACGCTGAGGGCACTTCACTGACGTAGTCAACCTCGATATAACGGACAAAAGGGGGGGGGGTCCGTTAAAGCCGATTGTCCGTTATAGCGAGGGTATTTTCCAGGTTAAAATTATATGAAAAACGGAAAATTGTGAGATAAATGAGAAAATAACAATCACAACAGACTGTATATGCTATGTTGAGGTAAAAGTGACTGACCTACATGTGAATTTGTCCGCTCCTATTGAATAATGAGAAATAATCCAAACACAACCAGAACGTGTAGCTAGTCAGCTCAGTTCTAGTGAAAGGTAACAAATACTACAGCGATCAACCGTGGGCGTTCCAAGTATTCTTATTAACTGACTATGCTTCATTATATGATATTTAGGGTTGTGAAGTGCAGTTCTATACACGTGTCACTATTTAGGTCATGGTAAGCACTGCGTGTCAACCTTAGATAAGGTGATTTAGGGTGTTGAGGTGAACAGTGAGACGTAGCAGCTGCCACGCCATAACACTAATAGTCACTATTTTAAACGAATACACACCTCTACCGACTAAATCACTAGCAACACAGCTCATTCCTATAATATTATATCTAATATGCATACATCAAAACTCTTACAACCCAAGCTTCCAAAGTATGATTAAGAAATGATGCAATTATGTTGATTTGACAATTCGAGCGGCTGATAAGCGTGTCTATATCATATAAAATGTCAAAAGGATAATAATACACAAAATTGTCACCAAATAAGGTCCGTTACTCGAAGTCCTTACTGAGGTCCGTTAATCGAGGTTTGACACTTCCTTGCTCCACCAAAATCTCTTGCCTGTCGGGCATGCATTTTCATCAGGATATTGACGCAGCAAATTTTTTTTTCTCTGCAAAGAAAGTTCCTTACTCCCCGCAGAAACGCTTTTTTATATGGAGACACAAAACGGTGGGACCTGCCACCGCCCTCACCCCGGCCCTGCTCTGCAAGCCTCCTGGAGGTGCCAGGTAGGGAGTTGGACCTGCCAACGCCCTCTCCCGGCGCTGCTGCTCCGCCCTCCTGGAGGTGCCAGGTAGGGAGTTAGGGACCATTGCCACCGCCCTCACTCCCGAAGCCTGCTCTGCCGCCCTCTGGAGGTGCCGTTATCGAGTTTGGGACCTGCCACCGCCTTCTCTCCCCGGCGCATGCTCTTGCTGCCCTCCTGAGTGCCAGGTAGGATTTTGGACCTGCCACTTGACTCACCCCGCGCATCTGCTTGCCGCCTCTCCTGAGGTGCCAGGTAGGAGTTGGGCCTGCCACCGCCCTCACCGGCGCCTGCTGCTGCCGCCCCCTTGAGGTGCCAGTAGGGATAGGTGGGACCTGCCACGCCCTCACCCCGGCGCCTGCCGCTGCCGCCCTCCTGGAGGTGCCAGGTAGGGAGGTAGGACCTGCCACCGCCCTCACCCCGGCGCCTGCCGCTGCCGCCCTCCTGGAGGTGCCAGGTAGGGAGGTGGGACCTGCCACCGCCCTCACCCCGGCGCCTGCTGCTGCTGCCCTCCTGGAGGTGCCAGGTAGGGAGTTGGGACCTGCCACTGCCCTCACCCCGGCGCCTGCTGCTGCCGCCCTCCTGGAGGTGCCAGGTAGGGAGTTGGGACCTGCCACCGCCCTCACCCCGGCGCCTGCTGCTGCCGCCCCCCTGGAGGTGCCAGGTAGGGAGGTGGGACCTGCCACTGCCCTCACCCCGGCGCCTGCCGCTGCCGCCCTCCTGGAGGTGCCAGGTAGGGAGGTAGGACCTGCCACCGCCCTCACCCCGGCGCCTGCCGCTGCCGCCCTCCTGGAGGTGCCAGGTAGGGAGGTGGGACCTGCCACCGCCCTCACCCCGGCGCCTGCCGCTGCCGCCCTCCTGGAGGTGCCAGGTAGGGAGGTGGGACTTACCACCGCCCTCATCCCGGTGCCTGCCGCTGCCGCCCCCCTGGAGGTGCCAGGTAGGGAGGTGGGACCTCTCCCTCACTCAACATGCAACATGGGTTGGTGTGCCCATATAGCTCTCTCCCAACAGCTGCGGCTGCCTCTTCACGCCCTGTCAACAATGGAAGGTAAACTGAAAATTGCCTCCTATAACTGCCAGGGTGTGAAGAGTAGTGAGCCTCACATCAGGGATCTCCTGGGGCAGGTGCATGTGCTAGCCATACAGGAGACGTGGCTGTGCCCTGACGAGGTGCACAGACCGAATGACCTCCCTAAGGACTTTGTGTCGTTCTCGACTTCGGCGGTGGACGAGACACAGGTCCTGAGGCGTGGCAGGCCATACGGTGGTCTCACTTTTTTGTGGCACAAGAGTCTTTCTCAATACATCAAAGTATGTAATGCTCAGGATTCTCGCATCTTGGGCATTGCATACAAGGGTGACCGGTTCTCCATGTTGCTGGTGAATGTGTATCTGCCCACCAGTAATGTGGAGAACAGGGATGAACAGCTGATGTATTTAGGAAGACTCCCCTCCATAATAGAGGATGCTGAGGAGCAGAATGTTTGCATTCTCGGTGACTTTAATGCTGCCCCGGGCACTGCCTTCTTCACAGACATTCAGCGCATGTGTGGAAACCGCGCCATGGTGATGGCTGACGTAAGGGTGCTCCCCCCAACGAGCTTCACTCATGTCAACCAGGGGTGTCTCTCACGCACGTGGCTGGATCATGTGCTGTTGTCACCATGCCTGTTTGATGTGATGGATGAGTGCTCCATTCTGTACACACGTGTCTCTTCAGACCATTTTCCTCTCGTGGTGGATTTAAAAGTTAATGGGCTCCCTGCTCTGACACAGGTCAGGCAGGATAATGCGGCAAGGATTAAGTGGGATTTTCGGGACAAGCGGACGAGAGAGGAGTATGGTCGTGTGGTGACAGAGTTGCTGAGTGGCATTGCCATAGATCCTGTCAGGGTTTGTTGCTTCCAGAATGCATGCCTGGATCGTGGGCACCATGACGACATTGACGCCTTCCACGAGGCGTTGATAGAGTGCATGGTGCGTGCTGGCAAGACTGTGTTTGGTTTTTGCAAGAAGAGATGGAGGCAGGTACCAGGCTGGAATGAGTTTGCTCGTGAGGCGCACAGTGCCGCGCGGGAGTCCTTCCTTGAGTGGAGAGCGGTGGTGGTCCGCGTTGGGGACCACTGGCTGAGAGGATGAGGAGCACCAGGGCCAAATTCAAGCTGTGTCTCAGGTGGTGTAAGTCACATGAGCACCAGCTTCGTGCCCAGTCCCTGGCTGACAAGCTGGCATCTGGTGACTCCTTTAACTTTTGGCGTGGCGTGCGCAGCATGAACCCGGGCTCACACACGCTTCCCCTACGGGTGGATCACGCTGTGGGGGAGGAGGGCATCGCCTCGATGTGGGGAGAACATTTCAAGGGCATTCTCAACTGTGTGAGCGACGAGGAGAGTGAGAATGCCCTGCGTGGTGGGATGCGTGGTGTGTCGCTGCAGGGTTTTTGCAGCGTGGATCACGAGGAAATGAGTGGTATTGCAAAGCTCTCCTCCAGTGAGGCTATGGGTATGGATGGGCTCCCATCTGGGCATTTAAGTATACGCCCCCCAGCCTGGTTACTTGGCTCTGTCTCTTCATCAATGCCTGTGACTGCCATCAGTACATACCCAGTCAGGTCTTGGCAGTGCTTATAGTGCCTTTACTTAAGAGCAAAGTGAAGGACCTGCTAACTCTGGCAATTACAGGCCCGTTGCCATAGCAACCGCCCCGTCCAAGGTGCTGGAGAAAGTGGTACTCCATCGTCTTGAGGCCTACCTGTATACACTGGACAATCAGTTCAGCTATAAGAAAGGCCTTGGCACTGAGATGTGTGTGTGGACATTGAAGAATATCATTCATTACTACACTTCCAGAAATGCACCTGTTTATCTGGGTTTCCTGTATGCCAGAAAGGCGTTTGACAGAGTAAATTACTGGAAGCTCTTTCATACACTTCTCGTCAGAGGTAAACCTAGGTACATTGTTAATTTATTAATGTACTGGTACACTACCCAGGAATTTACTGTTAAGTGGGGTAATTCCTTCTCGCTGTCCTTTAGAACAGCCAATGGTATTCGGCAGGGGGGGATTTAATCCCCCTACCTGTACAATGTGTACACGGATGATCTCAGTGCCAACCTTCGTGATACAAGTATCGGCTGCCACATACATGATGGGTGCATCAACTCACTGAGCTATGCTGATGATATGGTACTGCTCGCACCCACTGCGGATGCGTTGCAGGACCTTATCAATGTGTGTCAGGTGTATGCTGCCAAGCATGACATTGTCTACAATACCACTAAGACAGAGTGCATGGTAGTATCACCGGCACGCGCTCAGGTGAATTACCTGAAAACAGCATGGTTCGGTGGGTCTGCTCTCACTTTTGTGGATAGATTCGCATACCTAGGCCATGTTATATCCCACGACATGACTGATGATGATGATATCTCAAGCAGACACCAAGCTTCTTGTTGTGGGAAATACTCTACAGAGGAAATTCTCCTACTGTAGCAGAGAGGTGAAGATTGAGTTATTCAGGAGTCACTGCTACTCTATATACTGCAACTCGCTGTGGTCCGCGGTACAAGGTGGCCACTATGAACCGCCTTAAGGTCTGTCACAATGACATCCTTAAGAGGCTTCTGGGGCTGCCCAGGTGGTGCAGCTCGTCCCTGGCTTTCACTATGAACGGGGTGAACAATCTGGATGTGATCCGTCGACACTCCGTGTTTCAGTTTAAGGAGTAGGGTGGAGCTCTCTACGAACTCCATCATCACCTCTGTCAGGCAGAGCTCGGCCTATTTATGTGGACCTATACAACAGCGGTGGCTGGGTCTGCTGTTTGTGTGCAGAATGTGATGTAGCACAGGTGTCCATGTATGCTTTTCTATGTACTTTGATACTATGTCCCCTAATGTGCCTGTACTTTGTTCCTGTTTTTGTTTTTGCACTAGTACTTAAGTTTACTCTTTGGTCTATTCTTATCGCTTTGTTTTTTTGTATGTATGCCACCGGGTGAGAAATATATATTAATTTATGTATTATTATTATTATTATTATTACGAGGACCGCTCTCTGTACTACGTGACTTATGGGAAGACACTAACTTGATGACGACCAACGTTCTTGTTTTCCAGTACATCACCGACCTCAAAGACAAGCTTGCAGAGTGTGCCAAAATTGCGGCTGAAAACGCTGATGTCAGTGCAACAAAGTACAAGACCTACTTCGACCTTCGTTCACAAGACAGGCACTTTAAGACCGGAGATGAAGTTTTGACTCTCCTACCTGATTCCACAAGTAAGTTGTTAATGTCTTGGAGTGGGCCATATACTGTTCTTGACCGTAGGAACAAAGGTAATTATCTAATTGATGAAAAAGGAAAGTCCAAATTATATCATGCCAATTTCTTAAAAAGGTATCATCGCCATGCCACAGTTAACCAAGCAACCCTCCTAGATGAGTTTTCCACTTTAGACGAACTACAAGGCACCTCTGAAGTACCCTTTTGAGCAACTGAAAAGTGTGTCGAATATGATGATAATATGCCTATAACACCTGATGGTCGGGTGGACAGCCAACAACCTTTAAACAGCTTTCCTGAAGTAAGTAACAACCTAACTTCTGCTCAGGGATGTGACTTGCAAAATTTCATCAGAGACTACAGCGACGTCCTCTCAGAGACTCCGGGATGTACGCAGTCTATCAAACACGATGGAGTTATGTTCAACCGAGTGGGTCAAAACTAGACTTTATCCTGTGCCTCTTCACCTAAAACCTTTCTTTGAACCAGAAGTAGAAGAACTCTTAACCCAAGGCATCATCCGACCATCTGCATCACCTCATTGCTCTCCAGTCATGGTACACAAGTCTTCGGGAAGTTACCGTCTTGCTGTATACTTCCCAATGCTGAACTCAATCACTGTTTTCAATGCCGAGCCAATTAACACCATTACAGAGGACCTTCACAAATGTTATGGTAGTAGGTACTTTACTGAGCTAATCTTACAAAAGCATATTACCAAGTACCTTTAACAGATAATGCTATGTCCTTAACAGCATTCCCCACCCATCTTGGCCTCATGGAGTTTACTCGTCTCCCCTTTGGATTGGTTACAGCTTGCGCCACCTACATCAGACTGATGCGCATTGTCCTGGCCGGATTAGGAGTATCATTCTACTTCAATAACATCTTTGTATACGGTCAGGTCCGGGAGACTCATCTTTACGCCCTTAACTGTGTGTTACAGCACTTACGGCAGCATGGGTTGACAGCACGCCCATCTAAGTGTCGTTTTGGATTAGATTCTATCCAATACTTGGGATTCATCGTCGATGGCAACACTCTACGCCCCAAAGAGAGTAAGATAACTGCAATTTCCATAGTTCCTGCTCCCTTAACAAAGAAACTCCTCCGGTCATTTCTAGGAATGGTATCCTTCTACAGAATGTTCATCCCTAATACTGCCTCTTATACCAGCAGCCTCTCTGATCTTCTTGGGAAGGGTGTCTCGGAACCACTAGTATGGACGAGCCAGACACTGATCTGTTTTGAACATCTGAAGACTGCCCTACAATCTCATCCTGTCCTCCAGCTACCTGATGCTCTTCGACCCTTCGTGCTTCGTACGGATGCTTCTAACCAAGGTTTGGGGGCAGTTCTTCTCCAGTATTTTAAAGATTGTCCTCACCCCGTAGCCTATGCAAGCTGGAAGCTCCTTGACAGAGAACGCAAGTATTCAACCATTGAGAAAAGAGTGTCTTGCTGTGGTATTTGGGATCAAACATTATAACTACTAATTACGTGGGAAAGAATTTACATTAGAGGTAGACCACAAGCCTATAGTATACCTACAAATTGCAAATTGCCATGTAGAAATATTCACAGCAGAAATATTTTTTTCTCAATTACGGTATATATATTTTTTTGTTGTACTGTACAAAAAGCCACACTACTATAACCAAAAGTTGAATGTGCATGTTACTTTTGTTTATAAACAGCCAAAGTCATATTAACCAAAGTTTAATATGCATTATGATTACTTATCAAACAAAATATAATTCTCTTGTTTAACCGCCGAAGTAATTATTACTACAACAAAATACCATTGAATCTGATTGACTTCCCATTGGGAAGTCAAGTAGCAAGGATGACTATGAAAATTAGGCCGAACAGTATATAGCAAAATCAGGCAATATTTTGTGTAGGCGACTCATCACAGACAGAATGATAACCTTTCAGATGCCAGCTAGGAGTTTATTACTCAATGCAGCCTGGGCCAGCTTAGATCGGTCTAGACCGGCCTGGCAAACGTCGCGAAAACGCGCTTTTAGACATAGGCCTATTGATGTGAAAACGTCCATCACACAAATAGAAAATACACATAATAGAATATACACATAACCCTCGTTTTCCCGGACCTCCATTTCCCGGATATTGGATTTGCCGGACAAAATCCAAGGTCCGGGGATATCAGAGTCCCGGACAAATGCCTGGTCCAGTCCGTAAATCGACAAAGTTGTCCGGCGGTCCGAGCATCTCTTGTCACCCCTGGTCAGTGTCCGCTCCTCCCGACAGATGGCAGCATGGTCAGCGGTCGTATTGTTTACATTTGGGCACAAGACACTCACAGTTCACCTGCACCGCCTCCGTCAGTCCCCTGACCCCCACTGCCCCTGGTGCAGGAACATCTCTGTGACTATTGAACACTTTCTGCTGCAGTGTCCGCGCTTCCACTCCTAACGTGTAGTGCTACGCTCTCAACTCCTCACCCTGAACGTCGCCACCTGTGGCCTGCCCACCCTGCTGGCGGCGGCTGGCGTCCACCCCTCCCGGCAACACGCTGTCATCCGCCTCACCTGTGCCTTCCTGAGGAAGACAGGTCAACTACAGCGCCTGTGATAGCATCATAGGACATCACCAGGGCTCAAAGTGTTCCCCAAGGGATCCTCGCAGCCCTAAAAACAACAACAAAGTGACATAAAAGTCCGCGGCGGGGTAGTTGATATTGGTGGTTGCCGGACAGTAAATACTAGATTAGGATAAACGTCCGGGGGTGGGTAATGGCCTCGGACTTTTGCGATTCCCGGACATTTGCAGTTCCCGGACCAGTGCTCCCCCCTATTAGTCCGGGAAAACGGGGTTTGTGTGCACAACCCTTGTTTTCCCGGACCTGCATTTCCCGGATGTCGGATTTGCCGGACAAAATCCGAGGTCCGGGGATATGTCAGAGTCCCGGACAAATGCCTGGTCCAGTCCGTAAATCGACAAAGTTGTCCAGCGGTCCGAGCATCTCCTGTCACTCCTGATCAGTGTCTGCGCCTCCCGCCAGGTAGCAGCATGGTCAGCAGTCGTATTATTTACATTCGGGCACAAGACACTCACGGTTCACCTGCACAGCCTCCGTCAGTCCCCTGACCCCTACTGCCCCTAATGCAGAAACGTCTCTGAGACTATTGAACACTTTCTGCTGCAGACATCACCAGCGCTCAAAGTGTTCCCCAAGGGATCCTCGCAGCCCTAAAAACAACAAAGTGACATAAAAGTCCGCAGCAGGGTAGTTGATATTGGCGGTTGCCGGACATAAATACTAGAGTAGGATAAACGTTCGAGGGTGGGTAATAGCCTTGGACTTTTGGGCGATTCTCAGACGTTTGGCGGTTCCCGGACCAGTGCTCCCACTTATTAGTCCGGGAAAACGAGGTTTGTGGTATGTAAATTCATCTGTATTTCATGTTATATGCATTTTTTATTCACTTATTCTATCTCTTTTTAGTTATAAATATGGTAAATAATATCCTGTAGTAGTTTTGATTTCATGTAGAACATCAAATTAATATAAATAAAAAAAATCTATTTAAATCAAATAAATCTGATTTTTTTTTTTTTTTTTTATCAACAACCCTGCCCAACACCAAGAGGAACTCCCCCAAGGGCATGGCCGCAACACAAGTCTCCATTCCCTCCCTGCTCTAACCCTCTCAGTCTTCTCCTGCCCCTTTCTCTCACATACTCTAGCTAGCATGCTTACTTCTGATCTTTCTCTAATTTCAGAACGGGGGAACAGCAAACATTGTTGGGCAATACCGCAAAAACTTTATTTCCTCTCCTTTCCATCCAGACAGCTATCCTCTCTTCTTCAATGAAACGCATCTGTCTCCCTCCTCCACACTGAACAGTCCTTGGCCGTACTTTACGAAAATTCTCAAATGGAAATTTCAGATTAATTTCTTGCTCAGCCAGTTATCTTCACCATTATTTTCTTGGTTACTACTCTTCCAAATTTGCTCACTGCATGCCTCCCTGTCTTCCATGACCTCACTAAACAAGATGTTTTTTCCTCACACATCTTTGTTCTGTTAATCCTGCTAATGCAAGATCTATTCAGCATATTCAAGCTTCCTAAACCCTGAAACTCTCCTCTTCATTCTTTTTTCCGCCTTCCTGCGTGTAAATATCAATCAATAATACAGTTATCTCTGGTAAAGTTACCTTTGCCATTTGTATGAAAAAAAAAAAAGGTGCAGGATTATTAATTATAACACATTTTCATCCTGAAATTATTCAAGACTAATGAGCTGCTTCAACCCACTGCTGTACACTGATCACATGTGTTTAAGAACACAAGGAAGTTACAAGAGGCAGGGAGGCCCACACATGGTAGTTCCTGCAATACACATAGGCATTGCCTACATCCACCTTTCATCACTATCCATAAAAATTTTTTTAGTCTTCTTTCAAACTCCCTATCGACTCCGCACTAACTACCTGATTACTGCATGGGCCTCGTTTGGGTGGAGGACAGGGAGACATGTCCCCCAAATTTTGGAGGGAGGGTCAGGGTATCATTTGTCCCTCCCCCCCTTTTAACGTTACAAGTTAACGTTAACGTTATAAATGTTCCATGGAATGTTTTCAGCTAAACTTTCAATTAACAAGGATTGAAAAATAGTCTTATCTCTAGAGCCTTTTTTTTTTACAATAAAAATGTTGTGGGGGTTTTTTCATTTGTA
>JACEEZ010022111.1:35006-43064 GCA_016584305.1 Chionoecetes opilio
TATCCATTCTATAATTTTTTTTTACATTTGTACAGGCGCTATAGACACAAATGACACCCCATCACACCCAGGGCTCTGATAGTAGGCTCTGGAGGTTCACTTGAGGGCTGTGATGGTTGGCCCTCGCCCGTGGAGGCGCAGGCAGGATTTTTAGTGATGTCTGTGATTGGAGGCTCATGCCGCTCCCCCGTGTCCTCCAATGCACTCGCAATCGAAGGTAGAATTAATGGGCCGGGCATGTGTGTGTTCTTAGACGACTCGACGAGCAGCAAGATTTTGGCTTTCGTCGGGGATCGAACTCAGGTCACCGAGAACACCACTCAGAGACGCTAACCACTCTGCTACTGCCTCTCCAAATATGGTGTCCATAACTGCACTGCTGAGACAAGATTTGGTCTGGCTAAAGCCAAATACAGCTTTAGAATAACTTCAGAACTTTATCTTTTAACACTCCTGGCAATCCATCCTATTACATACTCCTACTCCATTAAATACATTGTCCTCAATACATTGTTTTCTAGGATGGAGATGTGATTTTAGCCCCAACCCCAAATCCCACTCACATTTTGATCTTTTCAATAATACATTGTATAGGCCCGGGTGTAGCTACCTGTTATGATGATTTTCTCAACCAACATGTACATATTACACACCACTTGACAATATCAAATTCCATCAGCCACCCGACAACCCACTAGTTTATTTTCATCTTGGTCTCCTTGCAAGGCTGTTATGTCAGAATGTGATCTACTAATGCTACCTACCTTAGTATCATCAGCAATCTTACAAATACCACTGCTAATCCCGCTGTCTAAATCATTGGTGTAAATAGAAAAATAGTAATACAGGGAGGTCCCGTTATACGAGCATTCGGTATATGGGAATCAGATGATACGAGATGTGTAAATTAGGGTCTATTTTCAATATATGAGATCGAAAATCCAATGACAGGACATTCAAACTGGGGTGAGTAAAATCATCAAGTTCAAAATGCGCCCTACCACTCCCAGGCTGGACAAAGGGGGATTTGGTTGACCCCAGTGAGGTCACCCCTAGCAAGCCGTGACCTGAAGGGTAATTAAGCATATGGCGCGGCCTGACCCTTAGGGTAATTAGCCAGGTTTTCCCCAAACCTTGGGACCGCTACACTACCCTTCTTGACACGCGGCGCCCCCCTACATTACAGCATCTTTTTTGCTTTTAGCATGTTTTTTTTAAATTGATGTCATTTTTTTTTTGCATTATGATTTTTTGTGGTTTTTTCTCTTTCGAATGCTTTTTCTACAGAATAGTAGTACATGTGTGGGGGAAATTAGACGCTGTGTTTTGTTGTTTTTTCTATAGTTTTTTTTTATTTGAAAAACAGTTTTTTTTTTTTGGTTTTTTTTTTAAATTATGGGGCCCTGGAACCCAAACCTATTTTTCCTTGGCGCAGCAACAAACTGACATGATCCATAGGGTTGGACAAAAATTTATCAAAGCTTTTTCACCTGAATGTCTTCATTTGGTAGGTCTCGTCAAAAAAAAAAAAACCACCCGAACCCCCCCAGGGGGAAACCTCGTTTTGGCCTAAAATCCAGATGGCCGACATTTACGGCTAAAAAAATTAAAATTTACAAAATTGTTTCTAAATGACTAGAAAACTTTTAAAGGGTACCCATTTTTCAACAAAATTTGAGGCCCCCATTCGTTTGGGATATTTTCGGCCCTTAGGTCACGATTATGTGTTAAGGTCAAGATTTTAAAAATTTGATAAATATTGTCTCAAAAATCACCAAGATGCATATCATTCGGAAAAACGCTCAGTGTGGGATCTTCACCTATCGATCACATTAATTTTTCTGTATTGAAAAATTTAATCCTCTCCCTGGTATGTTTCAAACTAAACATATATTATTTTTTTTCTTCAGATAGGACCCTAATGGCAGTGTGCAGTCGGTCTATTTGTTCTGTGGGGAGGAGAAAATAACTTCACTGTGAGGATTTTTCATTAACCTCCTGGTCGTCATTCTGTGCAGAGTACAGTTCTCTCAGAAGAATCAAAAGAAGACTCTGGCCTCAGCTTTCATGCCAAAACTGCTTTTTGGAGAACGAATTGAGATGGATCCCCAGGTCTATACCAGCGTCTTCTTGTTACTGGGATCGCGATATCCTTGTCCTGATTCATGAAAAGAGCTGTACTCTTTTTCCCCCATCCTGTTCGACAAACATATTGCATGCGGACTGGGGACAAGCAGAGCCATACATCATATCCTGAAAAATTGTTTTCCCGAATGCTTTCTCAACCCGACTGGAAAGGGATTGCAGTTCATGTAGAGGGGGATTGATCCACAAATTCTTGTGGCCCAAGCCCTCCAGTTATGCCCAGATTTGCAAAGATGTCCGGCATGTACGCAGCATATGGATGTGCCAGGGTTTTGTTTGATGGGTATCACGGCTCCACTACAAGGCAAGTCATCGCCGTAGGACAGGGGCGAATTTTGGCTTGTCTCAGTTTTTTGCGAAATGCGTCTAACCATGAGTAAAAGCTTTCCTTTCCAACACATCAAATAACAGGCCTTCAAAAACCTCCCTTTCAGAGGATATGGTGAAAGCCGACATCACCGGGGCATGCAGAAGGGGATCTGACTACAAGATTGTTGCTAGCATGTTTATCTGCGAAAAACCGTCGAAAACCGTTGTCGCGAAGATTTTGATTATTTCATTGTGTACATCATCCCATGCCACAGAAAACGTGACAACCTGTACTGTGACCGCAAAAAGACGGTGTGCTCACTAGTTGAAAAAAAAACCGGTCCTGCCCCCTCGGAAGTCTATCTTCCCGCACCCTTAGTGGGGTGATCCAATCAAGACCCTATGGAACGGCAAAGTGACTGTTCTCACGAAGTATGCGGCACTGAACAAGTCAGCCCGTTTTTATGTCTCCGTCTTATCAAAAACCAGGACTCGAAACAGGCGGGGAAAAGATGCCTGCTGGAGTATGGGGGGTGCACTACATCACTAAGCCTAAATGCGCAAGGGTGACGAAGTTCCATTAAAGGGTAGCTACTTCAAAACAAAATATGTCTCTCCAGAAAACTTCCACCAAAAAAGACGCAGCCCCCTTTTCATAGCCACGGCTTATCACCAAGTGCAGGGATGGCGTGGCAACGATATCGCCTCTAAATTTTGGGGGGTTGGGGGAAAGCCACCCCCGGTGGTTTTGTGCCTATCAGGTGACTCAGTCAGCGCCCCAGAGCGACTGTTTTAAGAAAATTTCGATGCAATTGTTGTGGTCGTGTGACAAGAAAACTGCACCTGTCGCAAAAGGATTTTACAGTGTAACCATTGGGGCCATGCGGGGAATCACTGCATGAATGGCACAGGGGGAGAATCAGATGATGATGACCTGGATGTAGATTGAATAATACGATGTTTGACATTGCAAGTGACCTTGAATTATTTCACCCATACAATATGATTTAATGATCATGAATATGAACTTTGTTGTTAGACCTTTAATCCCGGGTTCAAAAATAATTTAACTGAAATCACAAAATCTTTTTAGATTCTTATTATTTGGTTTAAATTTTGGCTATGATTACACGGGTAAACCAAAAAAACCCGTCGGGGGTTTCTCATTTGATTTAGACTAATTTAGGTTTCTGAGTCCGAATATCACTTTGATTTTGCTCTATCAGGTCAACTTTGAGATACGCCTGGGCCACCTGACGAGCTATACATATGTAATATCGGGGGTTTTGATTTCAATATTTTTCTTGAAAAATATATCGAATTACTGCACGACACAAAAAAGGGAATTCCACTTTTACCAATAAAAATCAATCCTGTCTCCCCATTACCATTCTAAATTTCTAAATTCAAAAATTTTAAATTTTTCATTGTCTGACACTCAGCTGCATCTTTCTTTTTTTTTTCATTTTTATTGTGAGGGCTTCGGCGCGACGGTCATGCGGAAAAATCCGAGTTTTCGTAATCTGCGACAATACACGCTGTCGGGGACAGGAAGAACATCACAGGTTTGGAAGCGCCCCTAGGGCTTACTTTAAAGTCAACTGGGTGACCAAGATAATCCTGGGCACCGCCACGTGTGAAACGTGCGGGGAATACCTCCGGGGGTGGACAAGGGCGCAAAAACTTCACTGAAGTTTGGGATTCCAGGGTTTTGGGGGGGAGCCTTTTGACCATCTGGGATTGTTACTTCTCGCCATAAATACTAAGGGCTCAACCGAAGAATGGGCACAGCCCCCTACCCCGACCTTCCATCGCCCCCGCCACTGGCTCCTGCGAAAATTCCTTCCAGGTTCCAAGTTTCCCCGACGCGACGCCCGGGGGCCCCCCAGTACAGACGAGCGAGGATAACAGAAAAAATTGAAGCACAAGATAGCCCGCAGCCCTTTTCACAATGTGAGCTTAATGATCGGGTTTGGGGATCCCCTTTTCGAAGACTTCCCCCGACTGTTGGCCCCCAGACCCAAAGAGAAAAATTACTTGGCAAGGACGCGCGTATCACTTCTTTCGTAGAAGGGCTGGGGGCCTAATGGGCTATTCCCCCAGGGGAAGACCTCGTGTACGCCGAGATGTCGCCGGTCTTTTTGTTAAACTCGGCGCCCCCTCAATACGATCCGAGAGTTTGGGGCGACTCTTCTTTGACAGCTGAAAGCGCTTTTTGAAGTGTGTCTCCCCCAACGGGAACCATTCGCCCTCAACCCTTTCGCACTCCAAAACTCCAAAGAGAAATATAAAGCAGTGAAGTACGTGCTCGACAAAACCCAAATATGAGCAGACCAATGGATATTGCTGATTTAAAGGTTGAACTTTCTACTTGGTCAGCACCCGGGTTTTCCGAGTACCCTGTTTTTTAGCATGTGGGACAGTCAAAGACAGACCCCCACACTATGTAAGAAAAGGGGCCCGGGCGCGGAGCTTAGTACCTGGGGCGAAAAAACATCAAAAAACAAACCTCTTGTTGCCCCGGGAAAATATTGACCCCCCCGCTACACTTAAGCTTGGGTTAATAAAACAGTTCACGGCCCCTCTGGACAGGGGGGAGGTCTTCAACACCTGTGCCGACCCTTTTCCCTGGACTGACCTTGAGAAGCTAAAGGGCCCGGCATTTTCCCCCCCCCCGATCCCACAGTTTACGGCACTCATAAAGGACACAGATTTTCCAAAACCCCTAAACACGCTAGAGTGGCCGCGTGGAAATCTTGTGCAGGGGGGAAAACAACTTCCTGGGAACCGAAGGCGAAAACCCCCGCCGACTGTCAGCAGCATGATAGAGGTTTTCCAAAAACTCGGGTTTTTGTGAGTATTAAGATGCCTTCCTTTTCTACACATGGAGAATTTTCCCTGAAAACCTTGGGGCGATGAGCGACGACAGGGAGAAAGTTCCATCAGGGCTGCGCCAAAAGGAGGAAGGTACCCGGGAGGGGGGACGCAGTCATATGGCGGATTTTCTGCGGGGGCGCTGAAGAAGACAACCCAGCAGCTGCTCACACAGGGAATCGAAAAACCCGATTTTTTGCCCTGAACTCTAACTTTTGTGTCACGTAAAGCTCATTCTTATACAATATTATGAAAATTAGCTTATCAAATTGATGGACTAATAAAAAATGAAATTTGGATACGCTGACTTTATTTCTTGAGGAAAAAGGAAAAAAACATCAGGGGTTTTTCCTGATGTCCCCCGAATTTTTTTTTTTCGGAAAAACGATTTTTTTTTAAAATTTTTGTAGCAAAAAAAAACCCGACCTGATTGGGAAAACCAAATCATTTTTGGACTCGAGCTCAAAATTATCTAAATTTAGCTGGAAAAACCCCGGAGATTTCAAAAAATATTTTTTTTTTACCCAGTGTTATGAGCTCGATCCGATCTCACAAAAAAAAGAATGGAAATCTTGAAGAGTCGTTGAAAAATGATACATCCAATTAAATTGAGTCGATATGCATCATTTTGATCAAAATTCAGGGTCAAATTAGGGCAAAATTTTACCTTGAAATTTTTCACATGGCTAGTACCACTCACCCCAAAAAATATTGCAAATTAATAGCATTTTAAGGGCATTTAAATAAACATCAATATTTCATCAATAAATATAATTTTTTGGGATAACTCGCGATACAATTTCGGTCAATTTTAACTTTGACCTTGATATCTAACGTCTTTTTAAATATCACTAAAAAATAGGGGGCCTCAAATTTGTTGAAAATGACACATTAAAAAAATGTTTCTATGTTGTTTCTTTCAAAATTTGGTCCTTTTAAGTTTGCACCATCCAAAGTCGGCCTCTTTGGGCCAAAACGAGGTTTCCCATGAGTAGTTTTTGGGGGGGGTTTTTTTTCTGATAAGGCACATCACCAAAGAATCATTTCAGGTGAGAAAGTTTTGATAAAAATTTTTGTCCCCAAACCCAAATCGTTCATTGCTTAGATATTTGTTTTTGTGTTTCGTTATACGGGTTTTTTCTTACGAGTATGCCAGGTGGAACCCAACTGCTCCTTCTTCGGGCCTCCCTGTAGTCCAAAAACCCTCCTAGGAAACATGTATTTAGGCTAGAAATCAAGCAAATAGGGTTTAGGTTCATTGCCAGGGTGTTAAAAGTAAAGGGCTGAGGTTTTTTTAAAGCTTTTTCTGCTCTAGTCAACCTCGCCTAGCAGCGGGACGTTTGGTCCCCCTATTACAGGATGGATATAGCCTGTTTGAATCAATTGCATAGAAGGGTGACCAAAATGATCAGGGATGGAACTTTAGTTATGAAGGAGATTGAAGTATTAAATTTTACACCATCGAGAGGCTATATAAAATGCGATTGATAGAAGTTTTTTTTAAATGGTTTAGGACCCCATCCGCTTATTTCAACTTTTTTCCCCAATTGGCTAGGTCTCACTTTTTTTCTGGAAGTTGTGCACTGATAGTAATTATAAGATTTTTCATTTAAAATTTTATCAAAAATACAAAATTAAAAAAAATTTTGATTTTTTGGCGATTTTTTGTCAATTTTCAATCGCTATTAGTCCTAGATATTAGGATTCTGCCTTGGGTTTTTTTTTTTCTGAAAATATTTGGGGATTGTGCCAAAAATTGGGCTGTTTTTTCTGGTGTAGGTTCATTTGGGTTTTGCTTTGCTCGCTTTCAAATTTTTTTTTTTCAGTCGTAATAACATAAACTTCAATATAAAATCGATATTCAAATTTCCAACCTTTAACCAGTCCAGAACTTTGGGAACAAATTTCCCGCTTTCAAATAAAAAAACATGATCAAAACGGTAAAGAAAATTTAAAAGGTGTAAAAGATTGAATGAAATGATCTTAGGGGAAAAAAAAATCTTCAGAAATGGCCGTCAAAGTTTATTATGTTTTTTTTCCTTTATGAGGGTACCATGCAGTCATCAAGCCATGAGTGACATTTGGCATGTGAAGGAGCACCTCCCGTTGAAACCATGGCACGTGTGGGTCGAAAGAATCTGGCAAATGTTTACAAAGCAGCTCCCGGTAAAAAGCTTGATTCACTTTTAAAGGGTTTTTAGGAAGCCCCAAAAAGCTTGCCTAAAAATCTCCAGAGAAAAAACCACACACCATAAGTGAATCTGGGTGTTTTTTCGGTGCTCTCCACAAACCGTGAGTCGGACCCTGCCCTTTTTTTTGCATTTACAGTGGGATTTTTATTATTTTTTATTATGGACCTACCAAGGAACTAAAACAAAGAAACATTGCTCAGTCATGGTTTAAAGGAGGCGGCCACCAAAAAAATAAGTGAGTTGTTGTGGTGGCTAAATCAACAGTGAGGAATTTCTTTGGCGCGTTTCAGAGAGGAAAACAGCGGGAAACGCCATCACAGAAACTTTGGTCCCCGGTCTCCCGGAAGATTTCTTTAAAGGGGGGAGTCCGCCGTGAAAAAATGAAAAAAAAAATTTAATATACGAATTTGGTTTATGGTCTATGGGAACACCATCCTTTGCTTTCAAAGGTTGAATTTTTTTAAACCGGACATTTTTTTTAAAACCCATGCAAAGGCATTTAAACTTTCAAAAATTGTAAAAAAAAAAAAAAAAAAAG